>WHYT01016969.1:296990-411353 GCA_009806455.1 Tetrax tetrax
GACTAGAGCTGTACAACAGCTTGATGGCTTTGTAGGAGGAATCCTCAGTTTGGTTTGTGGTGTTCCCACTTGCCCCCCTCCCCCAATTTATCCAAGCTCTGAGAAGGAATAACACTTATTCCTTCAGAAAATTAGCCATTATACTGCAGTACTGTTGTCAACCATAGATCTAAGTGTGCTTTGTGCCCTTATCCCCGTTTTACAGATGAGTTAACTGAGGTACAGAGAGCCAAGGTGAGTGCCCAGCATTGCTAGCAGACTACTGGCAGAGCCAAGAATAAAAGCCGGATCTATGGCATGGCATCTCACCTTTGCAGCTTTGCAAAACTGCATTGCAAGGTCACTGGGGTAACACTTGTGTCTTCCTATTTGTCCTGTAAAACATATGTCTCTCCTGATAAAAAAATAATAAGGAAATGGTCTGTCAGAATAGGGTGAATTTCTGTACAAAGACTCTGCCTATTATTGCTTGGATTTATTTTTTTTTTTGACAGCATAGCTGTTATGATGGTGTTGGCCAGTGAACTATGAAAAATACAGAAAGAAGGAGGAAAAAAAAAGAAAAAAAAAAGGTGCGCAACTATTTTGACACATCCTCAATATCTCTGTAATTTAACAATCTGTATGTGCTGTCATGAGAATCTGCACACTGCATAAAACAAAGGGCTGAATATCTTTGAAAATATAGGCTGTACCAGCAGAAATATAAATAAGAGAAAAATGCTAATAGCCTTTATGTCCAGGGTGACATTAGGGGTTAAGAGTGCATATGTGTTTGTATCTGGACTTCACTCCTAAACTTAGGGCTGAATCCAAACAATGTAACCTCATAAAAGTGGTGAATAATATAAAAATCCCTTTCTAGTAAAATATCTTTACTTTTGAGAAAGTAACTGTCATTAATTTGCAACAGCACACGTGGGCACTCTTAAATTAGTATTTTCCAGGATAATAATCTGGCTAAAGACATATAATGAAAAAAACTATTTCTTGCACGCATTTCTTGAAACCAGTACGTGCAATCTGATCAGACCATTCAGCAGTGAACATCTTCACTGCCTTCGTGTTGCACAGACTCCCAGTTTTGAAAGGTAACTTAGTCACCTTTTCATTGAGCATCTGTTGTATTTAAAATTAAGAACTGTTTTTCAATTGCCCCTACAACTGTGGTTTCAGGCAGTCAACCAGAATGTAGAGCCACTGGCTTTCTCCCTTGTACAAATGCAGTCCTGTCGCAAGGCTTTTGGGTGTTGGGAAAGGGGATGAGCTGAGCAGCTGCAGGGTTGTATAGAGACATTCTGGTTGGGGAAGTACTGAGATAGAAACAGAAGGCTTTGGGATCAAAGACTATTAATCAGATCTGGTGGCCCAAAGATGTAGTTGCTATTCTTGGTCATGACATAGAATAGTGGCTGTGAAGCTCTGAGGTTTAGCGTGACAGGGTCCATCCACAGGGAGTTCATGGAGCATGGTTATCTAGACTATGCTATGTTGTTGATTACTATGCAAAAAATACTTGGTGTAAAATCATCCTTTTTTTATTACCTTCCTTCTGGATTATGTGAAAATATAAAATGCTGACATTTCCTAAATCATTTGATTCAGTAAAAAGTTAGGAGGTTAATAAAATATCCTAAATCACACAGCACACACCAAAGCTGTGCTTTGGTCCTTGTTATGTCTTGCAAGTGTGTCAAATTATATAGTCCCTTACTTTCTTTCCTCTGTGTTCAATGCAAGTTGAGATGATATGGCACAGAACTCAACCACTTTTGTGTAGCAGCTCAAGGCTGAGCTCTAATTTTCTGCAGTCAGCAAGACTTTCATGCCAGATACTGTATCTCATCATATTCTTTCTCATTTCTATGCCTGAAAATCTTATCACACGTGTAATCCCTTAATTATAGATCAAGCTGCAACAATTAATCTGTAATGTTAACCATTGTACTTTCATTCATTGACATAGAATGATTAATAGTAAAGGACAAAAGAGTAAACTGAGATTGTCCATAAACCATTATGCTTCCCTAGCTTGGCAGGGATGGTAAGAAGGAAATGTGGAAGGCTTTGTATCACCATTCCTCATCACAGTCTTTTGTATTTTGCCTATTAAACTTCTGCAGCAAATCCATGGTGACTCAGGAATGTCATGGTTGTCACTATGCTGCCCACCGTGGCTGCTCAGAGCTGGGTGGCAGTAGAAGAAATGGGATTCAGTCCTTCTATTCTTACACTCCAGGTTTCTCATACCTGGAAAACTAGTAATCATGTGGGGCTTACAGAACAGAGGTATCCAGTCTGTCTGGTGGAGACTGGTAAGTACTGAATGAATGAAAGTAGTGTCAATGTACCACAACATCACTGAATGTTAGTAGTATGGTAGTGAGTTCTCCAAACTTTAGATTTTCTTATGAGCCAGATGAGAAATCTGATTGAGAGGTGAGGTTTTGGAATAAATGTCTTTCTTCTTTGAATTAAAAAGTTATTTTTTCCACTCCCTTCTTGGACCCTGAACAATGCAGTTTATGACTATCTGCTATAATATTATTATTATACTTAATTACTAAAACTGGTGACATGATTGATGGGCTGAGACCTCTGTCATATCCAGCTTCAATAACTCATGACTTTTGTCATGCTCCTGCTTCTCAGAAGCAGGGGCTTTCAAGTAAGGCAGTACTCTTTCCCATGTTGATGGATAGAGGACCTGGAATGAGACCAAGAAGGGAGACAGTCAACAGGCTTGCAGACACCTTATGTCAAATGGAGCTAGAAAATTACCACTGGTCAATCCTCAAGCAGGGCTGAGATCGGAAAGAGCTACTGGAAAAGAAAGTGAGATCACATCTTCAGGCTGCGTAAGTAGATCTGGGATTATGAAGATGGATCATTAAATTGTCACTCAATCATACTTAGAGGAAAGGTCTACAAAAAACTTTATTAAATGTGCTTCTCATAAACTCTAAACTGGACTATATTGTGTTAGCTGCTTTTATTGATTTGTTTGGCAACTTTTTCATGTTAAATTTTTTAATATGCACAACACTTCAAAAATATGCAAGCTGCACTTTTTGGCCCAAAACTTGTGCTTTCCTGGTTGAGTTTGGAATAATAGCAACCACCTGGAAGCTGGCTTGCCAGAGGGACTAGTTTGTAATAAACTACATAGCTTTGCATTTCTCGGATGCTGATTTATAACCGCCCTTGGACATAGGTAAGCAAAAGTATCAATTGCCATTAGTGTTACATCATAGCTGCTCTGGGGGGATTATGAGGTGTGAAATAGGGTTTGTCCAGTTTCCTTTAGATTTGTTTGTCCAGTTTCCTCTACGACTTGGTAGTTAGCATATTTGCTGGCGGTCTTAACAGAGGCCTGAGAGCTTAAATATCTTAAAGGAAGGGATCAATTTGGGGTTACTGTCAAGGCCAGCATGAAGAAGTAGGCATTGCTCCTCGTACAGAGGGCACTGACTGCAGAGATATCAAATAAACTGGTACCTTTAAAACATACTGGGGCTACTAAAAAGATAGGAGCTTAGATTACCAATAAATGCTGTACTCCTCTCCCTCTGATGCCTGCTGCTATTTCATTTTTATTGTCTTTACAGAAAAAAATTCAAAGGGTTAGAGCACAGACAAAACATCCTTGTAAAGTTGCTTTGTGATCCATAGAGCTACCCCACAGAAGCAGAGAGAAGTTAAGAATTTTTCAGATGCTTTAAAAGGTTGCAAATTCACTGCCTTAAAGATGCTTTTTAGGCCCAGTATTTACTGACATGTGCATACATACATACATCCATGCACAATGAACGCATGCTCAACACGGTGAATCCTGAAGTATTTTAGGAACCTGTTCTTATAATGCAATCCTTGCCTAAACCCAGTGCTGAGAAATAATGGCATTTGACTCCTACCTAGAGCATTTTCCTCTGGATTTCCTGCTCTCTCTCTCCCTCGCTGAGAATCAGATCCTCAGCAGTGAGGGATTAAAGTCTCATGCTGTAACATTCATCCTTCTTGCCGAATGAATAACATGATTAAGGTATATGGGGAAGTGGAGTGACAGTAGCAAGTTCCATAGGTACAAACCCCCTCAGGGGTTGTGCTGCAATATACAATGATTTATTTGGCAGCTATTTGCATGCAACAAATGCCTGCGAACATTTCTCTGGAACTCTGGACAATTTCTGTGATGGAGGAAGCAGAAGAAGGCTCACCTGGGAGAGGAGCAGTGTTTCTTCCTGCCACTACATGGGCAGCTCAAAGCAGGAGCAGGGCGAAGTGAGGGACTAGCATGTTCTGGATGTGTTTTTTGTCCTGTACAAGAAATAACATATCCAGTCCTGTACCCCATGGTGTGATAACCACAGTCGACAACACACAGGGTATTATAGATGAGATACCGGTGATCAGGTAGCGCAGACTAACTTGCATCCAGCCAGCACAATCCTGGGCTAGGTGGAAGGCCTCATTACTCCGGAGTGAAAATATTTTTTTTTCTGGGAGCTTGCTGTTGGCTGAAGACCTACTTTGCAAAATCCACTTATGAATTATAATTTCTCTTTCAAAGGCTTGCGCTTTTCCTGTAGGGCTCATCGCCTGACAAATTTTGCTGTGTGCATTTTTTCAGCATTCCTGTTAGAGAGAAGAGAGTGCTCCTATCTTAATTTTGCAGGAGGGGAATGAAGGCACTGAAAAAGTGAGTCACATCCATGAAGGGACCAAAGTTACAAGTGGAGTTTTGGTATCTCAGTCCAAAAGCTTGATTCTAAAAAATTCTGCTGAGCTACTGCTTTAACTCTGCAGCTGCTTAAGTTTTTGACATTTGGGTTTTTCAGGAACCCAAATTCTGCTTCTGGGCATTCTCAGAGGCACCTCAGCCTTGACAATCTGAGCAGCTCGGAGCCTGTTTCATGCTTCAACTTTGTTTGGATCCATAAATAAGGTGTTCCTTCTGTTTTCTTGTCTGAGGGGCTCAATCCAATTGATGTTCTCCAAACATACCAACTCAGTTGGGTTCTGCACAAAATATACTTGCTATGTACCTCTACATCTCCTCATCCACCTCCCCTCAACTACGTGGCTAAGCATTTGTCTTGTCTGTGTGAGAAAGCTAGCATTAGATCCACTTGATACCTAAAGCCATCCATAGCCACATCTTTGACATTGAATGGAACCGCTTACAAGATGGGCTGAAACTGTATTCTTCTCTCAACAGAACAACCCAAAGAGAGAAAGTGAAAACCACCTGTGAAATAAGGCACATGAATCCCACCAGGTAGAAGGTAATGTGCCCAGTCCTCCCAGCTGCTGGTGGCTCGTGTTGTCAAAACTCCAATGGAGTTATGAAAGAAAGCAGCGACCTCCTCTCAGATTTTCAGTCAAAAGGTTTAGACAACTACCCTGGGGAGAACATTCAGGGCTCTGAGTGTCCTAGTAATACTGAGTGAGGAGCCTGAGGTGCAGAGAAGAGAAGCATCTCCATTTGGAGATACCACATAGGTCCTAAAACCTCCAGAGCTGCATCAGCACGGTAATGTGCTGGAGTTGTTCTGGTCCTCTTCCTATGAGCAATATCATAATATTGGAAGAGCTAAAGTGGCAGCACTGTGAAAACGGATGGTGGCTTGAGAAAAAGATTCAGTGCTATGCTGAGAACCTCTGGCTAGGGGGCAGTGGCAATGAAAGTCTGGTCTAAGAGTTTTTTGACAGCAAGCAAGACTGGCAAAGTTTATCTTCTGCTTCTGGAGAGAAGAGGTCAAATTTATGCTTTGATTAAAATTAGTGTGTTGATTAGATTTCAAAATGAGATAAAGCTAAACTGATGGGGATAAATTGCCACAGATAACTTCAAGATGTGAAGCTGTGGGTCAAATTCTGTTCCCTGATGGACTTTCTGACTCCACATGCTTTGACCAATTTTCTGTTTGTGTGGCTTCAGTTGCCTTTTGTATGATTTCTTGTACTTTTCCCCACTGCTGCACACAAAAGGCCAGGTAGCTACTGATATATGTGTTCTGATATAAAAACTGAAAAGATAATAATAATAATAACGCAGATAAATTAATGTGTGTTTAATCAACTGTCCATTGGGGTATGGAAGAAAAAAAATTTTTTTTTTTTCAATGCTTAGATATATAATTGCCTGGGAGACCAGAAAGATTGGTCTCTTGTGCAATTTGAAAAAAAATATATATCTGTAAGTTTTGGAGACAGAAACTTCATCTGATCTCTCGGGTAAATACAATGCACTTTAGAACTAAACATAAAAGATATACTAAAAAAATCTTTTAAAGGAGAAGCCTGAATGTACTAACAAGAGTTGGCAAGAATCAGGAACGCCTGCGTGGCAGTATCTTCTATAGCAATCAAAATGCTATAACTATGCTTGAACTTCCTTTGCTCAGCGCCATCGTTTCTCTTGCCTTCAAAGAGGAACTGCAAGTGCTTGAACAAGTGATCAGAACATTTGTTTTAACAGAGTCTCAAAGTGCCTCGCTATGTTATAGTGGAAAGTTGCTCGCAACTTCTCTCGCTAGCTCTTCTCTGATGAACCACAATGCTCTCCTTCAGCAACCCCGGAGTGACAGCGTGATGGGGCAGTGGGATGCGAGAGGCTGTGCTGGGGTGATGGGAGAAGGAATGAGTAAGTACAGGCATACTGCTGCTTGACCACAGTTTCACCTGTTTGTGATTCGTATTTACACACATTAGTGCCAGAAAAAAAGAAAAAAATTAAACCTCCCTGGAAAGATTAATTTATTTTATTTCTTCTTTTTTCTTTTCTTTTCTTTCTACATCTTCCACTGTCTAGGAAAACTGTTATTTAAACACATTTGCTTTGTCTGTATATCTATATTTTTACCCTGTTACAGGCTGAGTGGAAAGACTTGAACACACTCAACTTCTGTTCTCCTGTAAAACAACTGTCTGTGCTCTCTTACGAAGTTCAGTGGACTTTCATTATGAACTGGTTCAACAATTAAAGCTTTGACTTAACATTTTTTTGCTATTCAACAGTATTTTGCTGTCTACTATCTTTTTAGAAAAAAAATTAATGTGACAATTTGAGGAAGACCGCACAATTTAAGAATTCTTTTTGATATTGAGACTTCCTATCTCTATGTACGTTAAACTGCGTACTCCATTTTGAATATGGGGCTTGTCTGCATTTTCTGCAGTATTTTGCTTCCAGGGAAAGAGAAGAGCTACAGAACAGTGTTAAGACCAGAATAAATGAGCAGAAACTGGTCATGAATGCTTTGTGGCTGGAAGTTAGAATAGAGTTGCTATCTGTTATAACAGTGAGGTTACGGAACAAGCTTCCCATAGTAGTGGTAAGCCCAAAATATACATACACATAAACATATGTATGTATTTATGCATCTTTTTTTTTAAGTTAGAACCTGATAAGTTTCTGAAGGAGGTTCATTAAAGGGTTTGTATGAATAGTCATTGTAAAAGCAAATGATTACACTCAACCTAGAAGCCCTTTGCAGTCTTACAGTCCTAAAACCTGATTGTCTTTGAAGCCCTACAACAACTTTGTGTTTGCTGATTTCTGTTAACATCTGTCCCTGAATAGGGAAAAGCTTTGGAAATAGGAGAAAGGTTGTACTTCAGATTCTGAAAGACCTCTGGGGCTGGCATTGGTTTGGACCTAAAGCATCTGGGCTCTTACGATGGGTATTAACGGAGAGGTCACAGGTAGGAACCAGTGTTCAAGAAATGTACTCAGAAGATGTTGAGGTAAGAACAAGCATTGGAGGAATGCAGACCTCTAGGAATTTATTACGACATAGACCCCAATACTGAGGGTTTAAACAATAGCTGAGTGGCTTCCCAACCAAGAAGTCCAGTCAGCTTGATAACATTAAAAATATGGTTATGATATGAGAGAAACTTTCACTTATTCATCTCTCAGTTTGTAAACCAAAGAAGATCACAAGCTGTGCTGTAGCGTGTCTCCAAAGCCTAAGCCTAGCATTGCCAAATTCTTCTGCCATTTAACCAGGTGGATGCTGAAAATATTATGCTGTTTCCTAGCAGGAAGATAAATGTCAAGTTCTGTAAGTTTGGTTGAGTGAAATCCTTTGGTGTACCTCACTGGGCAGATACTGTGGACGGGGCTGCTGACTCATCAGAGTCAGGGCTTCCCGGAGCTGTTTGCAAGAGCCTGCTGTGGCTGTTGCTGTCCTTCTTACATCTAACCTTGAAAGCCATGTTTCTTGATAGAAAGCATCTGTTTCTTGGCAGTGATAAAATGTCTTTGATATTAACCACAAAATGAAGATAGTTATTGCCTTTCTGCAGGTGGACTGGCATGGTGGGTGTAATGTTAGTGGTGATGATCACCATTTCATCCTGGTGATTGCAGATTATCACAATCTGCCACGCAGGGAAACCTTTGTAAATCTTAGACAAAGTGCAATAGGGCAAGAGGGTTGCTCTGTATTTACAAGCAAACTCAAATGCTTCTGTCTTTACTTTTCTTCCTCACTTTGGTGTGGTGGAGCTTTTGTGAAAAATCTCACACTTTTCTGTTTGGGGCAGTGGGTGGGGGCACCAATATGTTTTGATGTTTCCTTTGAAAGAAAATCAGATTCGATGAATAAAAAGTACACTTAGAAAATATGATGCTAAAATACAGAAGGAAAGCATGTGGAAAAAGAGATTCGTTCCTAAAAATAAAAGAAAGGTGGCTATGTGATGATCATTTCAGTGATGGTCTAAACAGCATTATGCCAAAAATTCCAAAGGGCCTTGTTAAGTGGGGATGAGGCACTGTAATGAAAGAAGGAAATAACCAGCAAGAAAGTGGATGGAGTGGAAGTCATGTAGGATCATATTACAAGGAAAATGTAGAAGTTCATGCATAGACTCCTGCCTAAGTGGAAGCTGACAATGCCAGCATTAATTACCAGAGATTTTTATATTTAAGATGCTCTGGGCTGTTTGAAGCAGGCTGAATTATTTGGGAAATCACTGAGGTCAAATCTATCAGAGAATATGACAACAAGTGCCTGCAGAGAGCTACCTGCTCAGGTGAGTGCCACCAAGTCCCGTCTCCACTATGCAACAATGCATCAGCCAGGTGGGTCATTAGGTTTGCACTTTCTGATGTTGTCTGTGCCTATCCGTTTCTGCATTACACACATTTTTGGCCACAGCTTCTGACACTTTAGAAGTACAGAAGTCACTGCAAGGGTCCTTCTCTCTAGGGCTGCTTTGGCTACTTAAGTCATTTTGGCTCTAGATTGTTTAAGGAGGGAAAGTGTCCCCTCCCATGCAGAATCGTTACTCTGTGTGTGTGTGATGTGTAGGGGATCTGTACAGTTCTTGGGTTGTTGCAGACCGTGTGTCATACTGTCATAATTGATTTAACCTCACCAAGCACAACTGAGAACACCTGTTTTCTCTGAGTGATATTTTTTCCTCACATATGTCACAGCTATTCTCATTATTTTACAGTGGATTTTTAGACCTCACATTTAATCATGGCATAAAAGTGCAAAAGTCTCTTTTCCACAAGACAAAAAATTTAAAATGTTTTTCATTATCTTGTTTTTTAAAATAATTGTATCATGTTTCTGACAGCTAAATAAATGGATTTTATTAAACAGGATTATGGGCTGAGATTATTTAGTATTCCTTTTTTATTATCTGGTGTAGCCTCTGCTGGGAGCTGTGAGTTTCTTTTCTTCATTTCCAACATTGATTCTTGCATTAGACGGTTACATTGAATAATTAATATACTTCCCGTGATTGATGATTTGCATGGCCTGAATATTAGGTTATCAATCATGACCCACTTGTTCTAATGTAATCATATTGAAAACGTGTCAAAAGCTGTTTACCCAACAATGACAACAGGAGCTGTGATATTGAAGGTGCCTGATACACTACAGCAGGAAATATCCTGGTTGAACATTCATAATGCAGAGATTATGAGTTCCTCAAATTGATGTAACAAAAGCCTGGAGCCTTTGGTGAGAGTTATCAGCTCCAATAAGAAAAGCCCTTTTTTCATCTAGAAAATCGTACTTATTTCTTTGCCTTTTATCAGCTGCTTAGTGACTTTTTGAGCCTACAGTGTAAAGTAATTATGTTCCGTGCTGCACAGCATAAAGAAACGGAAAAAAATGGAAAGTGTTGGTTTTGGTTTTTTTTTTTTTGTAAAAAAGAAACGGCACTGCCTGTATCTGTTGTTACTGGAAGAAGAGAGCCTCGTTTAGGTCTTGCCATAGTTCACTTTCACTGGATTACCACAAACATTGAAAAAGTGAGGGTTTTTTTTCTATGGGAATCATTGAGGCAGAGCACCACATTTTAACACTCAGAGTATAATGCATATTTCACTTGCAGTGTATTTCTTAGCTCATAGATGTTTCTGCAGACCATGCTGGTTCCATTTCAATACCCTGTTGCTCTTTACCTTGGCCAACTACAATGACTCTCAGGTTTAGTTGTGCACATTCATTTCACTCTTTCTTTCCTTTTCCATATGACAACTCAGATTAACATGGGCATTATATTGACATTCAGCTCCACAAACTAGTACTGATGGAAATATTCCCTGTCATCACAGCAGAATCACTCTTAAGCCAAAGCTGCTTGAGGTGGAAGTCTGAAGCATGAGGCTTTATAACTCCATGCAGAAAAGCAAAGCCCTTCCTTCAGCTGCTACTCTGAACTGTAGAGTACATGGGTTTTCTAGACTCCTTTGTTCACAAAAGGTCATGTAGTGGTGCTTTTCCTGGCATTTGGCAGTGCTTTACTCCTCATATCACCTTTTGGCTTTGATGGAGTCCTCAAAAGCATAGCTCCTTCCAGCTCCCTGTTGCTTTTGACGTTAGGCAACTTAACTTAATTGGCAGATGTAGACCAAAATCAGATTATTCACCAAGATTAAGAGTACTGCAGTTTTGTCCAAATGTGAGGATCCTATTAGTCCTGGGTAGCCTTCAAGGCATGCATTCATGGAGTCCATACTGGTGTGGTCTCTGAATAGCTGGAACAGTTGACAGTTGTAAGAAGAAAGACAATTGAAAAAAATTAAATTTCTGGAAAATAAAGCCCTACAGTTTGACTCCTCTTTTTCTTCCTTTAGCCAGTATTTCACTCTGTTACTTCAACAGAGGAAAAGTGTATAGGAGCTTTGTAATCTAAGTGATACAACCCAGCAGGAGGGGTAATCTCCTGGGATATCACCATGGTTGAAGGCCAAGTGTTTAAATTACTTAATATATGACAATATTAGCCTTGTTGTGTCTCACAGTGATTAAAACAGAGAACAAGTATGTTCATTGTTATAGGAAAAAGGATTCCTAAAATAATTTGTAATAAGAAAACCACAGAAATCTGGAACCAGAGAAAGCGTAGATGGAAAAGACCTAGTCATCTAATTTCTCTGCCAGTGCAGGATTTTAGTGTGCATTTTTAGTATATTCTTAGTGTAATAGGGTTACTTAGAAAACTATGCCCCAACCTGTTGGATTTGAACTTAACCACAGTGATTCATGGTTTTTATGATTTCTTGGCTTGACTCTCCATACTTAATTCAAAGTGCCTCAAACCCTGGTGCTTCTACAACCATGGGAAATTAAGCAAATGAATTAGACTGTAAGAAAAGCTAAGACATTTCTTAGCTTCAGCAAACTACATCATCTATTACTTTTTATCACATTAAACAGTTCCAGAATCACCAGCTCAAGTCAGTGAGAAAAATTGTGCTGCATTTATCTTAATTTCTTGTTAGAAATTGTCTTCAAGATGAGGGAATACATAAACAGAGTATTTTCTGAATTTTCTTTGTTTACCTGATGTTTTTTAAAGCCTTTAGTGCCCATTAGTAATCTTTCCTCCACAGCTAAGAGAGTTTGCAACCTTTTATTATTTTTAAAGTAGAAGCAGGGACTGTCCATTTATTGAAATGACTCCAGGAAAGGCACCCCCAGAAAGACTCCCCATATCTGAGACTGCCAATGGAAGAGTTCGTAAAGGTAACACTGTAATTTCTCTCTCACTGGTGATTGATCTTTCATAAAAGAGTAGCATAAAAACTACAGTGCTTGTAAAGCACTGACTGCTTTATAAAGCTTTCCTGCAGGAAAAGCTGTTCTGCTTTCTGAATTGCCATTTTAACATTTTTTTAATTAACATTTTTTTGGTTATTGCCCCAAGACTAAAATCCCACTAGTTTTCAGTTGTTTAGTTTCTCAGCCAGTAGTAGAATTTTCCTTGGAAAGAAGCAGCATTTTATGGAAATTGTCAGTAAACTGTTTTTCTATGGAAAATATTTGAGTAGCCCTCCTCTGTGTACATAGCAATAAAAATATTAGGGCAATATGTGCTAAGTGGGCGGCACAATTGTTTCAGCACACAGCACCCATCTCTCCAAGTTGCTGCCAAAAGCAAATTACTCTGGCGAGCTATTTAACATAATAGGCCATAGCAGGTGTTGGGCCACATCTTCAAACAAACAAAACCCAGTCACTGACTAATTTACTGGAAGGAGCCATGTAACCAAAATTATCTTCTTCTAACACACAACACTTGAATTCCACAGGAAAACAAATCTACCGTCCTCCAGAACAGAGCTCATGTGTGCGGGATACAAAACTTTCTCAGTAACCGGAGACATATCTGATCTGGAAAGGATCAAAATAGGCAAGGACTTCTGAGGCGAGATGTGAAGCACATCTCTCTGCCTGAACATTCCTCTATATACCGCAATTATAAATAAGTACAAACAAAGTCCCTTCCCTGCTGACTCTGAATGGAAAAGAGCTGGAGAGAAGCAGAAAAAAAAAAAAAGTCTGTGTATATTTTCTTTATAATTTTGGAATGCATTCAGGCTTCACACCAGGCAGCAGAGAGAGAGAAGCAGAGGACGATGTTCTCATACGCCTCTGACGCTTGGAAAGAACGTGAATTTTCTCATCAGCGTTGTCCATAATGGTCTCTTGACCCTGCAAGCAGGATATTTTTAGGTCTGCATGTATGAACAGTGAAGAATTATTTTGCAGATGGAGAGATGAGAGGTAGTTTAGTAGGGCAAGAGGCAATTTGACCCATTGCATTTTATGAAGGTGGCACTGCAGGTCTTGGTCAGTGGGAAGGTGGGCTTCCCTGACACCTCTTCACCTGCCGCTGCGTTTCCTTGAATTGCTGCAGAGCCTCCAGCACCACCTTCCCTGCACCCCCCAGAAGACTGATCATGCATTAGGTTCCTGAAGCACGTGACAGCCACTTTACATTTGATGCCACTGACACCAGCCTAAGGTGACAGAGTTGTCTTATTCTTGGCATCCTGGCAAGTCCTGTTGCTGTCTGTGGATACTTCTCATAGCTACCGTAAATGCTGTAATCACTGCGGAGAAGGTGATAGGATATTTCTGTGTTGTTTTGTTAACTTCTGTGAACATCAGGAAATAAAGCTGGATGTCGTGCAGCACTTGGCAATTTCTTTGCCGGAGATTTATTTTTTTTTTTAATATTCTCTTTCCCCCTTCCCACTCCCTTCCCCTGCCAAGTTCTCAGTGGCAATATTAGGATGAATATATCTGTCAGCTTCAAACCGTGACTTTTTTTTTCTCTTTTTTTTTTTGTAGAGCTGTCCCAAAGCACACCTGGGAGCTGAGAATACAAAAAAAAAAAAAAATAGAAACCAGAGGCCTCTGTAGCATGAAATTGCTGGCCTTGCCTGTAACGTGAACACCCACCGAAGTGATGGAAGAGGAGGCTCATTAGGTGCCTCCGGCTCCCACAGCCTTTGCTATTTTTGGGCCAGCTGTCATGTGCACGGGGTGATCCGCCCGGCCTTGACGTTCAGTGTAACATCTCAATGCCAACCCATCGTACCTTTCCGCCTCTCGCACCCTGCAATAGGATAGAGAAGCAGCCACCGCTCCCATTACGCTGCTGGGTCAAGCGGCCAATTAAACAAGCATGGGCTGGATGTGTCCAGGTACAGGGTTCGGTGGGCAGAGGGGAGCAGGGTGTGCAGAGTTGTCGCCTAGAAGTGCCCTGCAAACGCTCCTTTCCACTTCTGCTGCATCCCTGGGAACTGCCAGGAAGAGCATCTGAGCTGCCTGCAGCTTTAACGGTACGGCACAGGGCAGCAGAGGTCTCCCAGGATTAATTAATGGGCATCCCTAGAACACATTCTCATTACAGCTATAGCACTAGGGTTTTTCCTCATTTTGCAGAACATCAAACATATTAGATAGCAGGCGGGGTGGAGGTGGGGAGGAGTGGGGAAGGCAGAGGCTGCGGTCAGAGGGAAGCAATATGGACCGGGAGATTGAATCTGACCCTGTCAGAGGCTGTCACAGGACTTGATATTGCGTTTATTTAAACTGGATTTTCTCTGTTATAACGCGGTGGACTTTGGGGGAATGAGCCTTGCTTTCAAGGGGTGAGTGGGTCCCTAGGGGAATGGAATGCCACTGATAATAAAGAGCTCGTGCTGACATCCTCCGCCACGATTTTTATTTGTTTGTAGCTGCTCATTCTTTGTTAGAGCACAGAACTGGCGAGGCACGTGTGTTTTGTTTCTCTCATGTGATTTTCCCCGCCAGTCAGCATGGCTTATGCTCAATTAATTCCATCAATATACGGTCCCCCCCAGCCTCATCTGCACTTGTGTGGCGTGACAGGCAGTTGTGAATATACCACTAACTGTGTCCAGACAAAGGCGTGAGGAGGCTCCACGAGGGGTCTATTAACTCCACAGACAGACTGCTGCTTCAGCTGAGGCACGGCCCCTTTGCAGGAGGGTTTTTTCTTATTTGGTGAAACACTTAGGAAAAAGGGTTGCCTCCCTCCTGGTGAATTAACCATCACTCGGATGCTGGCGAGCTGCGACACTGCCATCTGAACCGCATCCTACAAAACACCGGGGTAGCTGGAAGCAGTTCTCTAGTGCTCATGAACACATACAAAACATAGGCTCCCTGCTCCGAAGAGCTCGAGGTTTTATCCTGCGCAATCAAGGCATGCAGGTGATCAACTCTGGCTGAGTGTTTTGATGAAGAAGATGCTTTGACCATGCTGTGTCCCTTCAATATGATTAAGCAGTGATGACTTTCTCTGAAAGAGCACTGAAGTTCACAGCCATCATTTAATCTTTTTCTTCATAAAATGGCAACAAATCCATTCATATCTTGGGGCCATATGACCCCTCAGCAGCAAGGCAAGGTGTTCAGGTGAACTTCAATGCTCTGAAGAACAAGGAGCAAAATAAAAATGGCAGTTTTAGTCAGAAAAAAATATTTTTCTGAACACTGGATATTTCAGAGGCATGAGGCTGTACTAATTGGGGTGCAGCCTAATGACTAATCCCATTAGAGGATGTTTACAGATTACCCACTTGTTTGAGGGACTAGAAAGCGAAGTTGGTATTTAAAAAAATCAAAAAAGAGAGAGAATATTTTTTTAGAACCGCTGTGACACGAGACTGTGAGAGATGTTAGTTATATTGAAACACTCTTTCAGCCGACAAGGTCACTTGTGGCAATAATCCGCTCATTAGAGGTGTAATCCATCACTCAAGTAATATCAATTTAGTGCCAGGGTTTTAATGCAGGTTGTACTAATCATTAGCGGCAGTTTGTCAACTGCATAATTCACAAGGGATTGTGGGTATGCATGATTTAGCAGGTGACCCTTGACCTCTGCTGAGTAAGAAGCCTGCCTTAGAGGCAAAATCAAGAGGGACAAAAAGCAGTGCTCACTCATGAACAATTATTATGCTTAACAGCATGACTGCCATTTTAGAGGGAAAGGGAAAAAACAGTATGTCCTGAATAATGAAGGATTAAAATTCACCTGAGACCTGGCTCCAGCTACAACGCTGGAGTCACCACCCTCACTTAGCGGGGCAGGAAGAAGACAACACTTTTTAAAAATTGTTTACTTAATGGCCCCCTAGCTAATATCTGAGAGCAAAAAGCCCTTCTGCCACGCAAAACACGAGAGGTGATCACAGCACCAGATTTATTTATTCTCCTGCGGTGAAAATGTTGGTCTCCTCCTGTCTCTATCCTGGGTGCCAAGCACTGGGATTGACCTGTGACTGTCATAGGTGAAAAGTATTAGTTAGGAAAGTCTGCATTAGTGTCAGACAGGTAGAGGATTTCCCCTCAGGCTGTTAATTCATTTGGAGGGAAGAGGAGAATAACCTGAAGTGAATTTCTGTGCCCACCTGAAATCTACTCAGAGAGTTAAATGCATAGTTTGATTTACCAATCATTATAAATGTAGTATAGCATCATATTCTCTATTTCAACTGTTGGAAAAACCCATTTCTTTTCACGTCCCACTTGGGAAGTTACTGGTGTCTTGCCTTGCCGTATTGCTGCTCTGTTTTATAATAGCAATAATCTGCCTGAAATCTGGCAGCTAGGACCGCTTAAGTGCCCTAAGCTTTACTGCAATTAAGGTGCTTTTTTGCTTGCAATAATTCAGAATTGGCTTTGACTTAAAAACTTAAATTTAACAAGTGATTTAGCCTGTAATGTGCTCTAATTGCTTTTGGTATTTTGAAAGGGGGGGTTGGGTGGGAGAAAGAAGAAAGAGGTCAAACAGCTCAGTTATTTAGCAGAAAAAAAAAAAAAAACCGGCAAGTGAACTGGCACGTAAGGCACTTTCCGACAGGAGTTTTATGAGGCGGCCCAGCCTCCTGCTCATCAGGCTTTTTGTTCACCTACCTGCACACTGTGTTCCTATTGAAAAATTACCCTTGGATGGAAACGGGGGACCTGCACCCCAGCGTGTTGCAATGAGGGAAGGCTGCGGGCTGGGCCGGGCTGGGCCAAGCTGGGCCAGGGGGCTTCAGCCTAATTGTGCCCACTGGGCATCGCAAGAGCTGGCGGCCCGGCTGCCCGGAGGAGGGGATTTACGGGAGGGGCCGACCCAGGGGTGGGAGCTTGCATAGGAAGGCGGGGGCCTGGCCTGGTCCTCTGAGCTTTCCACATTGCTGGGGGTATGGCAGGCTCCGTGGAGGGCTCAGGAGTGGGAGAAACCAGTGTCAGGCTGGGAAAGAGCTCGCTCCCTTCGGCCGCTCGTTGTGAAGCAGAGCTGCAAGCCAGGGGTGTGGGCTGGGGCCTAGGTTTTGTCCAGGTTTATCCAACCATCTTCCAGTCCTCTGTGTGGTCACCCAGTGTCCACTGCACAAAATAAAAGTTTTCGTGGTGCTGGTGTTGGTGCTGATTCAAGCAGGGCTAAGCACTACTTCAGGGGGTAAAAATAATCAGGGATACTGAGGGCTTAAATTTGGGCCACTTTATCTTTCAGAGGGAGCTGTGTGGCTGCTGGATCATTCCCGTTTGTAGTGCAATGAGGGTAAAGACAGGAATTTTCCTGTAGGTCAGTGACAGGGCTGGCAGTACTCAAAAAGAAAAGGACAATTCTGTCCATCAGGAGGTATTGATACCATCTAATTTGAAGGATCTGCCTCTCTGCAGTGCAAGACGGAGAGCTAGGGTCTTCCAGCAGGTGATTCAGCCCACTTAAACCACGTTCCTGCTCTAAATTATCACCCTCTTGTGTATGCCCACAGCCCTTTTTGGTAGGTGCACAGCACAGCATGCCTGGCTGGGTTCCCGCGGTGCCTTCTGCAGAGGTGGGATGCTGTGCTGTGCTACGTTTAGCCCGTGTATGTATTTCCCTGGCTATGAAATTCTAATGGAGCTCCCATCAGGGCCATCAGCAGAGCCTTTAAGTGCTGTTCAGCTGCTCTAAGGTGAGCGTGGACTTTAATATGAGCTGAATTGCTGAATTTAGGTGTTTGAGCTGAGTCACATCCAAAGTGCCTTGTTCAAACAAGGGGAGATGCAGGAAATTGAACTTCAACACTGGGTTAAGCCCTGTTTGTAGTTCAGCCATCGTTTAGTGATTCCTCTTGTCTCATATATTTAGCTTGTATGGGTTTTGCAGCAGGAACTGTCTCCTACAGCAAAGGAGGACTGCACTTCCATAATAAAAAATAATTAAAATTCTTAAGGATATCACATACTCAACAGTTCACATGTCAATAGAAAAAAAAGCTTTGAAGAAATGAACAATTTTTATTTAGTTAGATTTAAGATGCCAAATTCCTTCCTCAGGTACACGCATACAAAGGCGGCGATGAATCCAGCCAACATTTGCCTAATGAGTTACCAATCTCCTCTGTTGGAAGTCAAAACCCTCCACAGCTTCAGGCAATATTCTTGCTTATGGTCCTGGGAACAGTAAAGCTCATGTCTCCTGTGGACTGGCCAGAAAAGGAGGCAGATATAAGCTGAGCTTTTCTTTATTTAGCTGTATTTTCATCACATCCTTCACATAACTGTAACTTCCGTAAGTAAGATTTCTTTTTTTTTTTTTCACTTTTAGTCTTTTTAACTTCAAAAGGTGCTGTTAGTAGGACATTTTGGGGAAAAACAAACCAAATGAAACATACTATCATTAACTTTTTGATATTTGGGTATATCAGAGGATAACACAGTGCCCATCTGGACTGCCTTAACAACACACTTAATTGCATTATATATGGAGAAGGGATTCAAAAGAACAAAGAATTCAAGCTATTCTATTTAAGTAGCCCATTGCTGTGGTATCTAAGCACAAGAGTAGATCAGAGCATAAAAAAGCAGATTGCTAAAAGCTATACATCCCAAATCTTATGCACAGTTCTGCATAGAGATTAATGAAACAAGCAGAGCTGCAAGCTGCAGTATTAGTGGCAACAGATTTACTCCCTGCGACTGTTCATAAGGACACCGACTTCAATGATTTCCAAAGTAAGCTATACCCACCATGAACTGGGCCCACAACATTTGCTGATGTTTCGTGCACAGCTGCTAGTCACATGGGACAGAGTTTTAAAGGTATCTTCTAGCCTAAGGAGGCTGATCTAGTGGGGGCTTCAAAAGTATCTAGCCACTTAACTCACACTGAAATCTCATTCCAGCAATCCCACCAGCTGTCTATGTTTAGGTACCTGGATACTCTGCAAAAATCTGGAGCATCCTGGTGGCCTGTAGGTCAAACCTAGCTTGTGGGGGATTTCTCTGCAGAGAAGATGGACAGCACACGAGGGGACGCTCTGCAGTGCCTGCTGGCAGCCCAGGCTGGAGATGTAGATGTGTGCTGGCTACTGCTGCCTCCAAAATGCTGGAAGAGGCAGAGAGGCGCTGGGAAGGGCATGTCCCTACATGGCAACAGTTTTTGCTACTCTAAAGCAGTGACTGGAGCAATAGGAAAAGCTGCATGAGCCACCTTGCTGGGCTGAGCAGGTTGAGGGATGGTGCTGCTGGTTGCTGGGACAGTGCCTGGGGAAATTGTGGGGTCCTCAAATGTGTATCTAAAGCAACCTGATGACTGACTGTGGGTACGCTTTTCCTCTATATTTCAGGTGCATTGTGGCACTGAGGATCATTAGCCTGCTCTCAAAATACGATCCTAACATTGACGGTAAGCAACTTCTGTCTTTGATGAAGGAATGCCAATTAGCCATGATCTGCATTACTGAAAATTTAAGAGAAGTGGTTTCACAAGACATCGGAGCTATTGTTTCCTAGTGTTTGCATACAGAGTTGCGTGAATTTGCAGCATTGCTAAGAACACAGCAGGTAGCCCAGATGCTGATCCGACCCCCATGGTCTCTCCTCAAGTTAATGTCTCCCTGGGAGAGCTTGAACCATGTGGAAAGCATGCGTGCAAACAACTGCAGCCAGTGCAATCATATCAGAGATGGGGATACATCTGTGTCCATGTGAGATCTTGCTTAAACAGGCCCATGGGACCTAAGGAACCAGCAGAGTCCCAGCTTCTCAAGCATGCTTCAGCCCTGTGTTGGTCTCCCAGAGGGGTACCTCCTTCAGGGAAGTGCTGGATGATCTCCCTGGGGGGAATTCAGCTGCCCATGTGTAGCACCTGGGGATATCTGAGCTGCACAAGGGTAGCTGAGACAACCACATGGGCAGGCCAGTGCAGCACAACATGTGTAAGGCAGACACCCTACCTGCTGGCAGCTGCATCTCACCCTGCAGGTCCACCCGTGCTGGAGTTGGGAAATCACAACAAAGGGCTTGGTGTCCGTCCTACCAAGTCTGCAAACCTAGGATCCCATCCAGTGTCAACAGTGTCCCTCTGCATGCCAGTGTCAATTTTAAACTTCTTTATTTGATTGAAGTCTTCATTGTTTTGACTTCTCTGGTTTTCTCTTCCTGGTTTTACTTTTGTTTCTGCTGGGTTTTTTTTTTGGCTACTGATTTATTTTGAGAAGTCTCATTTCTAACCACATTTCCCTTATTTGTCTTTTTTGTTGGTTTTTTTTTTTTATGGTGGTGTTTTCTCAGGAGCCAGCTTTCAAAGAACCATCACTGCTGCCCCTACAGATCCTCCAATAATATCAGGTGCAGAAGATTCTGAGTGTCTCAAAGAGTACCATTTTCTAGCAAAATTAGACATATAAGATAATATGTCTGTACACTGAACTGGAACATTGTAAATGGCTCTGTACATCCGAAACCAAGTTGTTGGACTCATTACAACTGACATATGCAAACATTTCAACTACAAAATTTCAGTAATTGATCTCTGTTAAACTCCAGGCAGCAGATGACACTTAGAGTTTGCTAAGGAAAAAATGCTAGTCTTTTTTTTCCCCCCACTGCTTTTAGTATTTGCTCAGTATCATTAATACAAATATGCAATCATCGAAATCAACACAACTGAAGTTAACAGAGCAACTCCAGATTTACATCAGTGTAAATGAGAGCAAAACTTGATCCCTTGCATGTAATTTGTCTTTAATTCTGGTTTAGGTCTCTCTCATCTTGCTGAATAAAAACTGATGTTCTTCTCACACGCAATCTGTATACCATTCATTAGTGTCTTTTCAGTTTGAAAGAAAGATTGGAGCCTGTGGTAATGAAAGCTCAAATCCTGGGGAGCAGTACACATGGTATTTTGTTTTAACTAAATGCTGTATTGGTATTCTCATGAGTGGCTTTGCATTACTTGAACATTTATGAGTAGCTTGAACTAATAAATCTCTAATTAGCACTAATTACTAATTAGGTTATTGATTCCTCTGACTGTGGACTCCTCACTGGTTTTATTCATAGGCAGAATGTTATTTTTAAAATTCCTGTAGATATATCCCCAAATGGAGCTCACTCCTGCCGTGGAAAAGAGCAGAGCAGCAAGCTCTGGGCAGTCTGTTTGTCAGAACAACACCCAGCTTATTCAAACTGGGAAGGTACACCACAGGACAGAGTCAAATTTTTTCACTGAGCTTTTAAGCTAACTGAGCTATCAGGACTCTGCCTGCTTGCCCAGATGTGCTGGAAAACTCCAGCACTTTCCTGCTTCTCCGCAAGATGCCTCCTGTTCGCACCTCTGAGTATGTGCTGCAGGCCATGCACTGAGGGCCCAGCTCCAAAGGGTGGCTGATGCTCTTCTGAAGGCTTTTTTGGAGGATTCTTACTCTTTTTTGTTCTCATGGCAAGACCTAAAGTAGATCTGCTGGAGCCTTGCTTTTCTTCACACAGTCTGCCTTTGTTTGTTTGTGGTTTTACTGGAAAGAGAAGCCCTGCTGGATCCTTGTACCCCTAGAAGAGTTTCCTCTCCCATTCTCCCATCTCTCTCCAGCAACTATCCTGCTCAGTATCTACCTGACAAGGCAAAATGTGTTCTTTATTACAGTCCCGGTGAAAAATGCTCTGGACTCTTCATTAACACAGCATTCCCAATAGCTCTTTGCAGAAGCAGCCCCACAGGGGTCAGGAGCTCCATAATCCCATTTTTTTTTTCCCAAGAGCTCAGAGAGCAGGACCCTCAAGGTCTGGGACTCCTACATCACATGTTCACGCAAGTGCTACCACCACTGCCACAACTCACCAATCTTCTGCCACTCTCCCACCCCTATAAACTCATCCTTAAAGGACCTTTGTTCTTGTATGGTTTATTGAGACTAGCAGTTAGCGCTGTCTACTGACTTCCTTCACTTGAAGGCAGAGCACACAAGTGATTGGAGAGATTTTGGCTTACTTCACTGACAAGAGTGATTTTATCTGGCAGCGGCTAATTACCTCTGTGGTAGGACTGGCAGGAGAGGTCAGGTCCAACGTCACTTTATTCAAGCATCAGGCAGTTTCAGTTGCAGAGGTTTTGCATGTGGTACATCTTCAATTTGCGAGCACAGACAAGTGCAAAATGTGGCTTACTTCTTGTTGGCATTAACTGTAGGGAACATGAAAAATCTTTTTTTCTGGTGGCTGCCCTCTCCTTCTGTTTATTTCTACATGCAACTCAATATGTTTGTTTTGATCCTGACAGCGCTATGTGGGCTATGTGATGAACCACTGTGGCACCGAAGATCGATGGCGCTACATTCATGCTGATGTTTTCACTAGTAGACTCCAGGCCCTGCCGAATTTTGCTGTTGCATGCACATAACTCCCTAGGACAACTGTGGGAGATGTCTGCGTGTGGCAGTGAGGAGATAGGGCTCCCTGGATAGCAACATCTGGGGACCAGAAATCCAGTATTCTTGGCTACGGGCCCTTGGCTCTGTAATTTGATCTTCCCACCCTTCTGGCCCATCTCTTCACGGAGCAAAGGAATAAAGAACGGAGCTAAGTATCTCTGGATGGGAGTCCAGTCAGCTAATTAATATCAATGAGGTGCGTGTTATTTTTAGTTATTGCAGATGTGCTCGTACCTCATTCTCTTAAACAGTGAAAAGCAAATAAAAGCAGCTTCTCTCACGCTTAAAGGAAACATTTTATAAATAGGTTATTGATTTGGACTTGAGAGGGACCCAGTGGGAAATCTGTAAGGCTTCTTCCAGAGGTGAGGGAAGGAGGGGAAGACTACAAAAGTTAACTTAACATGTCCTGTTTTGTAACACTCTTAAAGAAGAAGCCAAAAGGCTTTGCCATTTCCAGGTGGACCCAGTGAGTTTGAGTTTGAGTTTACAAAGGGCTGGTTCCTGCTGACACCTGTAGATGCTTTGCAGCAAGGCTATTTGAATATCTTTGTGTGACAGTCGCTCTGGGGAGACTGTTGGTCCAGAAAGAAGGGTTTGCTCTGAGTCTGCAGGAGGAATAGTTGTTTGGCCCAGCTTACCTGATATTTTAATTGCCATATTTAGCAAGTACCCCAGATGTGTGTTGCAGGAAATAAGTAACTTGTCAGTGGTTTGAGGTTTCTCAGCAAAAAGAAGATTACGTCGTTTTGCGCTGAAGTATTGAAGACAGTGTTTTGTATTTTGAATGCTAATGAGCACGGGTTTTTTTCAGACGGGAGCCATAAAACTGTCATTATGTCAGTGGTATGTCTTTGTTCTTAGCTTTGCTCGTGCTAATCAAAGACAACAGTGGTATATTTTGAGTTAATACTGTTACAAGAGGAATGGCATTAGTGGTCATCATCATGAGTGACTCCTGGACATGTGGTAATAATTTCTTAAGTGTTTCTGAATAGTGAATGAGTGAGAGAGAGGGAGTTCAGCTCCAGCGCTGTGCAGAATGGAATGTACCATTCAGCTGAAATGATAAATCCACGGCTCACACTCGAGGGGCTGTAAAAGCAAAATCTGCTTTTTAATATAGTTAACCTATCTTCTTCCACAGCCCCCATTTCTCCTCCAGCATCCGACTCTGCCTTTCTGTTCAGGAAAAAATGCCAACTTTTAGCATAAGCAACTGAATGAGTGCAATTGTCTTTATATTCTTAAGGAAATCAATCCACTTTGGAAACGAAGTTCTCATCCTTTAAGTATTTTACTTTTGAGTAGCTGGACGTAACTTTGAGAGCCTTCAGCAGAAACGACATTTTCCTTCTTGTTAATAGATGCCCCCAGATTTGGTAAATACCTGGAAATAGAATTGGTAACATTATATTTTTAAGCGTCAGTTTTCTCAGGGAAAAAAAAAATACCACCCAAACCTTTTTATTATCAGTTCGGCAGTTTTCATTTATTTGGTGAGGCAGTCTGTTTGCATTGGCTGGTGGGTTCGTGAACAGCTCCTGCATAACGAATCATACATTTTAAAAATTCTTTCCAAAGCTTTTATAAAAATACAAAAAGTTAAATAACTTTAACACAGTTATGTGATCAGTCTGATTAAGTTAAGGCATTTAGTCTAAGTAACCCCAGCGGGGTTTCAGCAGCACTGTACGTTCCAGCGAAGGGAACAATTGCTGTATTTTCACTGTCTGACTGTGTTTCTCAGAGAATGCTGAACAATATTAAACATTCAGAGGCTGCGTTTTCCCTTTGTTTTGACAAATGCTAATAAGTAGCGAACTGCAAGAGAGGGGGGAAAAAAAAATCCTAATTCAAACCAGTTGCGTGATGGTAGAGCTCAGCAAATTCCCTGACCAGCAAGATGTAATCTGGAAAGAAAAGAGCGGAGTGGTAGCCTTTGCTAGCCTTTGAAATCACTAATAAAGTCATTAGACAATGTTTAGCTGAAGAGGAATGACTAAAGCTAGGGAAAGACTACTCTGAGGAGCTCTCAGAAGGAACATTAGCAGGCTTTAGTTTCTAATTAAGTGGTATTATTAGAAGCTTTGATAAAAGCCCTCATATGTGTGACATCTTGTATTTCTCTGTGTATTACGAGTTGAAGAAAAACTAAAAAAAAAGAGAGACTTTTTAATGATAATACCTGAAAAGTGTTTTTCAGCAGACCCATACATCATTGTCAAGTGAAAAGATTAAACTTTATTGTTTCTTTTTGAACCAAGAACTCAAGGTGAGTGGAAATGTCTTGAAATGCAAAGTAGTTTGGCAGATAAAGTAAAATGGAGATGAAAACAGACAATAAAAAGACATTGGCTGTAATAGAGGAAAGAGCCGGGAAGTTCATTCTTTAATGTTGCTGGGAGAACTTTCTTTTTGCTATTAATGATAGCATTTAAGTGTTACAATTACAAGCTTTTATTGAAATGAAACATTTCATTTCAAGAATGGCACCAAAATCATTTTTGTGTGTAACGTGAAACATTAGTTATGTGATGCTGCTGCCAAAATAAACCCCACCATTCATTTAAAATATCAGGAAACTCCATTTGAGAGGGTAGTTATACACCCATTGAGGATACTCTGTATATTATTTTTCCTTGGTATTAATAAAGTCTATTAACAACATAACTGCAATTGATTCATAATGTCACATTTGTTTGCAAGTAATGGATGTAAGGTTAAAATGGTTTAACAATTACAATGTTTGAAAATTATTTCTGTTCCCTAAAGTCTCCTTTATTTTTATTACAGTTTTTTTCCCCTTCAGCAACCAGTTGTTTTGCAGTTGTTAAACTGCTTTCAGCTGTAGATACTCTGCATTATCAAGATAGATGGGGCTTGATGTGGGATTTCCACGAAGGTTGGTTGCTGAAAAAGTAACTTCAACAGTGTGCCTTTGAAAGATTTGTTTAACTTGTCCCTTAGTATGCCAGGCCGCACCGATTTCCACAGAAAGAGTTCATTTTTCTGTCAAACTCTGGGCTGCTTTGCCGGGAGCCTCATCTACCCACCGGTCGGCACATGAAATGCGTGCCGCCGACCATAAAGCGTTGCTCGTCTCTGTGCCCGTGGCTGGCGAGGGTCTGTGACTCTGGCTGCCTTCTGTAGCCAGGAGACGGAGGGTTTTGTTCTCCTTTTTGTGCTGTGCTTACAAAGGCTGTGCGGAGGAGGACGCATCGAGAATGCCGGAGCACCCCCGTTCGCTTTGGGCGTATGTCGTTCGCTTATTCGCATCCACTAGTTAGAGACGGAAGTGATCCTTGAACAACTCTGCTGGGGGACAGGCATCCAGGCTGGGGTTTTGTGCTACTAACTTTGAGTTCCTGGGAAGGATGTGACCGAAATCGGGTACTCTATCGGAGCCTTTCTTGTCATCTCAATTCGCAATTGACTCTGCATGGAGATTTTTTTTTTGTCTGAGGTTGAGAGAAAAGTGCAGAGAAAAAAAAACCACTTGGCACATAATTCCAGCTTTGTAAAGGGTTAGGCAAATGCTTCATGCAGGTATCTACATGTAATTTGTTAAAACAACTTGTTTTGCCCATTGTCTTCTTTTACAGTCACATTCAATGGTAATTATTCCATTTAAGAGGGAGTCCTGGCTCATGTGCCGATTTGTACTCTATTCACACATGTAGGAAGAGTTGGATATATTTTTGTTCAAAAGGATAGAATGGAAAAGAAATAATTTTATTAAAGAAAACTTCTATGCTTGAAAGAAATAAACCCCCTCAAGTTCTTTCACCTAAACCACTGTCAATATCTTAGAGTATCAGAAATGAAATCATTTTTTAAAAAGCAGATTTAGTTCTTTCTCACTGTGTGCTGTACAGTTGAAATTTCATGTCTTTCTAATTGAACAAAGAAAATATTACAGATTGGAGAACTTCATTTTCTGGTCACTACCAGCTAATTTCACTCTTTGCTTCCCGTACATTGACAGAGGGTTATAATTACTGTTGTAATTTTGTGTGGATGGCACTCAGTGAGCTTTGTGATGGCTGGCAGTTTAAAACACTTGGATGGATGGATTTTTGGACTGTAAATACAGCAGGGGGATATTTATTTGGTTTTAACAAAACTATTTCAATAGGTGTTTTCAAGAAATCATGGATTCTCAGATTTGCAAACCATATGTATTCATAGTCCCTAAAAGGCTCAAATTCTAATTGTTCTGCTCATTTGAAGAGTGTCCTGAATTTTTACACCTCGTTATCACAGGACTTTCTACCAGTGTAACCACACAGCATACTGCATAACTGCACCTGCAGTAGAGGAATTACACTTATTAAGCATATGACTTTCCAAATGGTGCATAATCCGTATACAGACTAAAGCCTTGGTCCTGCAAGCAGATCCAGTGTATCAGTGGAGCCAGAGGATCAGCCTGTTTGCAAAAGATCTCATGTATTTTGTACAGGGTTTCAGAAAGGAGGCAAATTTGGTTTTTTTTGTTGTTTTCATTTTCCCCATTGAGGCTTGCTGGAGAAGTCCCAGAGACACTCATGTGCTGAGTCAGGTCTACTGAGTATTTTAGGTGATATTTTTAATGTTTTTTGAAAGGAAGGCAAAAACCTTCAGTTTACTCAGCATATTTACAAGAGCAGTGACTCCACACGTGCATGGCATCCGAGTTGCACGGGCAGCCGATGGCACACCAGGAAAGCGTGGCCGCAGTGGAGAGCAGCTAATCTACGCCGTCGCTTTTTGTGTGGTGACAATGCTAGAAAGCGGCTGCGCTCAGATTTGTTAGCTTAAGACAGCTTTGCCTCTTCAATGACATGATTGTGTTAGAGCCAGTGTTCCTGTCTGGAAAGAGCAGAAAGCTGGAGCTGAAATCTGTGATAGTGTCATTGTTCCCAGAGGTACAGTCACAGGCTTCAGTTTACAGTGCGGTATCTCACTTGGAAAGCACTGTCTCTGGGAGTGATATAAACTCATTGTTAGTACAGATAATAGACTTCAGGACCACTTAAGCCTCTTAAGACAATAAGGCTTGGGCAGCTGAGAGTATTAACTACATCATTTCAAACACATTCATAAAAGTTTTTTCTTTCACTTTTTGGATGGCTTGCCAACATTTACATTAAGCTTTTGACTGTTTAAGCCACTCCTGTGATCAATTATTTTTTTGAGCAAAATGAGTCCTTGAAAGCTACAACCCAAACTGCTGCACTACAGCCACCTCCTCAGATCAGTGGTTCAGGCAATTTGTTAACATTGGGTATGATGTGTGACATTAATAACTTTGTAATTGGGAAAAAAAAATTGTATTATCTGTCCATTTTTTTTTACTACTTTGTGGATTGCTTTGCATAAAGTAAAAGAGGATAGCTAGTTTGTTTCGCTTTATTTCTGCAATGCTTTAGGTACAGTGATGTCCATCCTGGGCTTGTTTCTTTGGAGCTCAGCGTGGGATTGTCCAGACTGACTGTTTCTCCAGGCACTGAAGAGTGATGCTGATAGTGGGAGAGGGTGAGGATTTGCTCTGAGGCGCAGACTGATTCCTAGCCTGCCATGGGGCTTCCTCAGCTCCTTGCAAGCCTGGTAAGTCCCAGCTGGGTAAGGCAGGTCCCTGCTCTGTGTGCTGGGTGGCCCACTGATGCTCCTAAGCTACCTGGCCCACCAGCCATGGATGCTGGGCTGTTGCTGAACCGTCTCCCTCCAGCCTTGCTCGCTGGGGGCCTGCTGATCTAGTTTTCTGTCCTCTGCCCAGCCACCGACTTCTTGTGGCAGTGAGAGCAGCACGGTATCTTAAGGCTGCTATCTCCTGGTCTCTCAACTAGGCCTTAAATTAGTCCAGGCACTTTAAAATCATTAGGAGGTGGCGGACAAGAACATCAAGTCCTTCAGAAGCCCTGCTAAAATATCCGCTCTCTCAAGAAAGCATTTTAACTGTGCCTGGCATATTCTGCTAAATCCCCATTTCCCTTAAGTAAAACAGAGGTGCTGAATGGCAAATGTTCAGATAGCACAAGTAATATGCCTATAATTTTACAGAAAATAAGAAATAATTACCCTTTTTACTGGTCACTGACTTTCAAATGAGAGAACAATACGTTTCTCTTCATGAACCAGTTGTAGAAGGAGTACAAAACTTCATTCCTTTTGGAGATCTAAAATAGCACACCTGATATGAAAAATATCTGACTTTCTTGCCTGATTTGGCTACCTGAGGCATAGGAAGCTAGTCTGAGGCAATCATCTAGACAGCTTCTATACTCTCCGTCCACCCCAGGACCATTCATCATATCCTAAAAATGATGTCTACCATTGAGACTTCACGTATTAATCCCTCTGTTTACTCTAGAGGGTGTCCACCCAGCTGGTTTAGCCTAGCCTTTAAACAGATAAAATTAAATGAGATGAATGCCACCCAACTAACTACAGGATAATTAAGATACAAACTTCATTTGTGGAAATGTATCAGCACTGTCACATCTTCTCAGTGAAAGACGAACTTAATGTCTCAGACCGACAGCTCAGTAGTGCTGTCATACCTGGCTCTACATGCTGTGTATCACAAATTTAGTGACAGTCAATGACAGTCATTCTGTCAAATGTCCTGATTCTGTTTGACATGTAATGCCCTTTACCCCACTTTAGTGGTGGCAAGAAGCCGCACAGATGTTGTAAATAACATTTAAACAGACCTTAGGGCATCTAAGCGTTGCCTGAATGGCGTAACACTGGTCTTGCATAAGAGAGAGTCAAGCCTGGAGAATTTTGTCCTTGAATTCAAAGGGTGTGGGATGGATCACAGATATTGTTACAGAGGGGTTGGACCAGTCAAATAACAGCAGCATTTATTATTCATCATGTCATATTTGGTTAGGACTAATAGATATAGCATGGCTGCATGAATTCACCTTTTAGGTTGTATTTTGTCTTTTCAATGCACGGGGCTTTTAAAAAATCCATATGCATTTGAGCAAGAACATATTCTGTCATCCCAGTGGTCTCAGTAACGATTTAATTGTTCCTCACTTGATGTGACAACATTAGCACAGGAGGAGCAGGAATTATCTGAGCTGTCCTTTCTGGCTTTTTCATGACTACGTACATGACTGTGTACAAGATCTGTGTTATAGGGATAAATGACTGTGGGATTATACCCTCAGTAGGAAGAACAGGAATGATATTCTTAAATGTTTGGAAGGAACGAAGCCAAGGCCCAAATGAAAGCATCTTTTATTTTTCAACTTCATTGATCAAAAACTTCTATGTGTAACATGCTAAATGACATCTGACATATCTGAAATGCTGGGATAAAACACCAATAGCAAAAAAGCCTAACCAATAACAGCCAAGTTTTTACTGCCAGTAAAGCAGGTCCTCTGCTGAGGAGAAACGTTAAAACTGTGTGAATTACACCCAAGCAACTGACAATTTTACTTAGCTATTCCATACATTACAGGATAAATCTCCATTCTAGGAAGTTTCAATGCCATTTTAGTTATCCATTTAATCCACCTATTCATTTAGCAGGAATGGTAATTACGGGAAAATTGCTGCCAAACTATGATGTGCAATTAAAATTCAGGCTATTTTGTGTGATGCAAAATCTCCCTTTTTTACTATCATCTTACAAATCCTCTGATAGAAAGTTTCTGCCTTTTTGAAACAGAGCTTGTAATAATAAGCCATCTGGCTTACTTAAACATGAAAGATTAAAATGATATACAGTATGAAGGCTTCCTATTCAATTGCTAATGTCCAAGAACTCAACTCCAGTGGTGAAAGCTGTCATTTGGGGGGAAGAGGTAATTAAAAGATTTCCTTGTAGAGATGGGTCCTAGAGCAGGGGACTGGCACATCCAACAAGCAAAACTAATTTTCCAAAAGAAAGCAATGCTGGCCAAATGTCTTGCAAGATAATCTTCTGTATCCTTTAGTTCACTCACAACTGCTTGAGTGGGACTGAAAGGTGGGTTGATGACTGGTGGGACAAAAGCAACCAAACCTTGCTTTATTTACCACACTAAGCCAGCCGTGCTTCGTAAGACAGGCTTGACTGAGGCGGACAACAATGAAGGAAAATGCATTGTGATTAAACAGCAACCCACTCTTTTTAAAGAGAAGTGGAAAAAGGTTGCAAATGTTTTAGGGAAACTGCAATGCAGGAATGGAAAATCTGGATTCTGAGAAGTTACGTATAGAAAGGCACTCTTCTGAGATGGGCTTCCAAAAAAAAAAGCATTTACTAGCCCTTACCTTTTTATAATAGGCAAGAGGCTAATTGGGGGCACAAAACTTGGGCTTGTGCAGCATACAGACCATAAGAATCAGCGGGTTATTGTCAGCTGGCTGCAGAGGGAAAACAAGGGACACCTCAGCTGTCACAGGGGCACGTCCTGTTGGTTTCAGCCTCCCTCTGCCGTCTACCTCCACCATTGAATTTCCAAATAGAAAACAACTGAAAATCCTGTTGATCAGACAAAGCTCCCACCCTAGGGTCTGAACCCTAAGTGGAAGCAGAACCGGGTATGAATCGTTACCAGACAGTGCTCCATATGGTCTGGAGTACTTCTAGGGAGTGTCGTATCTTTGACTTAAAAAGCAAAGCCTAAGTGCTATTACGTGTAGACTGTAACCCTCCCAGATGAAGGGATCATGTCTCATTCCTTATGGGAAGAAGAATTTAATACAGAATGTAAAACTCTAAATAATTTTTAGCTCTGTCTATCATGTATGGCAGGGATCTACTCATTTGAGATTTACAGAACTACTTTACAAGTCTGGAGAAACATAAACTTCCCCTGTTTAATTCTATCACCACTGTTCATACAGAAGCCTACTTAATTACAGTTGAACTATATTATCTCCGTCTTTATCAGACTTTTTCAGAAAGGAGATGTTTTAAAGTGCCATGTGCAGGTACAGTACTCCATAAATAAAGAGTGCTAAAATGAGAACCCTCCCATTAAAGACACTATCCTCATCTGCTCCTTTTCAGAAGAGCCATTTTAATGAAGATCTTATTGCTATTAATTCTACTTTCAGGATCCATTTAGGCTGAGAGCAGGAAATAATGAATCATGACATAATGGAAGTCCCTGTAAAGCACTCAGCTTACCATACATGAAACCAGACTCGCATGTGCCTTTGTTTTTGTTTTTAAGACTAGTTCTAACAATAGCAGCCAATGGGAGCCTATTAACTTCATTGTGTCTTAACTTTCTCTTCTGTCCTTGGCTATCTTCCAGCTTAATTCCTCTGAGTCAGCAACACATTCAAACCAGGTTAAATGAACTCTTGGTTAAGAACCTCGACTAAAGGAATAGTTGATCTTTCCACCCCAGCTCATCACTACTTACAAAAAAAAAATCCAACCAACCAAGCAACAAAAAAAAAAAGCACTGCGAAGGCAACAGCGTAGTATGCAGTCAGATTCAGAGGCAGCGTGATGGGCGAGAGTGGGGTGTCCTATGGGTGAGCTGGGGAAGCAACTGTGTTAATGTTGTTAAGGAGCTGATGCAAAAAGTAATGCATCAGGTTTTTGTTTCGTTTTTGGTTTTTGTTTGGCAAAAGTGAGAAGAAAGGGCTGTAGGACTGTGGGAAGTGAATGGATTATATTTGTTTCTCTTAAGGAACTCCCGTTTCTCATCAGCTGATTTTCTGACACCCTTGCCTTTTTACTCTCTGTAATTCTGCCTTGTAAAGCAATGGAAATTGACAGGCCCTTTTCATGTTGGAGGAGAGAGGATCTCCTTCTGCTGAGGAGCACAAACAGCTGTAGAAAGAGAGGGCGAATCCACTCCTTTCTTGGCTTAGATCTTCACCCAGGAGGATGAGGTGAGGAAGGGAGCAGCTGCTGGCTGGATGCCTGCTGACCTCTCAGTAAGGGAAGGGGAGGGACTACCCAGACAAACAGATCATTAAGGACAGAGCACTGAAAATATGCAAAAGTCAAACACAAGAATTTATTTTGGCTTTAACCAAACATCATGTCCGCTGCAGGCTCCATTTTTTTAAGCTCCTTGTAGATGGATGGATGGAGGGATGGATGAATGGATGGATGGATGGATGAGCCAGACAGAATACAGTCTACATTAAAAAATTAGACCTTGAAAAAAGTGTCTTAGTAGCTGTTATGCTGTGATCTCAGTTCGTTATACTTAGGCAGTTGCCTTCTAAGACAGCACATTTATTATCCCCTGGCCTCCCTACTGCTTTGTCTTTATGTCCATAGTGCATGAACACTTGGGCTCACTATAGTTAAAAGTATGCACTTGTGCTCCAGGACAGTAGTTTTGCTTGTTTGTGTAAAAACTGAGCTGTTCAAAGAAGGGTGAAGTGTGTTGATGAACTAAGACCAGATTTCTTGAGGACTTCTGTGCAATCTCCATGAGGAACGTAGAGCTATCATAAACTTAGAGCTATCTCCAAAACTCACGTACATCTGAGAGAAAGAATAAGCCATGTGCAATGTAGATGTGTCCATCAGCAGTGGATGACAGTCCAGTTGCTAAGGCCTCTGCTGAAAAGTGCCTAGGTTACCTGGTGATGAAGATATTGAAAGAACCTAGAGAAGATACAACAGAGTTGTGTTACACAACACTCCTTGTGATCTCCATCTTGGTTTGTCACATCATGTCAGAGGCCCTTTGGGGAAGTGACCAGTACTTTCTTTTGTGTCTGCCTAGAGCTAACACAATAGGGTTGCATTGTTGACTGTGGTTTCAAGGTAGTACGAGAATAAAAATGTCATTTAATGTGTTCCAAGGATGTAATCCTCACTGTGGAAAGTTCCTGCTCTTTGCAGAGAACTTTCAGGCACAGAACAATAATTTTTCCTGAAAGCCTTACTTGTGAGAGATTATTTGCCTGTTGAAAGGCTGGTTGGGGAAGGGAGTCCTTGTGTGTCTGACATTTCTAGCCTTTTCTGTACTAGCTATAGGTATGGCTGTGTAGGCCAAGTGACTGACCAGACCTTAGTCCCTTCACTGCTTGATATGTCTGTTTGTCTCTTCAGTCACCAGGAGAATGAGCAATTTGAGAACCTCTTTAGGTGTACAACACATAGAATATACAGAATAAGATTTTCCAGAGGGTGATTGTTCCCATTGTAAAATATGCGCTAAACCCCCCAAAATTTACTCTGAAGGGCATCTATCTCTCATAGCTCTCATTTACAGAGGAGCTGAGAGGAGTTATTTCTCCTCTGACGCTCCCAGTCCCACCCCCCACCTTGTGAGTAATGACTCATTGGGAAGGAGATGATAAAGTCTACTGACTTCAACTCTGACGTCGTTACAGAGCCTTGTGTTTCATTTGAGAGAACTACAGTATGTCCACGGGTGAGAAGAGTGTGAAGAACTTTTTTTTTTTTTTTACTATTTTCAGTACCAAACCTTTTGTCTGGCCCAGCATGGCCAAAGGCTCAGGAAAGAAGTCATCAGTGGAAGTGGCACAGCTGAGCATCCTCAACGTGAACCAGTGCAGAAGCATTGTAGGTCTTTCAGCAATGGCACTTGCAATTGTGGTTCACTCAGAGAGATCTGACACTACAGAAATGTTCCCATGGCAGCTGATTTGACTGATCACTGACACATGCCATAATGAATCTGTCGGTTTAGCTGAGGGACACAGAATGATCAAGACAACAAGGAGAGAATGGAAGGAAGCCTTTCTGTGGCAGAAAGTGGTGGAGCTGAGAATCTGTTCTACTTTTAGAAAGATCTGAGAAGAAAAAGGCATATGAAGTAGAGTAGTAGAGCTGCTGCTGCTTAATCTGTAGGTAGGGGGAAACAATGGGGAATAGCTCTTAATTTCAGAGTGTCTTAACAAGTAGGCAGGATGCTTTGAAATAAAGGTTTCCTTAAGATGAATAAAATTCATTATGTGGCTCAAATAAAGGAGAATTTGTCTTGATTTTGTGACATAGCTTGATAATGAGAGGAAAAACAGCACCTGAAGGCTACTCATTGACTAGTTTGCTGTCTAAAGTGAACCAAATATACTGCTGTCCTGTCCACCCTTCCCCTTCTTCTTTCAGCAGTGTCCATTTTAATAATGTATTTGGTTTATCTTTTTATTTTAGCATATTCTGGATTGTTTGCATGCTGCCATAATATATATGTGCCCACAGTAAAAACACCTAACAAACTACTGTTCTTCAAACTCCTCCTTAAGCTTCCCTTGTACCACAGTCCTTCAAAGCACTGGGCAGTGATCAGGCTGTCCTAATAGTAGTCTTGATGCTGATCCTTATCCTATTAAAGGTACTATTTTGTCTCCTCCTTTTGTCTCGTCTCCTTGACCTCCTCATTTTTTCCTCTTTCATCTTTAATTGCTGCAAAATTGTTGCAATCCAATGGCTGCAAACTTTGTGGGGCAATGACTGTCCCTAATTCTAGGAGCTATTGCAATTCAAAACTAATGAAACACTATTAATAGTTAATTCAGTAGAGCATTGCTGCTCAAGGTAAAGGAATGGGTCCAAACTGTGCTACCAGTTACAACTGAGCAACCCCAACAAAGTCAGCATCTGCTCCGTATCAACATTAAACCTCTAGAAGACATGAAATGCTGCAGGCACAAATAAGGACAGTATGCTGATGATGCATGTTGCTCTCATTTGAAACAGACGCTGACTCCAGTTATCACAGAAATAAAAAAGATGTGGTTGAAGAGAAGCTGGTTCAAATGCAGCCCAGAGAAAATGGCTATGCCCTCCAGGACCCAGGAACATTTCAAAGACAGCTCCTGGGAGAGCCCTGCAGTCAGTCGGTAGGATCCTCCTAGGAGGTGTGGTGGAGCGCAAAGCTATGCAGTTGCTTGACTTTGTTTAGTAGTGCCATGTTAATGAGAGAAACATGTTTGTCTATCATCTTGATTAAAATACATAAACTCCTGTCCTTGAAGAAAAACATCTGAGTGCAACCTTGAACATCTTCTGAGACTAGATTACAGCAAAGCTTCATACTCTAGTTTGGTAGTTAAGGCATTAAGAAGTTGTAGCTGACTTAAATCACAGCAGCCCACTACATTGCATTTGTAGATTACTTCAGCTTCAAAGTATGCAGAGGACTAGACCCTCACTACAAGAGTTTTTCTATCCTCCTTTTGGGTTTACAAACCACTGATGTAAGTAGAGGGCACTGCTGCAGCAGTACGTCACACAACTGCACTAGGGCTTGTGTTGGTAGGGCTCCCATTTTCCTCTCCCCTGTAACAGCATACCTCAAAAATTTTGTAATGTGCCTAGGAAAAAAGCCCAGTGGGACTGGCAGAGGGAGTCCAGCTGCCGACCTGCCATGTTTCCACTGCTCTGGGGAATCTAACGGAAATCTATGTTTTCCCACCTCTTAGGTTTAGAGCTGAGCTTTACCAGTGCTCTTGCCTCTGACAAAGTCAAGGGCGTTGAGCTTTTCCCAGTTTAGAAAAAGTCATTGTGAAAGAGTCAAAATAGCAGGTCTTCATATTAAATACCTCTTGGATAAGGTGCTTCTCTTTCTGCAGTCATTCTATTTACATGGATGTTGCATGTTATGATGATGGTGACAGTTACGTCATTCTTTCTTCCTAACTTGTCTTATCACCACAGTGACTTCTGTCACTGTGTGAACCATTTGTTTTCCGAGGCAGGGCTGTGCTGAGCCCAGAGGGTCCCCTTAGAACATGGCTGTTTCAGTGGTGTGAAAAGTTCGAACCCAGAGGTTTTGCCCTGTTGGTAAATAAACTGTGTGCGTGTCACCACACCACGTCATGCAGAAAAGTGTAACCTACTGTCCTTGTGTTTTACAGCGTCACTTACTTCTGCTTTGTATTTATTTTATTATTAATGCTGGCTGCTTTCCAATAGCTTCCGGCCACAGTGACTGCTGCAATCTTTTGTCAGCTAAATCAGACACAATCTGGAGACAGAAACATATTATCATGTACATAATTTTCAAATAAAGTGATACACATGCAACACTGTTGTTTTATATGGAGGTGTACTGAATTAAATCAAGAGTGCTGTTGAGCCCATCTAAAAGAATAGCTGTAAAAAGTTGTAATAAGATGATATATAATCTGAGTTTCAAATGAAATAAATATAGGAAAAGAATAAGGCTTTAAAGTGATAATCTCTCAAAGAAGGAAAGTAATTAAATATTATTCTCCATTTCTCCCCCTAAAAGAAGTATTTAGGGGAAATGTAAGATTAGTGGGTTAAAGTAATGGACAAGTACCTGGTTTTTTTTAAATGCTAAAAGGTAGACTATGTGAAATGATGGAAGTCTTTCTGTGAGAAACCTTTAGTGATTTGGGGTTGATGGTATTTTTATTAAAGTCAATGAGTATTTTTCCTTTGATTTTCATGGGAATAATGTTGCGTCTCCATTGCTTCAACACCTTTCTCTGGTATCAGTTAATGCAATCTTCCCTTTTATCCATTCAGAAAACTGCTGCAGAGATGATCATTTTGCTACTCCACAGCTTTGACTTCCATCCCTCCCCACACTCTCTCTGCTTTTTTGCCTTAAACTTAACTACTTGTCCTCACTTTCTACATCCTTCAAAGGCTGTCACTGCCCATCTTGTCATCACAGCTTTGACTTCTGCCAAACAGTAGGCAGCCTGGGCTAAACAGCAAAGATATTTAGTCCAAAACCTAAATCTCAAAGCAAACTTCAACTGTTTGTTTCTAGGGATGTTTTCTGAAGCCCAGTGGGTAGCATCCCTTGCATTTTGCACAGCACTGGGGAAGTTAATTCAATCTTTTGAAATTCTTGTCCTTTCTGGCAGCAGGCAGCTCTGAGAAGTATTTCTTGTAGGACTTTTCCAGGCAGAGTACAGTGGAGGTTCCCAAGCTGCAAGGGGGCAATGGCTCACGTGCCCCTTGCTGACACTCGCAGCCGTCAGCCCAGCCGCAGCACGCTCCTGCCTGGCAGCCTGACCCTCCTGCACCCTTGTGTGCCCCCGCCAGACTGTCAAGTAGGAGTCCTGCTTTGTGTGTGGGGGAGACTATTGCCCCTTTCTAGGGAGCACGGCATGGGCCAGCAACTGGTACTCATAGTGACCCCAGAGAGAGGGACAAAGGGAGAAGCCCGGGTGACCAGCAATATCAGCATGTGTCTATGGTAGCACTAACGTGAACTGGACTAACCTGCGCTGACAGATGAAAGTGAAGCAAAGCCAGAATCAATATTCTTGGAGCAAGGAGAGGCAGTGAGGGAGATGGGATGCCCAGGTGTACAGAGCAGGGCCCCAGACTCTGCCATTGCGCTACGCTGCAGTAGCTTCAATATGGCTGCTACATGCTTTCAGTATTTTTATTTGTTTAAAATATGCAGTCATTGGTCCCATCCTTTGAGACTGTGTCAGAAGAATGATTCAGTCCCGTAAAAGACAGCATCTGTGAGCAGAGCCACACGGGCTGTGTTTGGGTACAGCAGCTCAAGGAAGTTGGCAAGTTCACACAGCCTCGCTGAGAGCCACTGGCCCCCACCCTTTTTTTCCTGGTGTCAAGTTTCCCACACTTTCAGGAAAACTCCAGAACTTGTGAATCTTTAATGATATGAAGAGAGGGGGGAAAGCAGCAGAGGAGACATGGAGTGATACTGCACTTTGTCTGGATTTTCAAGGCATATGTACTGACTGGTGGTTAGATGGTAGGTGAGTATAGTGGGATGAAAAGTCCTGGTTTAACAGGACATCTGTGTTTGTGGGAAATTTGTTACCCCTCCATTTTCTATGACCAACTTCTAGTAATTTAGGTGGAAGAGGAACAGCAAAGCAACATCATTACTCTCATATCCCCTTTAACTGCTGCATGAGGGCCCTTACTCTCCCAGGCACATCTTCATCTGAGAAAGAAAGATACGGTCCTGACACGAAGCTTTTGCCTTTTTATAAAATTTTGCCTCGAGTTGCCAGGTAACATTCTTTGGTTTTATAGAAAAAAAAGAAAACTAAACACCCCTAAACCCAATTCTACTCCAAAAAGAGCAGGAATGAAAAAAACAACAGTAGCTTGTGGTTTGTGTCATTAACAAAAACTTTTGCTTAGCACCACATTATAGCCACCTGGTGAAATGTGTGACTAGAAACGTACCCATTGCCTGACACCACCAACCTATGCAAAATGGGCTGGGAAGAGAGAAAACAGGCGTGAAAATAGGAAAAAAAAAGTGTTCTTACTCAACCAGGAGATCAATGTTCAATTCAGAAATCTGCCAGGACTCAGTGGGAGCATCTCTAGTGAGGCAGGGCCTGGTGGGGAGCCTCTTGAAGCTGGTTTACAGTCTTCTGTGGGTTTTGGCAGGGAATGGATCAGGCCTGTTATTGAATTCCCAACCTTTTTGCAGACGTGGAGCCAAAGCACACTGACACTGTGAGCAGGGCGGGGGTCTGTGCTACCATTGCCCAGGCTGTCCCAGTCCCGTGGACGAAGCCACACCTTGGCAGTGTAGCATTTGTCTCAAGCCCTGAATCCATTTTAAACTTCCCCAACACAATCCCATTCCTTTCTAGACAAACCTCCTTTGTCTCAGTCAGTGCCTCCAGCAGGTTATCATAGTTCTTAGCTATTATTTTTTAAGACTATTCACTTCAACTTTCTTACTTTCTGTCCAGAATCCGCAAGATATCCTTTAATTTATTCTTCCTAAAATGATATAAACCATGAGTGACCAGTCTCCTGGGGCTGTGCCGTTCTGTAGGGAGCCTTATGTAAAAGATACAGGGTACATTTTCAGCACTGTGCGTTGTTATTAATGAAGGCTGTGTGCGCAACTCTTTGTCCATCACAATGAAAATTTACCCTCATGTATCTCGTAAATCTCAGATGTAGATTTCACTTGCAGCATTTTCGGATATTCTTTGATTATTTTTTTCATATTAGGGGACCATAACGATAAGTCCCTGTTCAAGTGAATATACAACTAGACCTCATCTGACACTGAAATTTGCTAGTTTTTCTTTTTGGGCTTAAAAAATTTGCCTTCCAGAGCTATTCCATAAGATAAATGTTAATGAGAAAAATTTTAACAAGGCAAGCCCTGGCGGTGACCCCCTTGGATCTAAGCAGTGCTACAAACTCAGGGCAAGCCTGATGCATGAGGAACATCTTGCAGAATATCGCTGGCCTTCTGTTCTATCAGCGCTATAGCTCTAGAAACAAGGCTCTTAATGAGGAAAGATCAATCCCAACAGGAAAACCTGTGATATCTGACATCAGTAGACAAGCATTCACGCTGTACAAACCACCGCCCCCCCCTCCATGCCGGCCCCTGCTTACAAAAAAAAAAAAAAAAAGTAAAATTGTGTCATTTTCTTTCAAAGTTTAAAGACTAGAGATCACTTCATGTAGCATTTAACTATCATTTCAGTCAGGCTTTTGAAGCTGTTTAAATTCTTTTGTACCCGAGTTGTTTAATGTTACTCAGACAAGGTAAATCAAAGTCTAATAGAGTGGAAAAACAGTAAAGGCAGAAAATAGGTAAAAGATAAATCACACAGGAAGTTTTGCTTTTTTTTTGTTATTATATTCATTGAGATCAAAGTCCTTGTTTCAGCTCTAATTAACAAAAGCTAATGCAGATTGGAGACCTTCTGGCACTGAGCAGAGCCTTGGAGGATACAGTTGAAATCTTCTGAAGATTTAAATAATTAATATGACACCTTGAGCTTCGGATGGGAAAATAAAAAATAAAAAAAAAAGAAGAGGGGGGAAAAAAAGAGCCCCATGTTCAAGTTTAAGAACAATGCCATTGCCAAGTTTGATACCATTTGTTCTGATGAAAATGAGCTGAGTAGACTGCACCGACTTCATTGTCTGGTACATTGGCAGTTCAGTGGATTGTTTCACCTTTTGTCATGCTAAGGGAGTCTTTTGTGCAGTACTTTGTTACCCCCAAGTCTGCCTCAGTTGAAGGAGGATAGAAAAAGGCAAATCTGCTTTAGGGACTTGGAGGATGGTCATTTAATGGTTTTTAATCCTCTTAATCCACGTAAGAATGGAGATCTCTGAGTGAAAATCCCATCCCAGAAGTCCTTATGATTCAAATGCCTGGCTCAGGAGACTGTCTTTTGAAAAAAAAAAAAAAATGCAGCAAAATATTCTTCACTACTGTGGCATTGTGGTTTATTTCTCTCTGGTTTTGCGAAGCTGTCTGATACAATATGAACAAAATGAAATGGAAACCTACTTCAAACCCTGTGAAGTACGAGAACAGGGAGTGCCTGGTGCCAGCCTGTGTATTTGGGGTACTCTGGTGATTCGATCTGATTTCATAAAAGTGATAAGGACCCTCTTTTCTAATTGTCTCAACTGTATGCAAATCCACCCGAGATCTGGGTGTGCACTAATGCCCTCAGCAAGCTGTTTTCCACTTGGATATTTTCTAGTTAAATAAAATCCTCCGTTGAGTTTGGATATAGATTACTTCTAAACTGTTGACATAATCATAGCTAAGCCTTTCTGCTGAGCTCATTATTACTTCATAAGAGCATGATTTCTCTTCCTCACCACCAAAAAAAAAAAAAAATCAATATATCTAATTAGATAAACCACCAAAGAACTGCTAAGAGGCAATTTTCGTAAGTAAAATTAAAGAGGATCCGAAGATTGAATGGGCTTTTCTTGCTGTCAATCTATGGACTTGCCTTTTACCACAACAAGCTGACTTTGAAATAATTTTTCAATTACATGTACAATGTGGTTTTTCATTTGTTTATGTAGTTCTTCACTTTGTGTTTTAGAACTGGTTTAAAAAAAAAGGAAAAAGTACAGCTTCCAACTTGTAATTGACAATGTAACAGATATAGGAATGATCATGTTAAAAATGGTAGGTTTCTTTAAAACAGATGAATGAAAACAATAAAATTCCCACAGAAATAATTTTCATTTAGGTAGATAGCAAACAATTTTAGCAAAATAGCATGACAAAGCAACTCAAGACATGTCTTCTTAAAATATTACAGCTCATTAATGCGACGTTTTCTGTTCCAGTCAGTGCTACGACAGCCATTTCTCAGCATCTATCCCTACAGCCTTCCTCTGCCTCCAAAACAACAGAAACAAGCCCAGCAACTGCTTTCTAGGATTCTAATACAGGTTTTCTGACAATAAAAGTTAATAATACAAAATTTCCACATAAAACAATAGGCTCTCTAAAGTAATTCCAACTAAATGTTAATATTAACATACTCTAAGTCTGCTGTAAGAAAAACTGAGCGTTATTTTGCTTTCTTCCCTACAGTTAACAGAAAAAGATAGGCTAGTGATGCTGTCTGTTGCATCCCATAAAGACTTGGGCTGTCCCTTTGATGAGATTTCTGTTTTTCCGTCTGGATCATGTTAACATCTCATTTGAAGTCAGAAGGAAAGTATCTGTTATGAGGGAGTCATCAGTGATGGGTGTTTCCCCCTTTCTCCACCGTCTGTTTGTACAGCATCCGTTTCAACTCCACCTTTACTGAGCTGAGCCCCACATGAGATGTGCGTTCTTTTTTGGATCTCCGTGATGATGCTGCCCAGGGATGAGGATGGCACAAAACAGCAACCTGGTGCATGTTCCCTGATTCACTGTGTCACTGTGACCATAACTCTTCCTTGGCTAATGCCTTGAATTTTCATTTTTAACTCTTCTTGGCAAATGGCAATGTTACAGGGGCCCTTGGCTAGCCTTTATGTCCAAAGCTGGCCTACATCCTATGTGGAGTGTGACCTTAACATGATATTTCATTCCCCCACCAGAAATGTTGATGAGGTCTTTTACTGTGCTGATTATTTTTTTTTTTAACCTTACCTTCACCTGTAGCAGTTAACTCCCTAAGGCTACTACCACAAATGCCAAATTTGGAGTGAAGATGGATGCACAAGAGTCTATCTGGAGAAAGGTAAGAGCATGTGTTCAGTGGTGGAGTCACTTCATCTGTGGGGCTGGGAGCGGGGGTGGCCAGGAAACTGTCACCGACACTGGTCTCCTGGGGCATGGCAAACCCTAGCAGGAGCCCAACAGGCTGTGTTAGGACAAAAACATGGAAAAAGCAATGGTTCTTTGACTGTCTGCATGACACTACTTGAATCCTGTCTAAAGTACAGTGAATAATCACTCTAATTTTGCAACAGGCAGATTATGATTCCCTGGAAGTAGTGCAGTATAAGATGTACCAGACCAAGAGCAACAAAATTAAGGTCTGATTTGAGGTGGGAAGATGGCTTTATCCTCTTTGGAAAATAGGATATGCAGAAGTTAATTGAAAGAGGTTTTCATCATTATGGAAAGGAGTAATGAGTGGGTAGAGAAATATTTTTAGTAGAAAACTGAGGACATAAAGCAGACATGAGGGAACTCGGCACTACTATTACGTGCTGGGAGTAATAAACACATGGAATAAATTACTGGGAAAGGCTAACGAGGAAAAGAGTACAAATGACATTCAGAGCCACCTAACTTTTCTAGAGGGAAAATAAGTTGTGGAATAACAAGGAAACATCCAGGGAGGAGAGAGATGAACTTCCAGGAGCCAGGCATGCTGTGCAAAGGTAGACCTTCCTTGGTTATAAACTATTTTGTGTTTGCCAGAACTGACAAACAGCACCCTCAGTGCCAGCCTGGATGCCCTGAGGTGCATTTTGTGCTGAGGCAACCTTGGAGCCACTGTTTCCAGGACAAGAGCTGCTCCTGGCCAAACATTATAGCAGAAAATGGCTATGGGAAGTGGCTCCTTATGCATTTGCCAGGCTTCCAGTGAGCCCGATTACATAGCCCTTACTTGCGTCAGCCAGCTCTCCCCTAGGAGACTTGCTTTTGTCTCTCTGACCTCTGCAGCTCTGTCAGTGGGACGGGTTGGGGAATGCCCCTAGGAGAGACCAAGCGGGGAGTCAAGAGCTAAAATGAGCACAAGTTTCATGCAAAAAAACCTCCTATGCTCAAGAAAAAAATGGGCTAATTCTCTACCCATGTCCACTCTTCTCCTCCCACTAGTGGTGGGGAGGCAGGTGTTGGGGGGTGGAGGTTCAGCATAATCCCCCATGACCCACAGCTCTTGAATAGGCCACGTTTATTCCTAAAATAAATGGTTTTCTTTTCTTTTGGAGTCTACAGAGTTGAGGCCATCCTGCAGCATGGGCTGATACCAATTTTTTTAATGGGATATAATCTCCCAACAATGCATAGTTACTGCAGCATTAGGAAAGCACAGTAAACAACAGTTAATCAACAGCCTGACCGAAAGCTACCTGCTTTTAAAAAACAGGTTTCAAAACTATTCCTGAGTTTCCTTTCGGAAAGGAACAATTTTTTGCTCTCTGTTTCCTCCATGGAAGCCTTCATCTTTCTGAGGTGGTGTAAATTAATAACGACCCCTCTCGCCTCCCAGGGTAAGAACGGACTTTTTTTGCAGGCTGCTCCTATTCTACTTAGAAGCTGTCATTTTTAATGTGACTTTCCAAAGTTTTATCAGTAATTCCCATTTCCTACCCACTACACACTTCATAGGAATGCATATGCTATTCTTTAGACTATGTTATATATATTGAATTAGACGAATCATAAATTCCTTAGTTCTCATGAAGATTACATGTTTGTGACTATTTCTTTTGGTATTTTTCACATCCTTACCTGACAGGGTTCTTTAAAAATGAACAAAATACAGTATCAGCAGAAACATCTTGACAGAAGTGTGTGTGGGAGGAGACAGAGACAATAAACAGACATCACATACACTGCATTATAATGCAGCAAATTAGAGTCTGACTCAAATCACTGTAAAGGACAGACAGTAGCCCCTTATTACCAAACTACAAAGGTAGTAATAACTCCTTTCCCAGAGGTACCACTGCGATCAAGGAAAAGACCCCTAGTAGTATTTTTATAGCCTTTACTTGAAATGTTTTTGAAGGAAAACTCTGACTTCTAAAGAGTTCTGAAACTGTGTGGTGTCTCAAGATAGATCTTAATGAAATTTGCCGTTATCAAAACTAGACTGCCTAGAATATGGCAGAGCCTATTAGGACCGCAATAACAACATTGATTTTAGGGAATTTCCCCTCCCTCCAAATACACTGCACACTTTTTTGATGTGTGAAGGGACTGAAGCTTCTTAAAAGATATTTTCAATGGGATAGTTCTGAAGGCTTCAGATAAAATATTTCAACACAGTACCTGCAGGGACAGGAGAAATTGCTTCAGTTCATTTTGCCTTAGTTAGAGTCGTGTTAAATCAACTGCTCTTGGCGTTTGCAGGACTTTGTAGACATTCTTTCAAAAGTGTTTGAAAAGCTTCAAATAGATGAAGGTCTTCAAAAGGCAACTAGCACATGGGACTGACATCAGTAATGCTCCAAAGACTGTCCAAAAGAGCCAATACATGATATAAATGGAGCTTTATTACCTTTTTTTCATCTCAGATACTAGGCATGTTCTGTCTTTGTTACGCGATCCGTTTGCTGCCAAGAAGATACCTAATACCTAGCCTGATTAGTAGGAGACGTGAGGGCCTGATTCTTCACAGCATTGGAGTGGATATAGCTATTTGCATGTGACTTTAATACACTGCCAGTTTAACCAGTAATTCGCAAAGTTTCTCTATCAGGAGCATTGAGACCACAAAGTGCAATGTAAATCAGACATGGTGACATCTGCTCCCTCTGCTGCCTTTCCTTTTGGTGATGTGTACACAGCCTGATAGAAATTGAAAAGACCACTGCTACAGTCTGAGCAACTGCAACTTAAGCTGCACTTCTCAAGATGTGTGGAGGCAGGGATCTTGCCAGCCCCATTCATGTAGCCAGGTCCCATTATGTGTTAGCAGATCTATTAATATAAAAGAGGATTTAATGACTCAAATTTGCAGACAGCACAAGACTTAAATGACTTTCCACTGGAAACACCTGCAATAGTATAAAGTGCTAGGATATAAACACGAGGAGCTATTTGCTTATCCATACTTGTGTGTGTGTAATTAAACCACATTTATTGTGACAGAGAGGGGAGGGCTTCTAGCTTTGTTACTGCCTCACTAAAGTGGGAAAGTGTATGATGCTTTCCTTCCCACTGGAGATCAACAGTCCAGTGTAGGTCCTTGTAAAAGGTCGTCTGCCTAAACGCAGGCTGAAAATCTTTTTTTTTCCCATGGAAAGTGCCTCTGTGTTTGCGTAGGGAAGATGGTGACTAGATTTGTATCCTGAGCTATTAAGAGCTCCTTTAAATACCCTATTGCCTGGCCCTGAAATTCACCCGTAGTGTCTGACCCAGCCACTTCTGTGAAGTCAGTTTAAAAAGCAAAGAGAAGCAATAGGATCACAGGAGTGCATCTAATAGAGATGCTGCTCCACAGTGCTGTGGATTTTCCTGATGTCTCAGCGTGCCAAACCAGGTTTATCACATCATTTTAGTCTTGTTGTGATGTGGGAGAAATGTGTATCACTGAAATAGGCTGCTGTGTACCCACTTGTAATAAAGTTGCTCAGTAGTCTGGAAAGTCTGTTGCTTGTGATAAATAGTGATAAATAGTGGCGTATTCTCATAAATATGCAGCCCTTGCTGTGCAACTTTAAAGAAAATCTTTTTGTCTCTTTGGTCATAGACTTAGAGACATACTTATACTTGTTAGTGTGAGTCAGTAGATTTATACCAAGACTGAGTGTGAATCACAGAGTTTTCCAACAGTGCAATAAAGAGCTTTTATATAATAATAATGCCAGGAACGGCCTTTAAAATGAGTTATAAGAGTAAGTTAAGATAAAAGATTCACCCAAGATGATATACTTTCTTGTTAATGCTAATCATATTTACAGATTGTTGCTATAGAGACCAGAGAAGCCAGGTATTTTCATTCTCTAGGAATGCAATGACATCTTCATATTTTCCTGTCAAATCTCTCTTTTTCCACTTTGGGGCTTTGAAGAAGCTTTGACGGAGCTGTTTTTTCAAAGGGAATAAAAACAGAAGGCATTCTCCCCATGGTGATGGTACTTTTTTGTAGCCTCTAACCTGGGCATCTGGGAGAGTTTAAATTGAAGAGAAAGAGGCAGCAGGTATTGTTTATTTCTGTTCACTCATTGATCCTTAGTATATCCAGTTCAAATTGAAATTTGCATATATAGCCCTAGAATGAGAGTTTAGTTTCCTTTTTTTGCATGCAAGAGCTTTTAACTTTAATATAACCTTTATTAAAACATTTTCATATTGCTCAAGACGAAACTTTGGGATGATTCACTGATCCTTTAACTGTAGAAGAATCACAGAATAATTCAGGTTTCACCTTGGAGGTCTCTACTTCAAACCTCTGCCCAAAGCAGAGGTTAGGGCCAGACCAGACTGCTGAGGGCTGTATCTGCTTGGTCTTGAAAACCTCCAGGGATGGGGATGGCACAGCCTTTCAGGGCAACTTGCTCTGCTACCTGGCTGTCCTCATGGGGAAAAAAGCTTCTCCTTATACCCTGGCTAAACCTCTCTTGTTGCAATTTTGCCTGTTGTCTCTTGTTCTCCCCATGCATCATTATGAAGAGCTCAGCTCCATCTTCTTGGTGACCCCTGGTAGGCAGTGGTACTAGCAGGTGCCCCCAATGCCACCCTTTCTCCAGACTGACCCAGCCCACCTCCTCATGGGACCAGCCTCCAGCACCCCCTCATCTGAGCCCTCTCCAGTTTATTAATGATTGTTCTGTGCTGGGGGCCCCAAAACTGGACACACTATGTAGATGTGGTCTAATGAGGGCTCTGTAGAGATGAATAATCCCTTCCCTCGATCTGTGGGACATACCGCTGTTCATAGAGACCAAACCTTCACATCAACCTTCACATCTGCTAAGGTGCACAATGGACACTGAGTTTGCTGTCCACCAGGGTTCTCCAGTTCTTTCCTGCAGACCGGCTTATCAGTGGCCACTCCCGGACCATCTGCTGATGCATGAATAGTCCTGTGCTCCCATGATTTTCATTCCCAGCTTAGATAGAACTCTTCTTTTTCATCACATCTTGTGGGTAAATAGCCTTTTTCAAACCCCAGGCCAATTGCCCACATTAATTCTTGTCTCTTTTTTCTCTTGAAGGTGAGCTATGTATTTTTGTGTTGCTGTAGGCCACAGTGATTCAAAACACAAGCCCTCTTCTGAAGCTTTGATGTCTCTGCCACAGTTTCTTCCTTCCCTGCCTATCTGAAATACCTTATGACAAGCCTTTTATTCATTTGATAGTTATGCTTGATATAGTCATCATCTCCATCTGAACTACCCACTGAATTTACTTCCAACAGCACGGGGTTTTGTTTTGTTTTTTTTTTTTTAAGTGCAAATTTATAAATCTGGCTTGAGTTATTCTTCCTTCATATGCATGTCACTGGCCAAATGTCACTGTGATCTCCTCACAGACTGACTGGCCAGATAGATCCAGTGATGCTCCCTTGAGAAAGGAAAGACACTGCTAGCTCCCCAGCGCAGCGGAGTTTGCAGGAGAGACAAAGTAATCTGTGAAACACAGCAGCTCTGTCTTCCCCTTTCTTCACTGCTTGAAGTGCAGCATCAAAGACTGGAAAGAAAAAAGGCTGCTGTTCCTGCTCACCTCCCTTCCCAAGCTCACACTCTTATTATGACATCTGCCTGGAAATGCAGGGCAGGTGAGACACACTGCCTTTCCTCTGTCACAGGAGCTGCTGGCATCCACAACCTCCTGTGCAAACATGAAGGGAGCCGGCGGTACCGACGCTTTGTGCTGTGCTTCGGTGGAGACTGTGTGTCACCCAAAAGACTGCCAGATAAGCGCTTGTCATCGTTAGTGGGTCTGGCATAACAAGTCAATTGCATTTGGTATTTTCGAATGGAGGGTAGAAAGCCACTGGACTTCTCATACCGAGAGTCCAGCGGGCAGCTATGAACCAAGTTTCAACTTTTTTTTTTAAATTAATAGCCTAAATGTTAGAGGAAAAAATGTTTAACAGCAAATATTAACATGTTCCCTAGTTACTTGGAAACTTTTAAAATATGGCTTCATTTTACTGCAGGTAATCTTAACCACTCTCTTGACAGGTCTGTTCGTTCAGAGGTTTTTGAACTGTTGCATTTACATTCCTAGCAGCCAGAAACCCTCTCTTGTTTTGTTAAAGGCTTCTCACCGGGAAATAGCTACTTCCCAAGTAGATAAACTTAGGAAAGAGGGTGCAATTCTGCCATCACTCTACATCTCGGATAAAACCTCATTCTCTTTGCTCTTCATAGACTCCCAGAATCAAGAGGTTCCTTGTCTTGCAAAAGGCCGTCAGGATTATAGACACAGAATGACTTCCAGCTCATCTATACATCAGACCCTTGGCAGCTTCTGACAATCAGACCACTGCTGAAAAATGGCTGGGATAAGAAGAGCTGAGAGGAAAACATAGCTGGCTTGGTAGTTCAGTCTTCAACAAAAATGCTGAGAGGTGAAACAATAATCAACTCTCTGCAATGTTTTACAAGAGAACAAGGCTCTCTCTTGTAAGCAAGAATATCAGTTTGAAATGACCTTTTAAAAGTGGAAATATGTCATGGTTCAGGGGAAAACAGGAAAATTTATTCTTTTGGATTGAGAATGTCATCAATGTGTTAGTTGGCATCTTTGGATTTGAAAAAAAAATTGTTATCTTTGACACTTTGCTTTGAATTATAAAGATGGGAAAGTACTGCATTGGATAATGCTTTGTGATTTGAAACAGAAGAAGAAAACAGAGTTCAGGAGCTTGCAGTGGGTTGTGGTGTGATTGATCACTTTTTCTCTGTAGCACACATTAATGACTGTACTGTTCCCATAAATTCTTCCTTTGACCTTTCTGTCAAAGTATGTATGACAAAATGACAAGTGCATTTCTCACAGCTTTTGGACCAAAACCAGATTTTGTATCACCCCTTGAAAGCCTGGGCTAGCATTGCTCCAAATGTTTTACTTTCATGTGGTAGCCTAAATCCTTTGTTCTCCAGCTCTTCAGGATCCATGTTTAATATTGGTCCAATGGGTGTTTTTTATATATATTTATATTGCGTGTAAATGTTCAGATCTTTTCTTTTTTGATTACATTGTCTCATGAGTTCATGAATCTTTCTAAGTGAATTCTAAACTTTATGATTAAATGCCCTTGGTAGGTGGAGAAAAGGTCCATCTTAGATTCGGTGTGCGCGAAATAAATTTATTTGGAACTACTATATTAGTTGCTGTTATGGTTTATGCTAAAAGGCAAGTTAAAATCATTTTTAGTCATTTTCTTCCAAAGAAAAGATGCATGTGAGGTGAGCTCATAGCTTCCACAAATCATGGTATGCCTGAATGATAGAAATAAAGACATGCTAAGAAACAGTGGTCCTGTTGCAGTTGTAAACTGCTGCTGCAAACACCAATTCTTGTCCAAATGGAACAGTCAATTGAACTGTTTTTCATGTTTGCGGGAGCAATCTGTGGTATGAACGCTGCAGGCTTGTGACTAGGTAGCCGTAGCCATGTATGTGCACTCCAATGAACATTCTGTCCGCTGCACCCTAATTCACACAGCAAATGCTTTGGGGCAGGGAGACTTGGAGCCTGGGAGAGCGTTGATTGTAAGTAGACCAAGGCAGAAGGTGTGTCAATGCTCACCAGCCCAGGTGGGAGCTGGCTACCCAACCCACTAGGTCTGCTTGCTGGATGCCTTGTTGCATTTGTTGCTGTGGCACACTGATCCCCAGATCATTTTCTTCTGCTAGGAAAAAAATGAACAACAAAGCCTGGAAAGTTTACTGTGAGTCTTTGATTTACTGATAATTTAGAAGCGGCTAATTTAGATTGTTCAGATATGAAGATACACTGGCCACATTAAAACTTTACAGACAGTGACTCATCACATATGGTAACAGGATGACTTTTGGTCTTGCTTTGGTATCTTTCTTTAGTGCTATAAACAGCACTGTGCAAAGTAGTGTAGGTAATGATATACAAAGCTGACTTCTTATGAGGAACTTCAAATAAAAGAAGGACAGATCTTCAGACGGATCTACAGTCAGATCTGGAAGCAGTGCTGTTAGTTTACATGAGCTGAGGGCTTCATTCTGATTTTTGTTGATGAAAAATATCAGTGCCAAGAGCATTAAATAGCAATGTTAGAAAAAGCTTCAGAAAAGTGATGTTTTGCCAGCTGATGCCTTTAATAGATCTGTCGAGGGGGCACTGGACCAAAAGTGGTAACTGATCTTTTTAGGGTCTTAGTAACAATACTACTATTTTGATGCTTTTCCCTTCAGTGGTCAAAATGGTATTTTCAAGGGTAAACTTGAGCAATTCCATAATAAGGACAAAGTGATGTACACAAATGCTGGAGGTTTCCTTTTGGAATGAAAAGGAAAATGCAGAACTTACAGCTGGAAATTAAACAGACAGTGGCAGAGGTTTCTGAAGTCACCACATTAGTTTTGGTTTGGCTGATACTTGATTTCAAGAAGCAGAAAAGAGGCAAGAAATACAGGTAGGAAGTCATAAGAATTTTTCTTTCCCAGTGAACTCAGCTCTGTCCAGAATGTGCCCCATATGTTAAAAAGTGGCAGAAAACCATTTGTTGTTATTTAAAATGGTGCTGGCAAGTCTTAAAACCTCTAAGCAGCCTGAGAGCTGTTTTGGATTTACATTTTACTTTCAGATATACATGGTAAATTGTGCACAAGATAGAGGATGGAAGTTGTATACAAATTTAAATTATGCAGCACATTTAAGGAGTGTGAATTCAAATTTTACTGCTGATGTAGATGTCTGAATGCATTGGCATTCAAGGCACATCCATATTTGCAGTGCTAGGCAGCAATCTAGTACTTTAAAGCAGTAAAAGTGCATAATGCAGAAGGACAATATTTGAAAAGAGAAGTTTTGTTTCACTAAACGACAAACTGACACCTGGAAGCTAAATATGTCTCTGGTTTAACTTCCAGTTTCTGCTAAATAAAGACCTGTTTCCTATTCAGTATTACCATTGGGTGAAAAATAACCAAAAAATAAAAAATTACTGCACATAATGAGCAGAGAGTTACATTTTTTTTTTTTTTTCCTAAAAGCAAGCACTTCCAAGATGGACAAAGGCTGTAAATGATGCCAAAGATACTTTGCTGCTGCAGCACGTACAATGGGAATGAACTGGGACAATAGAGGCACTTAAGGAGGGATAAAACTGAATCGTTGCAGACAAGTCAATGTCCTGGGACATTTCTGCTGTCTGTTGAACTTTCATGCTCAAATACTACACATTGCTGCATAGATAATTTAAAGAAGATGAAGAACAGGAGAGTCAATTGGTATTAGGGACAGGGAATATTTTAAAAAGCTGCAGTTTGCATTGCTGACTCCCGGAATAATAAAAGCAAGACTGTTGTGGAACAAAATGTGGTGGGTTCAACTTCTGGTTTTGGTTACTAAACACTGTAGGGCATTGATAAAAAATTTACAAATGCAAAAATAGGTGAGTGCATTATTCATAGCAACCCCTTTAATAGCAGACACAGAGTATTCTGGAAGATGGTGACCAACAGCTTCCAGCACAAACATTTTTCCAGATGTCACCTACAAAGATCTCTACAATCAAGAGACTGACTTATACATAATATGATTTTTTAAAGTAATCATTCATGGACATTTTTATTTGCCTTATGATATCTAAGCCTATTTTTGGTTTTGATTGCAAGCTTTTCCATACAATCCTGAGGGGTAAAAGCTTCCTTTCTTTAAATAAAAGTTGAAATTTCCATGTAAGTAATTGATTCCTGGAACTGAAGCTTTAAAAAAAGTGCTAACTGCCGGAAGGCTTGGAATAAGCTCTCAAGAGCTGATAATACTGAAATTTATATGAGCAAGTGCCATTCATTGTTTGGAGATTCACTTAGTGATGGAATTTTAGGAGCATGGAAAGATGCTCCTTAGAAGTCACATTCAGTCAAGGAGAGTTCAGATCGGAGAGACTAATAATCATGGTAATGACATAAATATAAAGTCAAAGAGAGCTGCCAGTGATCCTGAGGATAATTAATTCACAGTGTGAATTAATTTGCTGTTTTGACTGTGTCGATAATTACTTCCAACAACCTCTGAACTATATTTTCTTAACTGAGACTATCATAATTTGGTCTCCTATCCTGGTGGGTCCAGTACAGAAGTAAGAATTGCCATTTTTAAGAGGATTTAAGGAGAAGGTACCAGAAAAAGGTATTTTCTATGATTACTGTTATTGTTAAATGCTCCTTTCAACATGTAATTATTAATGGACATTTCTGTTAAAAAAAAAGCATTCAAATTTTCCTTGAAACAAAATCCTGAAAATTATGTAATTCTTACTGTCAGGAAAGCATTCAGTATCTTCAATAAATGGATTTTCGTATTTTTTCAGCTAAAATATAAAATAATCAGCAAAAATATTTTTTTTCCATTACATTGTGAAAAATAAAACCACAGGCTCTCCTTTAGGACAGACTCAGACTTAAAAAACTTTCTCTGTCTCCTCAAACACAGTGTATCAAAACCCAGTCCAACTCAGATTTCTGACCTTACTTCAGATTCCATAAAGCTATAGGCTACATTGTTAGTCTCATTATATGTTGACTCCAAGGGAGTTTCTCCACTTGTGGTGTCTGATTGAAATTGCTCTGCAAATCACCCCATATTTTTTTTCTTTTGATGCTGTCTCTAGTGAGAGTCCTAGAGACCTATGAGCTTCAGAAACTCTGCAGGTTCCCCATGTGCAGCCCAGCTGTGGCCAAGGGCAGATGATCCTGGCCATGGTGACCATGCAGAGGACACTCAGCCACATGAGCCAGGAGAGAGCCAGGTGTCCCAGCCTGGACCACTGAGGGACCACGATGACAGGAGTTATTGTGGTGGAGTCTGACATCTGCCTGTAAATCTGGAGGTGTAAGCCAAAAGCTTCCCAACCAGAAATGAGAGCATTATGTGGGATGTGCTTGTCAGAGAAACTGTGGAAAGAACAACATCTTACCTCAGACACGTGCCTCTAAACAGCAAAGGTGATGGAAGTGCCAAGGGAGAGAATGAAAACAGCATCAGGGATCAGTCTGATTCCAGCCAGGCTGTGGTGGTCAAGAGGACTGGCTGTTGCATCATGTTATGGCCAATTAAACATTTCACAGTGTTGTGGTTTTGTTTAGTGAGGGGGGCCTAAGCTGGTAGCTTCTGTAGGAAACTGCTAGAAGTTGCTTCCCTTTGTTCAGTGGACTCGGCTGGGCCTAGGGTAGACCCGCTGCTGGCCAAGGCCGAGCTGATTGGTAGCAGAATGTTCCCTCATAACGCCTCTGCAATAACATATTTAAGAAGGGGAAAACAGGAAAAAAAAAGAGAAGAGAAGATGTGAAGAAGCTGAGCGGGGGCAGAGGCATAGAGGGGGAGGCACAGGCCTCATGGGCCTTGCAGGCCTCACCCTCTGGCCTCTCGCCAGCGGCCGACTGGGCCCAACTCAGCCCAGCCTGGCTGCAAGAGGTGGAGAGGAGATGAGATGGATGATGTGAAGAGATTCTGAGAGGCTTCTGCCAGCCTGTTGTGAAGAACTTTTCTTGTGAGAGGAACGGCTGCAGACACCAAGGTCAGTGGAGAAGGAGGGGGAGGAGTAATGCGGCTCCTGGCCAAGATTCCCCTGCAGCCTGTGGTGATGACCATGGTGGAGCAGGTTGTCCCCCTGCAGCCCATGGAGGTCCATGGAGGAGCAGAGATCCACTTGGAGCCTGTGAAGGACCCCACATCAGGGGAGGTGGATGGCTGAAGGCAGCTGTGGCCCGTGGAGGGCCCGCTGGGGCAGCCGTTCTGGAGGGACTGCACCCTGTGGAAGAGATGACCCACGCCGGAGCAGTTTAATGAAGGACTGTGGCGTAGGGACAGTGGGACCCCACACTGGAGCAAGGGAGGAATGTGAGGAGTTCTTCCCCCAACAATGAAGCAGAGGTGTAAAACAACGCATGATGAACTGACCGCAACCCCCATTCTCTCTTCCCCCTGTGCTGCTCGGGGGGGGGGAAGGTAGTAGAGATGAGGTTAAGCTTGGGAAGAGGGAAGGGTGGGGGGAGGTTATCTTGTTTCTCTGTTTCATTATCCTACTAGTTTTAGAAATAAATCAATAGTTTTCCCCAAGTTGAGTCTGGTTTTGCCCATGACGGTAACTTTAAGGATTTCTCCCTGTCCTTATCTCAAACCTCGAGCCGTTTTTCCTTGTATTATCTCCCCCTATTCTCTCGGAGGGTGGGGGGAGCGAGAGAGAGACTGCGTAGTCTGGTCCTGATTGGGGCTGAACTACGACACACAGTTAGGAGGAAAAAAGTTAACTTAGCCAACAACTCCTGCTTTTGAAGGGAGTTTTTGAACTGATCATTTATGGTTATCCATGGCCTTTAAGATCTTAGAAATAACAGTTCATACTCTTCTACATATTATTCGTATTCTTCCAATAGGAAAAGGAAAACAAGATTTCCTGGGTTCTAGCTTACCATAATTTCTCAAGTTTGCATGAGCCAGTTATTTGGAATTGACATTAAAGTAAGCCAAAATGAAGAAACTCTCCTCTTGGCACTTGCAGAAAAGACTAGCCCTGCCAAGAGCTGGTTTACTGCTTCAACAACAGTTGAGTTTTGGTGCTCAGACGGTGACTTCCTTACCTTCGCCCACTTGACTTTAAAACAGCAGCAAGTGTGTACTTGTTGAAGGACTATTTTAATTAAATTTGATTGTTTACATGTATTACGTGTAGGACTGAACATAACTTGTGACAATTTCAAATTTAATTGTAAAAAGGTTGATTGAGAAGAAGAAAATTTTGAGTCTTTTAAATGCAATTAAAACAAAAGTGGGGTTTTTTTCCTACATATTTTTAAATCAATCTTACTACCAGGCAGGAAATGAATAGTGGTACAAGATGTAGTATTTTTACAGTGGACTGGGCAGTAAATAGCGCCCTCAAACACCTGACGTTAAGAGCTGGACACATTTCTTCCTGTCTTCAAGTAAGCAAGATCTGCGTTTGTGGGTCAGGGAGTAAATGTCCCGTCAACAGCGTACCTGGAGTGGTGCAAGGCTCTCTGGGATGCTTCTTTGGCTCTGAGAAAAGCTAAAAACTGTTCTTTCTTCTCTTTTTTTCCATCTCTTCTAAGGGTGAAAATGTGATGGTAGATGATTAGGTTTTGGAAGGTGAACAGCCTAGGCAACTCTGAGGTTGCCCCAGCACAGCACGCTTCCACTGGACAAAGCACTCACCCAGTACAAGGGTGATTTGCTGTAGACCAGCATGGGGAAGATGAATAGGGATGGAGGCAGATTAAAAAAAAAAAAAGTTAAACCAGCAGCTTTCTTTGGCAACAGGAAGAAGCCCTGAGGAGCAGCCCTGCAGCAGCTGCTGGTTAAGAGCCCAAAGAGAAGGCTGAGAGCGGCAGTCCCACATTCTGTGGTATGTAGGTGACATCAGGTAACAACAGGAGACCTGCAGAGGTAAAGCCAAGCACAAATGAAGGGTGGTGAACAGCAGGTAGAGCCCCAGAAATGTCAGGGTTCTGGTGTGGTGTGGGTGGCCTGACTGTGTGCCCATGGCCAGCACTAGAGATAGGAGCAACATGAAGTCCCAGGGCAATCCCCCCAGCCTCCAAGGATGAATTTGGCAAAAAGGCAGAAACAAATTCCCCACTGTCAGCTCAAGCTCAGTAGAGCCAGGGAAAGGTCTGAGGGACCAGCACATTCAAAGTGCTTTACCCACATCTGTTATTGCATCTGGGGATGCTTTGATTTTCAGGGAAAGAAAGGGGATCTGTGGCAGCTCCACAGCACGTGCCAAGCCTCACAGGTCTGCCAGGGCCACCATGCCAGGCGTTATGGACACATCTTAGATCAAGCTGTGCACTAACCAGCTGTGGCTGTGGTAAGTCAGTAGGTGGTGGCACACAAATCGGGCCAATAAAAGTTGTTAGAAGAAAATATTCAGCAATTTGCATCAAGCTGGAAGAGGTCTGCAGGGAGGAAGTGTTTGGAGGAGGTGTGGTGCAATCAGTCTGTAGGTACCTGGGTATGGTGCTAGCAGCAGTTGAAGTGCTGTATTTGTTTTCTTACTAGGAAATCAGCTCAGTTTTACAAGCTCAGAGCCTTTTCTGTTATTTCCCCAGTGTGCAGTACAGGACATAGCAATCACCTCGGTACCTTCCTCGTGCGAGTTGCTGCAAACGTCCCATTACGTTTCTCCTGTACTTTTCAAGGTAGTGCCAGTAATTTCTTCAGCCAGAACAGGCCTCCTTTCTGTTACAGTGAGATGAAGAGATTTCCTTTATGCATGTTTTTGCTAGTCCGGTTTTGGGGGGCACCCAGGCTTGAAATGAGGTAAAAGCTTTAACGAGTGCTAGAGCCGTCTGGCTGATTTTAAGAGGTTTGCAAAGCTTTAATCCTTCGGCTAGAGACTTAAGGCATACTTCTGTCATACTCTATAAGCTGTGAACTGAGGGAGCTTTGCTGGATGGGGAAGGAGCAAAGACAACTGAAGCTCCCATCACTCTGATCTGGTTTCACAAAACCAAGCAGGCCAGGACTGGTACAGCTGTGTGCCTGCTGGTTAATGGTTTACCCTTTCCAGGTGCTGGGGACTCGGGGAACACGAAGCCCATCGCTGCCCCTTTACTTACCCCAGTGGCTCCACTGAAGCTACCTGCGTGTGTAATGTTGCCGGTGCCGATATTATTGCAGTATTTGTTAAAATAAATGTGCCAGCTGGACTGGGATGAATTTTGAACCAACCGTTGGTCTAAATCAAGCATCCTTTTCTTCCAGATTTACTTATTTGCAGAATAACAGAACTTCTGTTTTCCTGGAAACCTTTACCATCCTGGTGCAGGTCTCCTTTTCCCATGTGTTTCTTTACACACGCTGCGTGCTGCCCATGGCCTGTTTTCTTTCTGGTTTAGCTCTGCTACTGCTGTTTCATTTTAAACTCCTTTTGCTGAACCTAGGGAAGGGAAGCCTGCTATCAACGGTGCCATAAAAGCTGAGACAAATAATTGTTAAATGCACAGAGTAAGCAATCTGGGAAAATGTGAAAAAATTATGTTTCCTTTTGATCTTTCACTGCAATATTTTAGGACAGTCATATTAATAATAAGTCCCACATATGAACTTGATGGAGTTCTTTTAATTACACAGGGTGTACGTGGCTCCGTGCAATATTGAAGTGAATCTCCAAGGCCTTACAAATTTTCATGGTGCAGCCACCAAAAGGCTGCATGGATCAACAGCAAAAGGTAACTCAGCAAGCAGCATGGGAGAGTCATCTTAGAAGAGCTGTGAAGACAAAGACAACAGATACAGAAGGAACAAGTAACTTAGTTGTTCAAGAATGGAAAAAGCTTGGGTCCCTGAAGTTTTGAGTAGCTCGCTTACGATCATTGGGAAGAAGCGAAGGAGGAAGGTGCAGTAATTTATCAAAGTGAGGGAGGCTATTTCACACATAAAGGGTTGCACTGAAAAAAACATTGAGGAGGGAATGAAAGAATGAAGCAAGCAGGGAATAAAGTTAACATCACTGACTCAGGAGAGAAAGTAAGGCAGTGCATTACATGGGGTAAACAAGCCCACCTAAGTTCTGCCCTGATGCAGTTGAAATGCTTTTGGTGAGATCTCTCATTTTTGTTGAGCTTCCTCTACATACTTATGCCTGGCTCCTCCTCTGAAGAACTGCGGTAGAGGCTGGATTGGCATTTTGCAAGGCTTTAGAGTCAAGGACAAGCAATTTAAACTTGGTGCATGAGAAGAAAGTTGCAGAATCAGGCCTGAAAATAGGACAGAAATTATAATGATGAAAATGAGATGTTCAGTGTTTCCTTCAGCTACCTGATCAATACTTTCTCACCCCTTTTAACTCGTTTTCTCTGTTATTCTATAATCAACTGAATGAAGGGGAAAAAACAGAAGAAAAGAGAAAAAGGAGACAGAAGCGGAATAAAATTATGAATTACCTGTCCAACTTCAATTTTGAGTACTGTCCAAATTGTAAAAAGATTAGTAATATGTTTCCCCAAAGAATATTTTTGAAAATATTTTTCATAGTTTTCCATCTTTCTGCATGGAAAGAGGAAGAGCATTTACTTCTGTCCTCATTGCCTTTGCAAAAATAGTGCAAACAATGAAATAACATGTGGAAGGCTGTCTGAATATTTCTCCTTTTTGAGTCACTGCTGTTGCAACCTACAAACATCTTTGCAATGGAGAATGCAATCTGCCTTGCCCTCAGTTCTTGCAGTGAACTGTGACTTATCCAGTCTGCTTTCTGGAAGTTTAACTTTATTGTTAATTAATAATTATCTTTGCCGAAAAAAAAAAAAAAGAACCCAGAACCAACAATCCAAAAAACAACCAACAACTCACAAAAAGATCCCAAGACTATTTTTGCCCAGTGGATCTTCTGCTTGGGGTTTGTGAAGACTCTATCTATACTACTGGGAAAAAGGGGGCTTGGAAGTGACTGTGAACATGGGAAACTCTGGGTCCCATTGCCTGCCTTCCCACCCAGGTAATGGCCTTATGGCTGTAGAGGCATGATTGTGGTTGATCTGAGGCCTGAGTAGCATGAAGCTGTACTGCTAGACATGTATACTCAGAGCCCTCTGTGCTCCAAAAAGCACACTCCAGACACGCCTGAGCTTTTGTATCTCAACTGGCTGGCTGTACACCCTTCCAGTGAGATTTACGGGCAGCCTCCAGGTTGATGGTGTAGACAAACCCGGACTGGGATGGGCACACATCTCCCACGGGATAGCCTGTGTGTTAGTCCGTGCTTGACAAAGCATGGCAGTGGCTGGTTGAGGATGTGCAAAAGGAAGTGTTGCTCTGTGAAGCAGAGGCAGTGCATGGACTGCAGAGTCAATAAGATCTGAAGTGTAGTCTTTTCCTCTTCTTTCCTGAGAATGAAGCATAGATATGACAGAGTGACTTATCTGTCCCAAGATCTATTACCTTGTGCTTTTTCATCTTCAGCCCTCAGTGTCACTGGTTTTACTATATTACCCTACTGCTGTATTAGCACTGTAAATGTTCTTTCCTGTTCCTCTATTACTTTCACACCCTCCTTCAGTGAAACCATTTCTTAGAGTAAAGGTTTGATAACTGACAAGCCATCGTTTTTTTTTTTTCCTTCCCTGAGGTTGTTTCTTAAGTCCTAAGACTTTGTATTTTGAGTGTGTTTGGAGAATCATAGCTGATGCTGTCTCCTGACCGTCAGGACTTAATCGTAGAATCATAGAGATGTGGGATTGGATGTGACCTCACTTTCTGCATTAATCCCTTAGGTCCCAGTGACAGGATTAATTAAGAGAGTTATGCATCTATGGTGTCCATCTTGATGTCTGCTTGCAGTACGGTAGTTTAGAGAAGGATCAAATCATATTTTTCTTCCAAGGAAAAAGTATATAGATTTTCCAGGTATATTTTTGGAAAGATTGAAAATATATTAAACATGCAGCACATATTTTTATATTTTTTCATCCATCAATTTTATTCTTATCCAGTGTGAAAACTGTCAGGCTGATACTTAGATTAATCTTCCAGGCTGCACACATCACCCGTAAATCACTCTGCTTCAATAGGGAAACCATTGGCTTGTGGAGCACTGGTGAGTATTTTTTATGGGCCACCTTTTCCCTAGATGCAATAATCTGTCTGTCTCATCAGAGACACACTGGCATAACTGACATACACTGAAGTGGCTGATCAAGAAAGACCTGCTATGAGGCAGGGTGAAGTCAGGAGCATGCACTCTCTCTGTCAGCTGACGCGGGATGAGGAGGTCTCACCTCCTGTTGCAATGTCTAATTACATATAAAAGATCAAGCCAAGAGAAATGATAATTCACAAGCCACATGCAACCGGGGGCATCCACAAGTTGGCTACAAGCACAGCAATATTCACATCTCTCTACTTTCAAAGCACATTAAGGAATGAATTAATTGATCTTCATGTTTTCAAAAGATACCACACAATCCATACAACTTTGACCCCCAAAGCTTGAGCGCTGTGTACAGGAAAAAGATTATCCTGTTTAATTCTTCCTTGACAAAAGATGAGTTGTTCCCATGCCTTTACTTCATATAGGTCTTTTTTAACTCCTTTGAGAAGCTATTCCACAGTCTCCATGCTTTCACCTGATGCTCACTTTGTCTGTTTCTGTCTCATTAGAAAACACACCTCATTCAAGTAGCCCGTATGTAATTTCATTCTCCTGCAGAGAATGCCTGCAGAGGTTTGTATGCCCTTTATATTAATACTCTTGCAACCACTTTCCAGTAAGATTCTCTGATTTCCCTATCTGACTCTGTCAATTTTCTCTAAGACCATTGATTTCCATGAGGTTTGCTCTATTCCTTTTGCAGGGGAAAATACTTTCTATGGTAGTCTCATGCATTTGCTGTAGGACATGTTTGAGGCTCAGATTTCATATGTATTAAACATCATCACTAATATGGAACAACTGATATTTAGATCCTTGTATTAAATGGTGGAGGTCTGTGGAGGGGCCATTCCCAAAAGACAGCTAGACCACTTTCTGGCCTAACTATTCAAGCCACATGGCAAAGTCAGGAACCCAGTGCATTGCTGGAAGTGGGGACCATCTTCATGTGCGGGCATATCATAGAATCATAGAATGGTTAGGGTTGGAAGGGACCTTCAAAAGTCATCTAGTCCAACCCCCTGAAAGGAGCAGGGACTTCCCTGACTAGATCAGGTTGCTCAGAGCCTCATCCAGCCTGACCTTGAACGTTTTCAGGGATGGGGCATCCACCACCTCTCTGGGCAACCTGTTCCAGTGTTCTACAACCATCATTGTAAAAATTTTTTTCCTAATATCCAATCTAAATCTACCTCCCTCTATTTTAAAACCATTACCCCTCGTCCTATCACAACAGGCCCTACTGAACAGCCTCTCCCCATCTTTCCTGTAGGCCCCCTTGAGGTACTGGAAGACCACTATCAGGTCTCCCCGAAGCCTCCTCTTCTCCAGGCTGAATAGCCCCAACTCTCTCAGCCTGTCCTCATAGGAGAGGTGGTCCAGCCCTCTGATCATCTTCGTGGCCCTCCTCTGGACCCTCTCCAACTGGTCCATGTCCTTCTTATGTTGGGGGCTCCAGAACTGGACACAGTACTCCAGGTGGGGTCTCCCCAGGGCAGAGTAGAGGGGCAGAATCACCTCCCTCGACCTGCTGGCCATGCTCCTCTTGATGCAGCCCAGGATGCCGTTGGCCTTCTGAGCCGCAAGGGCGCATTGCCGGCTCATGTTGAGCTTCTCGTCCACCATCACTCGCAAGTCCTTCTCCTCAGGGCTGGTCTCGATCCATTCTCCGCCCAGCCTGGATTTGTGCCTGGGATTGCCATATGGTAGAGTGAGTAGTTCAGAGATACATTTGACTCCACTGGTGTTGTTACTAATTTTGGATCAAGGGTTTATGCAGAATTAGTGATAACCCTTAAAATTTTAGATTCATATGTTAATAACATTTGGCTCCAAAAGTAACTAGAAAAAATAACAAGTAGCAAAGATTGTGAAGAAAGAGATATTGAATGAGCATGAGAACAAGCACAGCTATTTATTTCTATGTAGTGACTTAGATCTCGTGAAGAAACCCTTGACAGGATGTCACCAGAGGTGGGTTTCCCACCACTGCTCAGCCAGACGATACTTGTCCAGATGGAGAACCCCACTAAGAGACCACATCTATTCTGCTGGTTCCTCACCTCCATTAGACGATGCTGCAAGCCCCCAGCTGGTCCCACAACAAGTAGTATGAATACTCAGTAATGGCAAAAGCATTCTCCAACTACACACTTCTCTTTCTTTGTAAGGTTTTGGTTTTTTCCTTACTCAGAAAGATAAGAAAAACCTTTCCACTAATATTTTTTCCTAGGTAATTACCTTAGTTCACATATTATTAAAAACATATAAGTAACCACATCCCTGTCTCCCTGCCTGTGATGTGAAGACAAAGAATTCCTAAGGTTAAAAGCAGTGAAAAGGTCAGAGCAGAAACTGTTAGGGTTTTTTTTCTGGTTAGACAGAGCCTACATCAAAGAGGTCTTTAAATTAGAATTAGAGTTCATTTGCATATCTCACCTGCAGGGAAATGAATGGACGAGGTTAAAGGAGGAGAGGGAGAAGGACTTCAGTGACAGGAAGAGGACAGAAAGCAGAGGATGAGTATGAATTCAGAGATGGGAAAGGGAAGCAGAAAGGAAAAAGGAAAACTGAAAAGTGTTTCTGCCACTATACACCCATTCTGGTTAAATAGGTGAGAGGATTTTGTAGGGAAGAGTCACCTCCATGGACAAATGTGAGATTTTACAACAAAGAGGTAGGCAGATACAGCTGTCTCTGAAGGTACAATGGTCCCTGACCAAAGGGAAAATGTATCTTTTTCCACAGGTCTATGTGCAGGCTGGGAAATGTCCGTGTAGCAAATATATACATAATGCAGAATTATCAGGGAGGCTCTGGAGTCTAGAGAGGCATGTGGTTGGCATGAGGGTGGATGGAATTTCCATGAAGTTGTAGGAACATATTCAGGGTTGGAGTGAAGGAAATGCATAACAGAAGCAAGAGATGATACTCTGGACTTCATGTCCTTTGAGAAGGGAAGCAAGGTTTTTCATGAAACACTTTTTCAGCATAGGAAGAATGGATTTTGATTACTCCTGATCTTAGTAAGAAGGATCTGCACATGCACACACACATGTACAAACACACACACGACCACAAAAGCAGTGAGACTCAGCTGAGGGCAATGCAAGAAAATGCAAAGGCTCCTGAGGGGCTGGGGGGTGAAGTTCAGTCAGGCTGGTTTGCTGGGGTAGAGTGTGTGCTTAGAGCGTACACGCTGCTGTCATGAATATTTATTGAATCAACCCCCTCATACCTAGGCGTACTGGCAATCATCCTCTCTGGATCCACAATTTACGCCCTCCTGCCACTAACTGCACATGAGCTGAGACTCCATTTGGCAAATTTCTTTTGAAATTTTGATTTATATGCTCCTAAAAAAATCTTTATTACACTTCTCCCTTCCAGACAATTTACTTTGTTCAATATGTTTGGTTGTTGTTTGGTCTGTTGTTTTTTTTTTTTTAAAGTTTAATTCCTACTTTCCATTTTTCAGTATTTATTATGCCCCATTCCCATGGGGCTGTGACTGGCAGGTGGGTCACAATATACATAACTGATAGGCCCATCTGTCTTCCTTTCATGGCAAGCTCCCCCCTTCTTTCTCTCTCTTTCTTTCTTTCTTTCTCTCTCTCTCTTTCTTTCTCTCTTTGCATGTGTCATAAACTGTCAACTATAGGCACAGTCCTGAATGAGGACTAACAGACAGGTAGCAGCAGCCTGAAGAAAAGGCTGTTGGTATATAAAGGGGATTTAGTCACTTCACAGTAAGTTATGAAAGCAAATGGTTTCATAACAGCTTGCATTATTTCTCCTCAATATTTACAATTTCTACCTTCCGTAGCACATGGAATCAAACAGAAACAGAACAGTGCTTTTGAGAAAAATGTGAGAAACATCTTTGTTTTCTGTTCCTTTTTTATTCTTTATCTTGGTTCCTTATCCTCCAACATAAGAGCTACTCCTTTTCTTAGGCTCCCCAATACCCAAGGATTCCAGTGCTGGGGAAAAAATAATAGATGCTAATACACTCTGAAAAAGCAATCAGCCTCTGGAAAACAGTCCGCCTGGCTTCTGTTCTCAGTAATGCTTCCCACCTGAGATTTTGGGAGCTCTCAGCTTGGTTATATGCCTGGTTTTTAATTTTAGTGAAGAAAAAGTGAAAGTTCAAAGTGCTGCAGCAGCTGTTGGCGGTGGAATGCAAGCGAGGGCTTGTGGGGACCAGGGACTAGCGGGGTACAAAGGGGCCTGATCCTGCAGCCTGCTTTGCATGTGGGACACGCTGGCTGACACCATGGCCAAGCAGGGTGGTGGAACATCAACATCCCAGTAAGGAAAACGCAGCGAACTGCCCCTGTTCTGCCAGACCAGATGCTCTGGGGTGTGCAGCGGCAGGGTGATACGGAAACCTGCGGCTCCCAACATCACCATGCGAAGCCAAGGGATGGCAGGTGGCATGGTTGGGTGGGAATTTGGCCTCTGATGCTCTGAGCCTCCATCCAGCACTCCTTGATGGTGCTGGCTTGATGGGATGATGCTCAAACCCTGCAAGAGACATCAGAGGGGCCAACACTTACGAACATCAGCTGAATGGCAGTTGGCCATTTCTCACATTTTCCTTTTTTCTCTGCATATTACACTTTGTGGCACATTCTGCCTTTTGGTTTTTACCTTGATGTTGCTTTTAAGTTGCATCATTTATTACCGTTTTACTCAGCAGCCCCCAAAAACTGCGAAGTCCCTCATTTTTTCAGCTCACACCAAAAAAAATTTTAAAAAGCAACAAAAAAATCCAGCGGCCTGTCTTTAACCTTTGGTAACCCTGACATTCTTTGCACTAAAGTGTCTGATATTAAAGCAGATTGCTTTCATGCCTACATAAGTAATATCATATGCTTCACATCAGCCTATGCTCAGGCTAGCTGAATTCCCACTGTATTATTGCCTGTGAATGTACACTCCGTGCATACTAATAATGGCCTATTTGAACCAGCTTGCCTTTCAACTTTTTGAAAAGGAGTTTTATTGGTTTGTTGGATGGCTATGGCATAGGAATACAGTTTAATGAATGATGGTAATGCTTGTGTCTATTAGTACTTGGCAAGTCTCGCCAGAGAGGTAGAGCTGAGAAGAGAAAAAGCCCTAAAAGCCTGCTAGAATTACTGAAGAAACGATGTCCTCCCTCCCCCCACAGCTGCTATCTAAAATCATGTCCAGTCTTGGTGTAGTTAAAGAGGCACTTAAGAGGACTTCTAAATTTTGTTTTGTAAGCAATGTGTTTGGATTTTTTCTTTCTTTCTTTTTTTCCTCTTTAAGCAATAGGTGTGAAAAGGAAAACCATCAGAAAGAGGATCTTTAATACTGGTGTGATTGATTGGGATTGTCAGGTGGTCCATATTTGTGTGAGAGAATTTTTTTTTTTAAATCCTGCTAGCATTTCTTCTCAGCTCTTTGTCCTGTCCCAAATGCTTCTCCATTAGATCTTTCATTGCTTCTTTCGTTGTCTTGCCTAGAGAGGCGGTGGATGCCCCATCCCTGGAAATATTCAAGGCCAGGGCAAGACCAGCCTTGTTGAAGTTGTCCCTGCTCCTTGCAGGGGAGTTGGAATAGATGACCTTTAAAGCTCCCTTCCAATCCAAACTATTCTATGATTTTATGATTCTGTAGCTACCAGTGGATCTATCCTCCATAAATTGTCAAATTCCCTTTTCAACCCATTCATTTAACTAAACTCAACTGTTGTTTGTCTTCTTTCCCCTAAAGTGTAAAAGATGCAGTGCTAGAGATAGAATATTAGCTTTTTTTGACAAATTTTGGGTCCAACATTGTTTGTTGCAGTGGCCTTTTCAGAATTGATAGACTTTGTCAAGGGAGGAGGAAGAGATGGTAAATGAATGGGCCATGCGATTGCTTTCTGATGTTGAAAAAGGAGCAAGTGCAATTTTTTTTTTATTTTCTCTACATGAGCCAAATGCTAACTGCTCTTCATTCTGCGCTGAAGTTTCTATTGTGTAAGTAATCATATGGGCATATTTAAGTACTGGGCTTTTTTGAGTTAAACCCCATTCAGACTGTTATGACTGTGTTTAATCTTTGAAAGACGGGTGGGGAGGGGGAAATCTGTTCTTCAGAAAAGAATTCTTTTTGTATAGAAAACTATAGGGTTCTTATCTTTGATCTAAGTAAGCACAACTGTACCATGTCAGCAGCATATTAGTGCCAACGCATGTGTGTTGTACTTTTTAAATGCTGTTTCAACATGTGTCATTGGATCTGTGTTCCTACAGGCTCACAACAACCTACACCCTGGTAACTACATGTTGATTGAAGCACCCTTATGAAAAAAAGATATAAATGTTTGTGGTTAAGGTGATAACCCTTTTGTTTTCTCTGTAATCCATCACAGGGCTTGTCAGCACTGACAGCTCGAGTGGATTTTTTTGAACACCTCTTTATCTGACAGCTTCATGCATCATAAAGCAGCAAATAGAATTAGATCAAAGTCTAAGAGTCACTGTAGGCTTGGTAAGGTATGCAATCCTGTTTGTATCTTTATCCAGGCTCTGACAGTTCATTTTAACTGGCAACAGGGGGAAGGAGGGAGAAGGAGGAAAGTTTCTTTTTCTTTCAAGAAGGTACAGTAGTACCTGCTGCATTTTTAAATGTGCACTACTTTCACATATCATTTCCCCTTGACATCTGTGATTCCCTGTGTACTGTAGTGCACTATATATATTTTCAGAATGCTCAACAACAGCAGCCACATTCTCAAAGAAAAGGCTTAACCAGTGTATGAGGCCATGTACCCATATGCTTTAATAATCCTGACTTTTGTTTAATATCAATGGCGAAGATTGATAGAGCTCACTTTAAACAATGGAATATTGTCCATCTGGTACATGGCAGATTCTATGAATTGCTGTGATGGATAACAGGTTTACCAACAGTCCACCCCGAACTCGCAGGATATAGCCAGCATTTACTTATTAAGGAAACATTGTAAGGGGAAGAGAAGAGGAAGACAAGAGGAAGAGAAGAGAAGAGAAGAGAAGAGAAGAGAAGAGAAGAGAAGAGAAGAGAAGAGAAGAGAAGAGAAGAGAAGAGAAGAGAAGAGAAGAGAAGAGAAGAGAAGAGAAGAGAAGAGAAGAGAAAGGAAAAATGAGAAAGGGGAAAGGAAAAATGAGAAAGGGGAAAGGAAAAAGGAAAAGCCTAGTTTAGTAGAAATCTCGAGAGAACAAACTGAAACCATTATTTGAAAAACTGGGTATCTAAAGTTATTTACTTTAGTCTGTGTTGGTGTATCTTGTTTTTCAACATGTTGAATAAATGGACACTCTTGCTAAATAATATAGGCAAATCCAAGGATTTATGCCAAAGTTTTCAGAGGTGCCATATTCCTTGGGAGTCTGTGGTGGAAGAGACACAGGGAGCTTTCAGGTCTTTTTATTCTCAAGCATATGGTGCATAAATATGTAATTAGGTAGCCTCCTCGGCTTCCATCTGAGACCTGCACCTGAATACTACTTTCCTCGCTCGTCATACCATTCGTTGAAATGCCACATTAACATGGAAACGATAAGCTGTATTTCTTTGACAGAACATGGAAACCATCTCCAGACACAATGGACCCATGAAGGGGAGACGCAGGACCAGATGGATGCTGCCTTTGGTGCAGCAGAGGAAGATGTGCCAGCTCTGTAGTACAGGCTCCTATGTAGAAGCTTCCCTGAGGGTGCTTGTTAGGGAGGAAAGGGTCAGAAGGGGAGAGGCTGCTCCTCCTGGCTCTTTCCCCTTTGAAAGCAATGGCTTTGAGAGAAAGTGTTCCTGCTGCCACAGAAGGCAGTCATCCTCCTGCCTTTGCCTCTCCAGGCTGTCTGTGTGCAGGAGGTGCTGCAGAGGTGCAGGGAGTCCTCATGGGAGCTCCTTCCTACCGACTTCGGCAATGTAGCCAGATCAGAGCAGGGTTGGGGGAGCAGTGTGGGACAGTGAGGAGAGTTACAACAGCAGTAAGGAGCCATGCTTCCTCCTCTCCCATAGTGCAACAGCATAGCTGGAGCAGAATATAAGAGGAGGCCAGCCGTCTGCTAGCACCTCCCTCCTCCCAGCAAGCTGCATTACCTCAGCACATCCCAGCAAGCTCTATCAGACTTCTCAGTGCTGTGTCCCTCATGCATCCAAGCCCTTTCTTCTGGCAAGAGCTGAAAGAAAACTTGGGGTCACCACCTGGCCTTGCTGAGCCAAATGTTTTCATATGGCTGCCCTAAGGAGGAGTGAACTTTTGTTAATCTGTTTTTTTCCGTTAGCTGCTCTTTCCTAAAACTGTTTTAGCAAACCTTTTAGAAGAAGTCTAAACTCCAGAAAAGTAAGGAAACCTCTTCCAAACAGAGGCAGGAGGTTTCTCACTAAAAAGAGTCTGTGCGAGGAGCAAAATATCCTCTGGGCTCCTACACTTACACACATTGGTCCAGTGCTGAAGCAGTGGTTTCTGTCAGTGGTTAGAGGCCAGCAACAATAGTTCAGTCATGACCAGTCCCAGGTTGGTGTCAGCACAAAAGCTTTTCTTGTGAGAACCCACAACTATTTCTACTGCATTGTAGGATACCATGGACACCTATTCCATAATGTTCCAAAAGCTCTGTTTTTCTGTATAGCATCCTTAAGCCTCTACATCAGGTGGGAGAGACCGTTCGTTTCAGCAACCCTCATGTCCTGAGTCCCTCAGCTGTTGCATCTTATGTCTATGCATCAGCTGTGAATCTTATGACATGTGGCTCAAGAGAATCAGAGCAGGACAGAAATGGACAAGACACTTAGAACTTCTGAGGTGGTCCCTGACGAGATGGCATAGTCCCTGACGCAGTAGCATGTATCCTGACCAGGGCTATCTGCAATGCCTAACTGAAACTGTTTCTGACTTTTTAAAGTATTATTAACTCAAATTAATCAACAGATTTGCTGTTGCCTTAGAGAAATGAGTTTTGACTCAAGGTGGGAATGGAAAGGATGCCCTCAGTGTTAAAAAGACATGATCAATAGCGGCTCCAGCCTGCGCGTATGAAAGTCCTTCAAGAATCATTACTTCCTGTCCCATGGAATACTTAGATTTTCATCATAGTAAGTAGGTCTCAGTGGAAATATTTGGGAATAGTGGGGGGAAAATAAAAATAAATTCTCTTTCTATACAGTTTTAAACATTAGTTTTCTTCCCCTTGGACTGTGTTAAAATATAAACCTTTCCATGGCTTTTCCACCTCCTGCAAAATCTCTTTTAACATTTATTTGTTATTTAAAAAGCCACAGGGTATATTCTCTTCTTAATACATAGGGATTTACGTGTGAAACTCCCTGTGCATCGAGGTGATAATATACCCCTTAATTGGAAGCTGTTTAATGCTCTCGATTTAACATTTTAATAGAGAAGTTACAAGCAGTCTGGCTGTGAGTGCAGCACTATTAAAATTCCCAGCCAGGACAGTAGTGTTTTTTCTTTAAGTGGCTTTTTATTTGCTAAAATTCGTTGCAGCTTTCATTACGAGTTGGGGCCACTTTTAAGTTTCGCTCTACATTATGAAAAAGAAAATGGAGAACTTTAAAGAAATTCTAAGTCTCAAATAAAAGGAGAACTTAAAAGCATCTTTGCCATGTGTGTCCCTCTATAGGTTGTGCTCGCTCAGGTCATTCAGCACCAAGGAAACTTTATGGAGTGTCTTATTGTGCAGGCACAGTAGGAGGAACGTTACCTTCTAAGCTCTCCAAGACCACTTCTGTGGCTGGAGTTTATTGACTTGTGTGTTTTCAGACCCTTATAATCATGTGAGAACGGAGACAATGTGGGACCTGTATGGCTTCGATCTTACAGCCCCTACTCTGCACAAAGCAAGCTATGCAGAAATGGGGTCCAAAGCTTGGCTCCGTGACTAGCCTGTGCTTCATGGTCTTCCAGGTTTTTGTTTTTAAAACACCGCTGGGAGGCAGGAAAGTGCCTTTGCTGCCATGTCAAAGGCACAGAAAGATATAGGGCCATATTCATAAACGGATTAAAAGCCTCAGGTGTGACTTGAGGCACCTGAATTCTGCCCCCAAACCACAGAATGTAATGCTGAGCTCTCCTCTCTCCTCCAAGCTCTAGAAGTACCCCATGACCTCAGGTCTCTGCGTTTCTACAGCAAACGTCTTGAGATGCTAAAGCTTTCTTCTGGCAGTCCTCAGTAGGCTGAGCAGCTCTGCACAAGGCTCCCATCTAAGTCCAATTTGCTTTGTTACAAGGATGTGTCTGCAGCTGTGAATCTTATGATATGTTCTCTGGAAACCCTACGGCTATTCTGGCATCAAAACATCAGTCTACCCAAGCAGGTTAGCGATACAGACAAGCAGGAGTAAATTTTCAGTGGCTAAATAAAGGCTGAGTGTATTCCCTATGGGTAAATGATGTCTGAGTTTGTTGCTTTATCTGTTTTAATTTGATGTATGTGAAACTTTCAGCAAACAAATCTGTGTGCACGCGTGAAAACATAGTTTGTATTCCTGTATTCCTAAATCAGACTTCTGCTCCATGCCTTTTCCTTTCTCACTTGTTTTGCACTACAGAGAGATGTGCGAGTAAAACAGAGTTTACGCAGCTGAATACATACTCCTTTAAGGAAAAATCCTGCCTATTTTTCTGTCAGCACATAAAGCTTTAGCTGCAGGAGGGAAGCATGTGCTACTGCTGGAGAGAAGGGTTTCCGTACAGGCGTGGGGTGGAGTGGGAGGAACAACTGGCTGGGGTGGTGTACCTCCCCTGGGCACAACTCTTTTTCTTCCTGGGACCATCACTGGTTTCCGCAGTGCAGCTCTCCGTCTGCTGGTGCGTGTTGTGCCCACTTTGCTGGGATGTAGCACTGGTCATGCCTATATCTGGCATCTGCATGGGTAGACCAGACCACAAGTCTGCCGCAAGTTTAGCCATCCATTCTCCTGTGGGACTGGGGATGAGCTTACAGGTTGGCTTTCTAAAGCTGTATTTTAATGTATTTTACACTTGTTAACCCATCAGAGAGGGCTTGGGAGAGGGAGCAACTACTTATATCAATATATTCATGCAGTTTAACCTACCAGCATGTCATACCAGACCACAATAGAGTCTCTGGGCAGATTTCAGCTTGGTGCGTGAACCTTCAGGAGTGTTGATAACCCACTTGAAAGGATGACTGGTCCCCATGGCCATTCACTTGTCTTCTTGCTGAGCAAGGGGTAAGAAAGAAGCGGAAGACAGACTTAGTTGTTAGTGTGCTTTTGTGATGTGGCCACTGGGAACAGTACTTAGGCAGCTACTCACTTTACAAAGGCTTTAATAGCCTTTAGATGGTATCAACTTCTAGTTGTTCCTAGCTGGAACTGAACCAGCATCCTGTTGGCTGAAAGGCTTGGTGTCCCCATTAAAAAATATTTTACTGGCCTTCTCTACTTAAAATACATCAAACGGTTTCTGCTTCTGTTTGTTTTTCTGCTGAAATATGGAAGGTGAAAGTGGTCCTGGTAGAGCGTAGCTTAAACAGAAAAATACCAAGGGACAAAGACATGGGTTGTTGAGGGCCTTTTGGAGGTGGGATGGAGAGAGTGAGGCACAGCAAGAGCTCAAAACCTGAAAAGCAGAAACACCTAGAGAGGCTTAAGTTCCTCCACTCTACAGTGTAGCTGAAAAGTCTCATTAACTTTTGTAGAGAAAGAAAAACTTTCTCTTTGCTTCCCTCCCTTCATTCTACATTTATAGCAAGAGGCACAGAGCTATTATCTAAATGAGGGGATCATAGAAATGTGTATTTTTTTGTGAGAATTTGACTCTGAGTACGGCATTCCTGAAAAGGTCACTGCAGGCCATTTAGTTAGGAGATTTGAACAATCAAAAGCTATGTGAAAATCAGATTTTCATATAAATTAACTCCATGCTATTTCTCCTGATTTTTTTTTTTTTTTTTTTTAAGAGAAAGCTATGGTCTTAGAGCAAATAGATTTTTCTCCAACATACAGTATATATTGTCTTTTGGTACAGCTTCCGACTAAAATTTATCTCTTGCTAAATGCAGACTAAATGAATAGTGTAGAACTAATATATTTTGTGCCAAGAAAATAAATGGGCACGGTGCTAGATGCTTAAGAGTGTCACTAATTATTCACGTGATTTGTGGCATCCCTTCTCAGCAAAGGTTTGGGGGCTATAACTGGGAAACTCTTTCTCATTTCTCTCTTGGAAAACATACAGCGAGGAACTCTGCAGGCTCACAAACAAGCCCAACCCTCTTAATTTTGGTATACCCAGAATGCTATTCCAGCTCCCAGAAATACTGTAGTACATCTAGTGTTTGTGTGCTAAGGACAAACCGGAAGGCTTAGGCGTTTCCGAATGAGAACCAAGGGTTTTTTCTTTCTTTTTTTTTTTTTTTTTTTTTCAGTGTACTTTCCAAGCTAGAATTGTGGATGGCCGGTCCCACTTTTAGCTTCCATACCTTGAATGCAAGGGCGTACCCAGAAGAGTTTTTTTAGCGGGCAGCGAATAGTTTCCAACCACACAACTCTCAATCCGGCACGACATGTCTGCAGCTTCCGAGCAGCGCAAATGGACTTATAGGGGCTTCCATGGCATTGCAAAGAAATTAAATCTTCTTCTCACTGTTTTCCTCCTTTCACTTTCTTTTTGGCTATTGTTGGCCAGCAATTCGAATGAACAAAGGAGAAGGAAGAAACAAGAGGAGGTAGAGATGTCGAGGAAAAGTGTCGTGTTGGCGAAAGGTATTTTTTTACCCTTCAGATGTTATAGACAAGCGTAGGATTACCACGTGAGGTACGTTGAGACCAAAGTGGAAAATGTTCTGCCTACGTAACTTATTTTAAAAGAGAAGTAGATTGTCACATAGACAGAGAAAAACACTGGCACACTGGAGGACTGAGTCATTGTTGATGACTGCAGAAACAAAAATCCATGTAAGACATCGTAAATAAAAAGTCACCTTGTTTAGCCCTTAGGTGGCACTTTCCTTTTCCAGGCAAGCTACAATTTTAATTTGGTTTTGTGACAGTCCTTGATGAACATATCAAGTTTTGTCATTGTTAGTATCTCCATTCTTTTTTTAAAAGGAAAGAATTGTCCCGGGCAGTCTCTATTTCAGAATTGGTTTTCTCTTGAGGTAGCAGTTTTATTTTTGTGATAGTTTGTAGATATCTTCCACATACTGTTACCAGCATGGTCTCCAAAATTAAAGTCCGAGTGACCAAAACTGAATGAGTGATAGCAGCTTAGATACTCTTACCCTTTTTTATAAGTGTGTCTGGGCAGTGTAAACACATATTTTTAAGGGGGTGCAATGTTCTCTTCTTTTTCTGTATTCCCATTGCAAGGACAGGAAGTCGGCAACTACCATAAAAAAAAAAAACAGGATTAGTAGGAATACAGTTATTATGCTTTTGTCTTTTATTAAACAAAGAAAAAAAGAAATGTTTGGCACCAATGTAATCAGATGGAGCGTGCTCATTTCTGTATTGTAAATGTATTACCAGAAAAATAACTGGGGTGTGTGGAATTACAGCACTTATTTGGCTATTTGAGTGAAAACATGCTGAAAGACATTAAACTCCACCTTTAGAAGTCAGCCTGCCCAGCAAAGCCCTTAAGAAGAAGGTTCCCGCACTAGAGCCAGAAGGAAGCAGCTCAGACAGCGAGGGAGTTCAGAATTGGGCCCCAAAAGTGTATGAGCACAGCAGAGGAAAGCAGGCTGAATACCGTTATATCAAAGGTCCTGGAAATGATTCATGTTTTGCAAGCTCTTGTTGGGGAAAAGTTCAAGTTAGGCTGAAAACACTGAAATGAGCAGCGTTAAGATTAATTTGGACTCGGAGTCACCAATTAGAAAACCTCTCCCTTGTAAACACCAACCTCTTAATTAGACAATCTTGCCTTTTTTGTTTTCTAACATCAACAAAATGGATACATTAGTGCCATACGAAGCTGCCTTAGGAGGATTAGCTAAAGGAAACTGCATATTGAACTTCACCTTTTAATTAACTTTTAATGAATTGCTCTCACAGCAGAAAGCAGTCACAGAGGGACTCCAAGATTCAGGAGTTACCTAAGGTCTATAATGGTTTTCAGGACAGGGGGAAAAAAAAAGACCGATTTCATTGCTCCACATCTATTTCAGCTTCATTCATAGCCTGGGCTGCAGAATCGTTGTGGGATATTTGAAAGGAAGAAAAGCTGAAAAAAGCTAGATGTGTAACTAATTATATAAACATGTCATTGTTTTTGTCAGTTTCGGTTACTGGGAAGCATATTTTCCTTATTTAGTGTTGCCTTTGTGCAGTTATATTAAGCCAAAGAAAAAAAAAATAAGGAGAAGCAGCGAGGGAGGGAGAGAGCAAGGAGACCGCGGGGGCTGGCGGGATGCTTGCGCTGCCAGCAGCCGGCCTGGCTGTCCCCGCTGTGATGGCATTCTGCGAGCACAGCCATCGGATGGAGGTGAGGATCTCTAGCTGGACGAGTAATTGCACTTGGCATTCGCTGTCAGGAAGACAACTTTGGTACCAAGTCTAGAGATCATTAGGAATGAAACATCAAATGCTGGAAAACAAATGGAGGCTTAATCTTCAATGAAAGAGAACATCAGCAAAACACAGCTTTCATGGTTTTGGGTACCTGACGTGCTGGGAACTGGCAGGTTTTTACCTGTGCTGCATTCCCCATCCCTCAGACCTGCAGTGCTCTGGAGCTGCCGTGAAAGGCAGCAAATCTCTCCTACAGTGTAAGGACCAAGCAGGCAGCAGGGCCAGATTTGGCACAAATCTGCGAATGTCCAACTTTGCTTGAACCAGATACAGATTTGGATGCACATCGGAGGCAGGGTTTGGTCCACTGCTTTTAATTTAAGAGACCTTGGCAGTAGGATGCAGGATGGGAACATATCCCCTCCATCCCACTGACTGCACATCTGACACTGTGCCCCAGGGCTCTGTGGGGCTGGGGCCACCCTTGCGCCACCTGCGCCTCGCATCTCTGGAGAGCAGCTGGACAGTGTGGAGCCACATCACCACTACGAGAACTGGTTCGGTGCGGCAAAATCAGAAGCAAGAAAACTGACGGGAAATGGTAGTGTTCCTGGGGACCCTTCCCTTTGCTGTTTTCCTGCCCTCCTCTAGCTGCTTTGTGTACACAATAGCCTTTCTTACTGCAAACTTCCGCGTTAGCAGCCAAGACAAAGGCATCTGGGAGCAAACCGAAATATTCATTGTTGTCTTTTGCTTGGCTGAGTGTTCGCTTTCCAACATTTGTCTTTGTGACACTTTGGGACTGCCCAGAGCTGTGGGATGTCCTTCCGCAGCCCACCCCGGGCTGGGCGATGCCCACCAGAGGGACCTCCTTCCCTGTCGCTCGGCTGCCGCCTTGGCAGAAGACCCCCAAGCTGCCCTGTTTTGGGGTCCCCACTGGGTCCCCTGGCGAGCCCACATTAATGGCTTTAGGCTGGCTGCTGCAGTTGGCAGCTGCATCTTGAATCCCTTCACCCATCGCAGCCAGACCACCTGAGAGTCTGACAAATGAGATCCCAGGAACGGGTTTGCTCTCAGTCTGCGTGGGCTGTCTGGCGATCGGGTGCATGTGGGGTGCGTGCCAGGCCCTAGTAGAGGGGTTCCCTGGAGCCCCACCAGTGCCAGCAGATGTTCCATCCCGGCAGGGACGTCTGGGGGCAGAGACACGCTGTGTCCCCACAGGCCCTGTGGCTCTCTGAGGTCTGGATCTTCATGTCCTCCTCCTCCTCCTCCCCATCCTAATATCCTTATTTATGGGGTTAGGGCTTTGGTTATGGGAGTTACTTTATCTGGAGCCTCGGGTATTTATGGGTTCTGGCTAAATAGCCAGCAAGTTTGTGATCTGTCTAAATACCCATGCCAGCTCTACAAGGGACTCGGCACCCAGGGCTGGGCTATTCTCCTTTCTTCAAATCCTCTTGCCGTGAAGGGCACCTGTCCTGTCTTAATTGTTCATTTCATCCCTCTTGTCCCCAGGTGGGGTTCCTCATTCACTCATTGAAGATTTTATGAGCTATTAATTATACATTGATTCCGTTAAGCTGGTGATCCCTGCCGCATTATCAGCTTTCCAGGGAGACTGTACATGACACACTGTGAACGCAGATGACAGGCTGGGTGAGAAGCAACAGAGGTGTAGCTCCGAGAGAGGTGTCTCCGCATCTTTCCAATGCCCAGGTCCCTCCCCAAATCCTTGGGACCCTCTTCCAGCCCACCAGACACTCAATCAGAACCAGGCCCACACAACTGGCATGTCCACGTCTCACAAATAATCACACATAATCAAATCAGGAGCAATCTGAGTGAGAAGTTTGCAGTCCTTGGCTGAATATCTGTCATTATTCAAAAAAACCGTGCAAGAAGGAATATATTCAGAGAAGACAAGATTGCTCATAAACAAGTCACAAGCAGAGAAAAAGCCTGTATTTGTCAGATAATTTATTCTCAATGAATAATTCAACCAAGTCTAATAATAATTATTTATTATTTATAATATACACACTGACATAGGTGTACACGGTGCTTCAATAAAAGCAATTAAAATAATTTTGCATGAATTTATTGGATTAATGGGATAAGTACAAAATGTACTTTTTCTGATCAGTGTGTTACAGAAATGATCTTTGCAACACATAATGGGCTGGGAAGTGTTTGTCCAAAATTTTAGACAGGTTCTCTATGGTTCTCTCAGTGGTGTAATACAGCTTGAAATAATTTTTTAAAATGCATCCCTTGACACATCTTAGATACCAACTCTGATATTTGTCTCCTTTAAGTGAGTTCAGACAGAATCATTCAAATTGATAGTCCATCTTTCCGTAGGTTACATACTTTAATCACAATTATATGGCAGCTAATGATAAACACATATATTAGACCTGATTTTATGAATTCTTTGTACAGGATCCAGTATTCATTTTGCTTAAAACAGAGAACAAATAGTATGGTTTCAAAATGGAGGCTTAATAGGGGCTAAAATATGAAGATTTTGATTTAGAAAATCAAATCTAAAAAAGAAACTTGGAGCTTTCTGTGCACAATCATTTAAAAATGATGCAAAGTGTGGCCAGAACAAGGTTCTCCCCCAATCTTTTATTAGGTAATTTGTACTCCTTTATGAAAAAATAGTTGGATTTTTTTTCTCCCTGAAAGAGTCTGAATATTATGCAGGGCTTTTTGCACAGAAGCAAAATGAGATGTGAACTGAAAAGGTCCTCAGAATTTGCTTCGTTGGCATAGCCCAAGCCACACTCTGAGAGATGCTCTGGATATTTCACAGAAAGCACGCCTATTATCTGTTTTCAGGGCTAAATGCATTTCACCTAAAAACGTGCTGGCAATATGCTGTCAAGCAGATCAGTTGCATATGGTTTCTCCCGCTTCACTGAGCATTTGTACTGTCCCAGAATTTCCAACATAAGAAGTTTTTGTAAAAAGCACAGTTTATTCATACGTATGGTACTCCATGTAATGACCCCTGCAAAATGTACAACCCCTAGCAATATGCCTAGCAGGAGGAGTCCTAACTTAGCCTCTCATTCCGCAGAGCTCAGAAGCCTGTGCTCGCTTTCAGAATGAAAACAGGCACATTGGAGTTGGGGAGATAACTCATGTGCTTAACATTTAATGCATGCTTACATACTGTAGTGAATCAGCCTTGGCAATAAAATATGCCCACAGCAACTGTTAAAGAATTCCCTAACCAAACTTCCAAAAAATATTTTATTTTGATTGCATGATTGCACAGCGTTGGGTTTTTTTTTTAACTCCTTTAGTAAGAAATATTTACTTCTTATTTGCAAATGCTCATATTTTTTCGACTTGGCTTTAGTACTTTAAAAAGTGACAACAAACCCACAAATGTTTAGCTCTATATTAATTATGGGGAGGGAAAATTTAATTTCCTGACTGTTTCCCGTGTACACACGAGCCCCAGGAGCTTGTGGCAATCTCCGTCGCTGCTCAGGGGAAGCTGTTAGCTAAGCACACAGCACCAGCGCAGATCTGCCGGCCCGGGGAGCTGAAAGAGCAATATTAGAGGCTGGCTGAGGCGAAGTACCACAAGGCAGCTTTTATAGCTGAAAAATCTTACAGGCACAAAGCATAGGGATTTATTTAATTGGTTCTCCAGAAATTAAGACGGGATAAATTTCCAGGAATCAAGGAGACACCAGGCTGAGAAACTTGCCGTCACTGTGGGGAAGGGGTACCCTCCTGCCAGTGAAGGCATCAGCTGTGTTTCAACGGCCCCAAGTCATCTCTGCTGAACTTGCGAGCAATGTGGCTGCCGGGGTATGCCAGGAGGGGTGGGAGGTGACAACAGGTTCAGCGTGAATTTTCTTCCTTCTTTTGTTCTGGAGGTAATTTCAGTACTTTACAAAGAGTGAAGTTAATAGTAAAAATAAATAATAAATTTAAAATAGTTGATTACATGTATTCCTGTTTTATCTCTTTTTTTACTTTGAGACAGGTAGCCTACAGCATGAAGACTGTTCCGAAATTAATGATTAACCTGCATTTAACTTGCTCGTGTTCTCATTGCTTTTTGACAAACATACCCATCTACATTAGAAAAGCTGCAGTGCTGTCAGCTAAAATTATTTTAAATCCAGATGGTGGTACTGGTGCAAATCCCTCATGTAAGCATATGTAAACTGATTTAAACCTTGCTTAAATGAGTTTACTTTGATTTGGTAATTTACTGGTTTCAGATAAATCTATAGAAATTCCATTCTGAGATCTTGAATCCTTGGCCAGCTCTTCACCCACAGCGACTGGGATGTTCGGTTGTACTTTGTAAACTCCACAGATTCCACAGGTGAAATCACTCCCCTTTATATTTCCCCTCTTTGTTACTCACACTGTCTGTGGTACTTGGTTCCTCAAACAGGCAGGGTTTAAAACTATTCCTCGTTCCTACAATACTAGTCCCCAATGAGAATTTTTAAACACTACATAAAAAAAAAAATCTGTGTCCAGATCTGAAAACTCATGAATGTTTGCAAATTCTTACATTTGGTGTAAGAGAAAATTCAAGAGGGTTGAATGTATGACTTCAAACTGGCAAAGCCCTGATGCTGGAAGGAAGCAGGGAAGAAGGGGAAAGGGAAGAGAGGGAAGAAGGTCCATCTGCCTGTTACTGAAATACCAGTGAATAAAAGAACGTACCCAAGAGAATATCTGCAAAACTTATTGTTATTTTATTGCCTGTTGGAAATGCCACTTAGAATGATGGTTACTTTTCTATTGGGAGGTCTTCTAAATTTGATCCATTTCTTGCGTCATTGCATCTAGCCTTTTTCACAGATTTTGAAGTGCTTATTGCAGTTTGCAAAACATCATCTACCACACTTCCTCACTTAAAAAGCTGTTCATATCGAGGAAATGAAAAATATCTCCATATTTTTACTGGAAATAGTCATGTCACTGGGAATGGTATTCACAATGGTATTCACACAAATTGTGTATTGTTGAGTACAACTGCAGCATGGGGGAAATTAATTGGGTCATTTAAAAGGAAAAAAAACCCTCCTCATCCATGGCAGAGTCCCCACCATCCTAAGATCTGGGGGGAAACATTTTAAAAATTATTCCGAGAAGTGGGAATATGTAAAGTTAAGAATATGTGTATCTTATCCTGAACAAAAAAAAAAAAACTTAGACTACAGAAATTAAGAAACAGCTTGGTTCTGTTACAATCTGAGCCTTCCATCGCTGCTAACGTTAATGTCATCCAGAATGATTCAATGAATAAATGTTAGCTTTTTTCTTTTTAAATTTTGGATGCATCACATTCTCCAGCCAAAATGGAGATTCCCTTAGGACTCAAGCTGGTTTACAGTCTGTGGCTATGGAGATCCCTCAGAAATAACTTCAACGGTCCCCCAGCAGCAGCTACTCTAAGCTGGGAGTTTATTACACTACTAATCTCAACATTCTCCCTCAACTGTGACTCACACCACACCAGCCAGTGGGAATTTTTACAGAGGAGCTTTCACACAAGTGGATGAGGAAGAAAGTAGGAGTAAGATTGCAGGTACCGCGTTCAGCTTTTGTGAGCTGCTGCATCTGGTTGTCTTCCACCTATAGGCTTAGGAGGGATCACAGTTTGGCTGTTGGTGGACACCCTGAGGTCATTAGGAAGCTGACACTGAAAATGTACTCGCTGCTCTCAGCAACATTCAGTTTGAGCTCTGCTGGCACCCAAGAGCCCTCTAAGCCCATGGGGCACCATGAGATCTTCACATCTGCTTATAAACTTCTCCTCCACTCATTTGCACCATGTATTGCCCTCCTTCAGAAAGGGTGGACCTTCTGCTTGACATGGCCCATGTTGAGAGGAGATGCCCTAACGGCAGGTGGAGGAGTCCGGGATCCCTGACACTATGCAGGAATATGCTTGCAAGAAATCAAGAGTCAAAAAGTTATCACATTTCGGTTGATGCCAACTTATCCTGGAACAATTTACTGGTTTTGGACTCTGTACTAAGGCACTAGGAGGCACTAGGGATGATCTGGATGAACGTGCATTTTCACACCCATCAGCTGAACGTGGTACCAGCACCAAATCTGGTTGTGAGGGGCAGGGCATCCCACATATACTGTGGAAGGAAGGCACCAAGAATGACACATCCATTTCCCCCCTGGCTTCCCAGGTGTAGACAGGCCTTTGGAGATGCTCCAAAGCGTCTCTAGGGTTTTGGCAATGTGGAGGACAGGGATCAGGGTGGAGCGAGGCTAGGCTTCCTCAGGCATGGAGGTGGGGGACAGGAACCCCCAGAAAAATCTCAAAGGTAGTGGTAGGGGGTTGTGGGTGTTGAGAGGGTCCAGAGGAGGGCCACGAAGATGATCAGAGGGCTGGAGCACCTCTCCTATGAAGACAGGCTGAGAGAGTTGGGGCTGTTCAGCCTGGAGAAGAGGAGGCTCCGGGGAGACCTGATAGCGGTCTTCCAGTACCTCAAGGGGGCCACAGGAAAGATGGGGACAGGCTGTTCAGTAGGGCCTGTTGTGATAGGAAAAGGGGTAATGGATTTAAATTAGAAGGAGGTAGGTTTACATTAGATATTAGAAAAAAATTTTTTACAATGCGAGTTGTAGAGCACTGGAACAGGTTGCCCAGAGAGGTGGTGGATGCCCCATCCCTGGAAACGTTCAAGGCCAGGCTGGATGAGGCTCTGAGCAACCTGATCTAGTCAGGGATGTCCCTGCTCCTTGCAGGGGTGTTGGACTAGATGACCTTTGAAGGTCCCTTCCAACCCTAACCATTCTATGATTCTATGATTCTATGATTCTATATTGGGTTGGCAGCAGCTGCCCATGATGGGGAGACCCTCCTCGTGGGCAGCCACCCCACGCCTCAACTGAGCACCTTGCTGCAGCCGCCTAGGGTATGGGTGAATATGCGAGGAGAAAGGACCTGAAAAACCACCAGCTGTGCAAAGGGCTAAACTTCACGAGCCCACATAGCATGTCCTCCAATGGGGCTGCTGCCATCGGCAAGGATTTGCACCAGCCAGTGTCAGGTTTGGGTTTTTTTCCCATGGAGTTGCTGAAGTCCCTTTGGAATATTAAAAGCCACATCATGGTGCTATACATATTAATGTGCGAGGATTTTTTTCTATTGTCTGTACCTTTCAGTCTAAGTCTGACTGACAGCCTTATCTATGATATCCAAGCCTTAGGATGGTCTGATTTTGGATAGGCCACTCTTCTTCCTGCTCGGCATCATCCTTTTATTTTTTTTTTTGGCATTACTGAATTCCCCATTTTAATGACTTTTATATTATACAATGCAGAGCTGACAAATTGTACTTGTTGTCTTGGCTATTTAATGTTTATATTTCCTAGGCACAAAAGCCAGAATACACTCAATTGATGCAAAAGCCAGAAATGTTGATATTTCAGATGGATTGATTTGTCACAATTGAAAAGACATACAGCTTTTAATTTGAGTATTTAATATCTGTATCATTTTAACCTAAGGTCAACATACCAGTTAACAATTTTTTTTTGGTAAAATATTATGCCACTGAAATGTACAAACACAGGATTTTTTACTGTTTTCTTTCTGGTTTTTATACTACCACACTGCGCAGATCTTTTTCGTTCGCCTACAGAGGGGCTATTGTTGGAGTAGTTTTCTTATTTGATAGTCAAATCACATAAATAAGACCAAAACTGTATGTAGGAGAAAAAAGAAAAACCTGACTTCTTTTTTTCTTTCCCCTAGTAGCCATGTTTGTAGCCATATTTATTTTAAGTAGCCTTGGGCAAAAAGTTATATGCCTCATTAATCTAAATCAACCTTGCAGGATTTTATGGCAAATGTTGTTGCTGTTGCCACATTATGTATGCTTTTTCCTTTTGTTCTTCAATATAGTGCTTATGAAGCTAAGGACCAATTGTCACTTCCTATTATGTGAACTAAATGTACAAGAATTGATGGGGCTTTCTACCTAATGTTGTTAGTCTGAACCTGGTTTGTTTATTTAATGAACAAAATGTCACAGTGTATCTGCATCCTCCTGACATCTGAAACAGTGGCAGCTGCTGGTGGCAGATTTCCTGAAACTGGGGTGCAGAATTAACCAATTCAATTTGCATGTTATCCAAAAAAAAAAAAAAAAAAAAAAAGAGGGAGGGAGAGAGCGAGAGAGAGAAGACTCCCTTTTGAAAACATTCTTTTAAAAAGCACGTATTTTGTGCACAGATGTCCTGAAGACTATTGTATTGCGGGGGGTGGGGAGGAGCCAGTCTAATCCTGACACATAACCTACTACAGTGAGAGTAGATTTATAGAAGTTCATTGAGATTCAGGGTTTAAATATGATGCCATCACCAGAAAGATTCCGGACTGGTAAATAAAAACTATTAGCCACCAGAGTGTTTTAAAAACTGGGATTCAGTCTCACCTCCATCCTCTGACAACAGGCTCTGTTAAAGAGGAGATGCTGATTTTGCAGCCTTGTCACCTAAAGAAAGAATACGTTTTCTGCCTTCTTTAAGTTTGCATTTACAGACATAAATAGACGGTGATAATGAACTCTTTTAGAAAGTGACAAAATCTGTAGGAATTACTGAAGACATTCACATTCCCCAATTGCTAATCCTAATAACAATTGCTACATCACAGTGTTTTGGCATAAGCGCCCAGAAGCTACAGCTCAGAACAGTTGTTGGTGCACAATGTTTACTGGGCACCGAAAGTTTTCAAATAAAGGTAAAACCTCCTCGAGATTTGTCCAGTTTTAACCTCCCGGTGGGAAGGCGATGCTGGGTCTCCACAGGCTCCAATCAAAGGAAGAGCAAAGGCAACCGCTCGGGTTCCTTGTTTAGGGCGTTACACGCATCCCTCGTCGCGGCCAACGCCGCCGCCACGCTTCATATGCAAAGAAAAGAAAACACAATCTTTGGGTATATTACATGACAGTGCAGGGATCTGAACTACTTGGTAAAAGGCCCAGTTATGAGTATGTCTGGCAATTAAAAATAATTGGGAAGCAGGTTTGCCACTAACTCTTCCAAGAATGCCAGTTATGATATAATGATGTTTCATTAGACATGCTGAAAGCTGTGAGCTCCGTATGGCAATGGCAATTAGGAAGGATCATAAAGAAGAAAAAAAAAAGAAGACGAAGAAGAAACATTAAAAATATCCCAGCTAAGATTAGCATAGCATTTAATGGCCACTTCATTAGCTAATTGATTTCTTATTAGTTACAGGGAAAAGCCCAGTTAGGGGCTCTGCACAGCTAATTAACAGCATTTACACAATTAGTCAGTTGCTCATTTTGTAACCAAACATTCTTGGAATCAACTGTGGCTGTGATGCTCTGGGCCATTTGATTAATTTTATTTTATTTTTTGCTAATATTGGCTTAACCTTCAAATAAAAAATTCACTCCCTAGGGCCTCACCATATTTAATCACAACATTATACAAATAGAAAGAGGCTACGTCACACGATCTTAGGACATGAATCGGTTCCTCTTTCTTTTATTTGCCAGTTGTTTTATTGGCCCCATGAAGTCAATAGCATTCAATAAGCAGAATCGTCTGTCTTCTCTCCTGACAGCTGAGTTTTTGCCCATCAAACATTATTATTATTTTGCAATTGGCAAATGGAACAATGTAGGTTTGACCACAACATATTTTTTTGCTTATGTATTGGGAGAACTATGCAGGAGGTCTGGCCAAGATATTTATTTCTAATGCAGTTGCTTCCTACAGCAAAAGAAATTTATTTGGTAGAAAACTTGCCGTTTAATAAAATGTATGTTTTCACATTAGTTTATATCTTGAATTAAGGGTGAATGAGGGAAATTGCATGATGTTATAAGGGTCAGAAAGGGACAGGCTGGGTTTCTGCAGCACTTTGTTAGCAACCCTGAGCACACTGATGGCTGAGTACATAATAAATAACAATAATAGCATTTAATAAAACAAACAAAAAGAAACTTCTCTGTTCATTTTCAGTTTATGGCAGCGCTCCGTAATCTCATAGCACCCAATTATTATTCTGGCAAAACCCCATGTCCCTTTCGTTCCCCAGGCTCCAATGCACCAAGAAGAGCCAAACTCTGATCTCGCTGTAGGCGGTAATGATATTCCCCCGACACAGGGGCTCTCCTGCGAGGCAGCAGCCTTTTAGCATTGATGCATATAGGCTGTTAGCACTGTAAGAAGGCGTTGCATATGTGAGCAGAAGGTCAATGTTTTCACTTGCTGGTTTTCATCAGCACACTGGGATCCTGTATGAAATTACCATACGCTAATTAAATAAAACCAAAACCTCATGATGATCGATCAGGTCAGAGATGATACCAAATCACCAATATATTAATTATTGTGCTTTGTTTTTCTTTCATTTCACATCTCTTTTTTTTTTTTTTCTCTTTAATGTTTCCTCACAATAAGTGCAAAATGGGAAATTATTTTCATCTACCATTACTGTATTAATTGCAGCTAATGGAAAAACACTCTCTCAGACACATAATGGCAATTATTCCACTTCTCCTTCCTTTTTTTTTTCTTTTAATGAGAATTTATTCTGTAAGTGTATTTGCATACGGTGAACTATAATGGATGGTCATTTCAGTGTTGTATTTTTTTTTTATTTTGTACATAGATAATATATTTTCTTTCCTCCCACATTGTTTCTTGTTTTGTTGATAATGTACATCTTGCTTAGTTGCATCAAAGGATTGTGAGAATCAATAAAACCTTCAAATTACCTCATTTTAAAGCAGCATATTGGCAATTTAGAACTAGTTTTTTTTTTTTCTTCTAAGGAAATCTACCATATCTGGAAGCTCTTTCTAAATTCTGAGCAACATCTACAACAATCATGCTGAGTTTCTCTGTGCTCCTATTAAATACAGAAGAAAAAAAAACCCATGGATCTGTGAGGCTTTACCAGATTCCAGATTACTGAATCACTGGAAGTGAGCGCTGAGATGTCTCTGGGGTTCTGGCATTAATCTCTACAGGGTCAGACAGTGCATCAAAAGGAGAGGAGGGACTGGGGACCAGTAGCCTTGGCTCCAGTTCTTATTCTTCAGCTTCTGCTGGAGATGGGTTTCTACTGTTTTCATTCAGTCCCTGCATAGTTTCCTTCTCTGGGTTACCAGGATGTCCATACATGTAGCAGCAACTCATGTATTTCAAAGGATGACAAAAGGTAGCCTGTAACGTCCACAGCTGACATTTATTATTCTCTTGCTTCTCCTTTGCAGGCATCAATGTTACCCACTTCATTCCTCCTTTCCACCTCAGCCTATGAGCATTTCAAGGTGTCTTCTCAAGGTCTACCAGTTAGAAATCAAGACAAAACAAAATAAGTTTCTGAAATTCTTCTCTGTCACCAGGATATCTATCCTGCAGGCAGCTTCCCCCACACGTGCTTGCACAGGATTCAGCCAACAGAAGCTGCATAGCGGCACTTGACTGATGAGACTATTTCGTCTGAAACACAAAGGAAAATCATTGTTCCTCCTCTTCTAGCCCTTTCCTGAAGGTGACAAATATATTTTCTCTGCCTAACATGGCTTACAAAACAGTCTCTTACATGATGCCCATTAAACCTTTTTCCTCCAGTCAACAGCTCTCTGCTGGGATACTCTAAATACAGTAGAAGGAGCTTTACTGAATTTCAGCCTCACATGGTAATTTTGCAAGCTGCATCGCCCAACAGTTTCTTCTTGTGTTGGTTTTGCTGGGTTTGAAAGACTCAACCCCTTGAAAATAAACATTTTTTTTTTCAGTTAAATAAAAAAAAAAAATTAACAATCCTTGTAAGGATCTGATCAACCTAATTTCCCCCCGTAATTTCTTTTCCAAATGCCCACCTTGTTTTCCAGGAGCTGGAATACATTTCTGTTACCTGGACTGAGTTTGGTGCTCATGTTGAAGGCTTATGACTGTTGGCAAACACAGAATCAGATATTTAATAGGGGTGTCTGGGTTGCTGCTCTTAAAAAAACACAGACAACCTGTGCAGCTCTGGCCAATTGCCTAAGTGCAGAGCAGACAGAATTTTTTAGCATTTGAATAGTACAAATATTAAGGAGTGCAATTTGACAATTGTCTGGTGCAATAGAGAACTTGGGAAATCAAAGTTATATTTTTGGCTGGGTTGTATAAAGTGTCGAAAATCCCATAACTTCCCTCTTCCTCAGTTTCTCCCTCTGGAAAATGATTATGTTAAAACCTTGTCTAGACCACCTTGGAAAAGACAGGTGAAAATGTATGTGAGCCAGAAGTCTTACAGCACTGCTGTTAATCTCTGCGTGAGGGGCTTCAAGTGCCGCTGGCCATGGGCTCTGTATGTCAGCTCTGAAGGACGTGGTGCCACGTGTGGAGGGTGGGCTCCAGCAGCTGGCACTGAGTAAGGGTCCCGCAGAGAATATTCACCTTTGCTAGCGGTGGTCAGCAAGCGGTGTTAAAAAGATACACTGTGATTATATTTTTCCCAGTAATAGCTATAGTTACTCTTCAAAGAGCTGGAGGAAGAAAATGGGGTTTTTAATTTTTTTTTCCCAATATCTTTTTTGCTGAGGATTTAACATTATTTGGGAAAGAACCACTTTCACAGCTTCACTTCCTGAAGCCTACTCCTGTCCTAGTCCTCATTCCGTATTTAAAAAAAAAAGAGCAGCAGTTTTTAATGACTAAAGGGATCTGTCTGTGCATGTGACAAGCAGGGTTTGTCAGTCTTTAGGCTGCAAAATCACCCTTCCCTGCTCTGGAGCTGGCTGTGCTGTGCAGCTTATGGAAAGAAATTACTAAACACAATTGGAAAGGTGAAACAACATTATTATGATCCTCTCATCAAATACTGTAGAAAAAGTCCTGCTGGGAGAAAGAATTAGCCACTGCACAGACCCCCTGCAATTGTCAGACCTGGGAAACCAGTATCCATCCCAAGAATCAAAGAAAGGAGTCTAAACTCAATAAAGAACATGAAACACTAACATCCCAATTGCAGGGTAAAACAGAAAATGGACAAGATATGCAGAAACTATTTCTGGACCACATAAAATATACAGATTCAACAAATGATGCATTAAAACTGACAGCAAAAATATATGCTGACTTCCCTTCCAATGCCTCTCTTACCACACTGTCTTTCCCTGTAATACTTTCCTTCACTCTACTGATATAATCAATGTATGAAAAACAAAACAAAACAAACAAACAAAAAAAAAACACACCAGAGAGGGCAAAAAGAATCTGGGATTCAACTATGCTTGACAGGAAAGTCAGCGATGACCAGAAAAGCCCAGCACTGCTCAGAGCAGCACGTAGAAGGTGGTATGGGATGATGCTAAATGGATAAATAGCAGAATGGAAAGAAATAAAAGTGGAAGAATGATCTTACGGTACAGGCTGACTGTTGTGTAGGTGAACAAGCAGGGAAGAAAACTTCCTGCACACTAGGGAAGGCCTCACTTAGACCTGCTGTATTCCATACATCCCCACCAAGGAATGCCCATTGTTCCAGTGTGATCTGCCAGGCTGCAAAAGCAGCAGGATTTCAAGCTTTCATCCTACACAAGCTGGGCCGTAAGGCTGCCTGGACATACACAAACCTTTCTGTCTTCCTGCTGAATCAATCTCTTCTTCAGCCCTGTGAGGGAAGTGAGGGAATCGAGCCTATTTTCTAGTTATGGTTGTCTGAACCTGCAACATACGTTTCAGGCAGGACTGGGTCTGCCTAAATCCTAGAGGGCAACCCAGGATCGCTACATGTGGTGTTCCTAGAGATCCCCACCGAGGAGCTGGGGATCCCACTGTCAAGCAATCAGATGGGGAGTGTGCCTGGGAAGGAATGAGCTTGTGGCCCTTTATCTGCTCTCTGAGAAGCCCGGTTCCCGGCTGTATCAGCTGATGCTGATGGTGATGCGGTTAACCCAAAATCACAGTAGATCTTGATGGCCAGGGTGTTAAGTCTTACCATTATACTTTTATGAAATCAGAGGATGCAAAGCCCCGCTTTCTTTTAAAAAGAGACAGATCAGAGCGGGGCTGGATGGGTTGGATGTCAGTGGAGGAGAATGTTCTGCCAGGGGAGGCTCTCATGCCCTCAGCCCATGCCTAGCCCTTGTACCCAGCATTGTGTGGTGTCCCACCAGTGGGTAGCAGCTCCCCAGTGGTCTCCCCACAGACAGACTGAAGATGCACCCAAGCAGTGTCCTGAAGTAAGCTGCTGGTGAGGCAAATGGCACCAGACGGAGTGTTCGGGTTTAAGGGAATTTTTGTCTCTTTTGCGGAAAAGGGAGGAAAGACAGGTTAACTAGTCTCAGAAGAAGTAATCATAGCACATGGAAATTAGTTTTCTGAGATATAGGCTGCTTAGATTGGTCTGAAAGGTATTAAACTAAACAATAACAAAAGGGCATGGTGGCAAAGGAGAGAGAAAGCAGAAAAATCAAGATACTCAGAACAAAATTAATCAAGGTGCCAGAGACCTGAAGAAAAGTCTCTAATTGCCTTCAAGGATTGCAAGGAGGCCAGAAATAAGGAAAAGGAAAGGGACTTGCTCACTGATTAGTGCGCACACACTCCACTTGGTGTTATAAGCCACTGGATGGAAAATTGCCATGACTGGAATGTTAAAATCAGTGGTACGAAACTTTTTTTTCAAGGACTGATCGAATTAGCACAAAAGGACAGAGAATGGCATCAGCTGTCTCTGAATCATTGCCAAGTGCTCTTAAATGCTTATGGGCTGCTGTTCCGGCACATAAAGCAGAAGATGGGGGGCTGCTGGTGCCTGTTGCTGCCCGCTAAATCACACCAGAGAGCAGGATGACTGGCTGCTTAAACACTCATCTACCAGGTGTAGAAAAAGAAAAGCTGGGCTATCATGGAGGATTTCAGTCCAGGAGACGTGTTGGAAGTTTCATGCTGCCAAGTATTAAAATACTCTTGGAATTTTGCAAAATAATAGGTGAAAAATTTCTAGCTCAGAAAGGGTGGCAACCAACACAGAACAATTCTGGACTGAACCTTGTTTTGACAGACTGATAGAAGCAGAGCTGAGAACTAGAAGTTATCAGTTGTTTATGCTTAGATTGACTGTGTCTGTTTATGTAAATCACATAAATTTCACATCAGTAATATATTTACTTAGAGTTTCCAAGAATACAGTTTTACAAAACTGGAATAATTAAGACATGAATCAGTTTGGAAGAACTAAAATGGTAAAATATGAAAGATTGAACTCATTTATGATGTTTTATAAATTATCCAAAACCTAAAAACTTAAAGTCAAAAAAGAAGGCTTAAAAAAAGCCGGATGCATACCAGAAGAGAAGGCAAGTATAGCAATTAAAAAACAGTATATGGAAAAAAGAAAAGTGGATAGCAGCCAGGATAAATTATGAAATTAAGGAAATTGATGACAGAAGAAAAAAGACAAAAAGGCAAAGCTATAGCCAGCAGAATGTAAGGCAGTGGAAGGAGGGTTTGAGTATCTAAAGAGGAAAAGGAATCTCAATAAAAGTGTTTTTTCACTAACTAGTTAGATATGGAAGAACTGTCGATAAGAGGCTGAAATATTCAATGAACCTTTCTATACCCCAGCTGGAGGAAGAGAGAAGGAGAAAAAAGATAGTATATTTAGTCATGCAATAATGATAAAATATATCCCCCTTCCTCAGTGACTAAATATGGTGTTAAATTACAGATACTGAAATAGGAATTTTTCAAACCGTTATGTCCGATAGTTTTAGGCTGTGAGCTGAGAAGCATGCTGGATCATTAATGCAAAGTTTCAGTAAATTTTAGCAAACAGGAAGACTTTAGGAAAAAGGAGATGCACTCATATTTAGAAAAAGCAGAAGACATACCTCAAGTAACCAAAATAAACTGAGAGCTTTCCCCGACAAAGTAGCAAAATAGCAGATATGGGACCAGATTAATAATGATTTAAAGGAAAGAAATATCATTAATAATTATTTAGACAAGAATCTTGTCAGACTGGCTCAGTATAAATTTTAATGTGATTACAGCTTTGGTTGATAGAAGTAGTAGTATTTACAATGTAATAAAAATCTGACATTATTGCATATGGGAACAAACCCCTTGAATAACAAAGCAGAATGTTACAAAATCAATGTCACACATTAAATAGACTGAAACTGAGTTCAATGGTGCGTCCAGATTTGGTTGTAGACACGTAGTCTCCGTCAAAAAGGTGCATCTCTTGGGGTTTTTTTTTTGTTTTCTTGCTGTTTCCCATGTTCAGCAATAACTTAAGGGTCAAAGATGGAGCTCCTCACAGCTGAGAAAACAATTTGGGGATAGTCACTGATACAGGCAGAAGATGATGGAGCTGGTCAGAACAGAAGTGTTTTGAGGTGGCAGAATGTGAAATGACCAGTCTGGGAACACCACATGCAGGTTGCACTTCTAAGGAAGCTCTTCTTGGAGAAGTAGAAGGTTTGAAGGTTTTGGAAATGGTATTTGTGGTCAGGATGAAAATCACCTGAGCACAAGCTCCCAGCATGGCAGTATGGCCAGAAGGGCTAAATCAGTTCCTGCCAGTATTTAAAAAAAAAAAAAAAAAGAGGAATAGCGTGTTGACTCTTTCCACTGTTCTTCCTACTGGTGCAGTTCTTGCTGGGGTCCTATGTCTGGAACTGGTGCCCAAAATTCAAGAAGGATGTAAAAAAAATTGGCCTGAGATCAGAGAGGAGCTCTGAGAATAATTAAAGGCTAACTAACAGGAAAAGATTTAAGTAACTTCCAAGAGAGAAGGTTAACTGTGACTTGATCACAGCCCATAAGTACCTCCACAAGGAAAAGATTTAGGTAATACAGGGCTTTTCAGTCTGGCAGACAAAGGTACAGTGAATAAGAAGACCAGTGGCTGGAAACAGAAATGAGGCAAATTCAGACCAAAAAAAAGAAGGTGCATATTCTTAACAGCAAGGATAATTAATCATTTGGAATGATTTACACAGGATTGTGCTGGATTCTTCATTAATGGAGATTTTTAAATCAAAATGAAACACTTTTTAAAAAGAGCTGCTCTGCTGCAAGCACAGCTTTTAATCTTGAAGCACAAATTAGTACAGTGAAGTTCTAGGGGCTCGATTGCATGAAAAGCAGTGAGACAATCACAACAATCCCTCTTGGTTCTAAAACTGGTCATTTTAGGACTCTACATCAATCATGGGTTTATATGTTTCTTTGTGTAACACTTGGAGGATTTCATTTTGGTTTTGTGATGAAATTTGGTTTCCTACATATTCACAGGATTCCAGGTGTCAGGGCTTTAAAAACCACAGTGCAAAATAGGCAAATATAAGTATTTTCAAAGGAAGAAAAAGTCAAGATTAGTCACAGGATGAGATTCAGTTTTAACAACATAGCTATCAAGAGATGAAGTACCTGTTACAGCTTTTCATTTTACAATTTTATTAGTTCGACTCCCTTAGGAATTAATATTCCTCATTGACCTGATAAAAATTCATAGCAAGAAAGTTAATAAAATGTCTCATCACCTAACAAATTTAGTAGGAAGTATTTTAAAAAATCTGTTTTATGAAGTAATCCCCCAAGTCCTTGTGGCATAGTCAAAGAGTTAACTTTAAATAGTCAGAGGTAGTGAACTGTCATCCTCTGTGCCAAAAGATGACCTGATAGCCCTCAGAAGAAAGTTAGGAAAAAGCTGAGAAAATGGTTGTTGAGAAATGAAATGACAAGAGAAACTCTGTGCCTCCAATTCTCTGAATCTATGAATTATTATTTCCTAGAAATCTCTTAGCTTTCACCAGTGGTTATTAGACAAAGTATCTCCTAATTTCAATGCTGTCACCAAAGGCCAGATGCTACTGTCAGATCCATGTTATCTGGCTCTAGAATTTGCCTTAAATTAAGTCTGTCCTCTCTTTTGGTGTTTGCATCCAAGTGTCTTTACCATCAATGGCAGATTACACCACATTCCAGCATGGGAATTGCTCCCTCTCTGCTCTGACAGCATCCTGTGTGGTTGAGATCTTTGCGAAAGAGGCTCGGTCATGCACTACCATCAAAAAATCTGTGTACAGCATAGCTCAAACCAGGATGGCTGATTGCCTTTCAACAGGCACGGTGTTTTCTTTGAAGTAAATAACTTGGTGGCTGATCTTTTTGGTCTCTGCCCACAGGTATTCTCTTTCCTGTGAGGAAGTGGACCAGAATATTTTTGGATGTTTTCGGAAGAGCTGGCTAAGGAGCTCGATCATGTTTTGAAGCCAGATGTAAGTACTTTGAAATAACTTTTAACAAATCACATTATTTAAACGGAGAGGAACATCTACACTTTCCAAACATTTCTGTGAATCTGCACACCCATATTTATGTGTACAAATCCTGCAGATTTGCAGTCACACTGAGTCACTCGATAGACCAGCAGTCCCAGGCTGATGGCACAGCTTTGCACTGCAGAGATGGGTTACATGAATGCCAGTGGTACTTCAGTGTATCTGTTTCCCCAAACAAGTGGGCCTTGAAGAACATGGCTCCTTACATCTTGCCTTGCACGTGAGACAATGAACCACAATAAACAGAAGGTTTATGACATCCTGGTCTGCAAAACACTTTCCTCTAGATATGTTTGTATTTATACCACCCTTCACTGGCACGCATCACCTTCCAGCTGGGGTTGTGCTGCTCTTGCAGCTTGTGCGCAGAGGAGGCTCCCAGCAATTTTCAGCCAGAGCTGAAAATTTCCTGCTTGCAAAAAAAGCAGCATCTGGCTGAAGGATACTGAAGAATTTTAGCTCTGGTGCTATATATAAATTGCCTTTTTCTGAAGATCATTTTCCTTCATTCTGTGCTGCACTGTAGTGACTCATGTGTATCCATTATTCTTTATTCATTTTTTTTGTAATACACAAGTGATTGTGTAATTAACTTTACAACATCTGGGAGTAAAAAAAAAACTATACCAAGAAAAAAACTTGCAAACGGGAAATAACCATGAGCATGAGATCATCTCTATATCACTGCAGACTTTTATTAATGTTTGACTCAAAGGGATCATTTTCTCTAGATTCCTTGGAATCCACTTCTTCATTTTCATCATCATTCTGGCAATAAATTAAACATTTTCATGCATTTAATTTTAAAGTTTGCTGTTTTATTTTTTCCCCTTGATTTGTGACTCTTACTTTTAAAGTAGAAGAGCAGACCATTTCTCCTTTCACCTCTGTACAGAGTGTCTCGGATGTGACCCCTGGGTGCGTTAACTGGGGCTTGGCATAATTCTCAGCTGGTGCAGAGCGCTGCTGCCAGCTCCCTCCCACATCCGCTCCTCCTTGGATGGAAAGAAGGAGAATAGGAAAAGGCATTTTGGGACAGGGTGGGGCACACCTGTGCTTGGCTAGCCCTCAGCTGGCACAGAGTTTCTTATAGTCTGAAGCCATCTGGTATAAATTAGAACTATCCCTCCTCGAGTGCAGGAGGAGATCTGTGTCAAGAGATCTAGATTTTATGTTATATTAAATTATATGATCTGATGGTTGATGGAGATCATCACAAGAAGAAGAGAGAGGCAGAACACTTCCTAGAGCAGCATAAAGTTTTGATTTGTGTCGGTCTGGGATGGCCACTTCGCTCTCGAGTGGTGAAATCATGGTAAAGCTATGAAGCTCATCTCACCAAGTGTTTATACCATATGAGGACATGTTTTGCCCATGCCACAGTCTCAGAAAAGACATTAATTTATTTTTCTAATGAGGTGCTGAAATTTCTCCTTGTATACTCTGTATCTCTGTAGATAGAACCCTGCTCTCCTGATTAACAAAGCTTTGTCAACATATGAAAATCTGCTTTGCCACATAATCAAACACATTTGTTAGCCATTTGAAAGGATGAGGAGTTAAGAGCTTTTCAATAGAGAGACGTGCTGCACGCTTCGGAGCGTGGAGGAGACAGCGGCTGGAATAGCAGGGCCCGTGCTACCCAGCAGGGCCACAAGGTCTCTGCTGACTCCAGCAGCCTGCTCAGCTTTGAATTATTCAGCCCCAGACCCTCATCGAGCAGCAAACAGCCTCTCCAGCTGCCTCTGGAAATTCCTGGACTTCTCTGGCTTTACACGCCCTGCTGCCATTCCTTATCCCCCTTGACAGGAGCAAGGCCGCAGGGGAGCTGTAGGGAAGCTGCAAGGGGAATGGATGTGTCTTGGCCCAGTCATGTGCAGACTCCAGCGGAATCCCTCTGTCTCAGCAACTAACCCTGCTGCTGCCTTTGCTCGGCCATGTCTGTGCTTTCTGCAAGGCAGAGGGCAGCTGTCTGTGACAAAAGCTGTGGTTGGTGCTGTGTCCTCCCGCCATCCCCAAAGGACACAGGTTTTTCTGCTTCCTGAGCCCCTTCTTGCAGATCTCCAAGATGCTGCAACAAGACTGAAAACCAGGAGGTTTTTTCTACTTAACTACAACACTGTTGGAATAATTGCAATGTGGTGGACCAGCTTATACAACTAGGGTGACTGTGATGGACGGGTACCAGCTCTCCAGGGGAGACTGTCAGGGAAGATCAGGGGGGAAGGAGTCTCAGGAAGGAGCAGCTCGGGTGCAAGGAGCTCTTCAGAGAGATGGATGATGGGCTGGTGTAGAGACTGTGGGCCATGTGAGATGCTTGTAAAGGCGACATCATGGTGGGAGGGTGTTACAGACATCCTAGCAGGGTAAGCAAGTGGACGAAGCTTTCTTCAAAGCACTGGAGGAAGTCTCTGAAGCATAAACATTGGTTCTCATGGGGTGTTTAACCTTCCCGTTGTCTGCTGGAAGGGCAGCTTGGTGGGACACCAGCACTCCAGGAGGTTTCAGGAGGGTGTCAGGGATAACTTCTTGAAACAGGTACTGGGTGGGTGACCCATAGCTGCATCCACTATTCACTGGCAAGGGAGAACAGGCTGAGGATGTGGGAATCAGCAACAGCCTTGGCTGTAGTGACCATGAAATGGTGGGGTGTGAGGTCCTGGGGAGAGTGAGGAAAGGGAGTAGCAGAAGGCAGACTGAATGTCAGAAAAGCTGATTTCAGCACATTTAGGGAACTTGTAGTGAGATCCCACAGGAGGCAGTTGTGAAGGGCAAAGGAGCTCAGGTAAGTTGGTATCCCTTCAAAAGCAGCATGCTCCAAGCATGAGAACAGCCTGGCACTCATGAAGACAAGCCAACTTGTCAGGAGACTGCTTTAGGTAAGCAGAGAGCTCATAGTGGAGCTCCAGTGCAAACAGGCATCATTCAGGGATTGGAAGCAGGGACATGCTACAAAAGAGGAATTTAGAAATATTGCTCAGGCAGGTAGGCATGGTGTCTGCCTAGAGCTAATGCTTCCAATTGACATCAAGGATAACAGGAAGGGTTTTTAAGGCTACACTGGTAGTAAAATGTTGAACAAGAAAAAAACGGGCCCATTGCTGAACAGAAGAGGTGGCTTAGTGAGCGTGGCCAAAGACAAGGCTGAGGTAGGTGCCTGCTTTGCCTCTTTGCCTCATCTGACCCTTGTGCTACTATCTGTATGCTCATAAAATAGGTTGCTATGAAGTAATCTGTCACATTCAGGGATTATTTTATTGTAAAATTGTTCATGTTTACAATTTTTAAAAAGTCTTATGTACTCATGACTGTAAAATCTGGAAGCATGAGGATAGGAAGTGGAAAAAAATGAAGATTTGTTATTTTTATTTTTACTACAGCTCTCATTCTCTCAATGTAGTTAATAATAGGAGCGGACTTAAGTTCATGTTACGCTTCTGTGCCAATAGGAAAAAAAAGCACACAGTGGCTTCCCAGTGGTCACTGTGAACCTCTCTTGCTTTTGGAGATCTATTTTCCACTGAAATATTTTGTTGGGGGCAGAACTCTTTTACACAACAGCACCTCATTTTTTTCTCTGCCGAGTTCAGTGGGCCTGAAGCAGGCCCTGCAGCCCTCAGGAACTGAAATTGGCTTTCCTGAAAGTTTGGATGCTCCTCTTCCCCTGTCCAAGCCTCTGACTTCTACGCAAGCATTGAAGGATCCTGATTCCAGTACCGTGGGCCAGTCCTGAAAAAAAAGAGAGAAGCATGCTCCGGGATAATGGGAGACATTCCTGTCTGGACTGCAGGGAGTCATCCACCATTTCAAAGTCAGGAGGAAGTGAGTTAGTGAGTTAAGGAGGAATCTGAAATGGAGAAGGGGAAATATTTGACAAATAGGGAGAGGTCAAAATGTTCCACATGTAAGGGACAGTACGAGAGGCGATGCAGAAATGAACAGGAGAGGAAGAAGTCCAAGAGGCAGGAAGCCTTGTAGGTTGCTCTCTCTGAAGTCCAAGGGATGTGCCTTGCTTTTAAATCTCCCACTGCTTCTTGAGGAGTGAGCTCACCTTCTTACAAAATTTCCTAGGACTATGGCCCAACACATGAAATCCTGTTAAAATATACAGGCTTGCTGCACTAAGCCCATAATTTTAACAGGTCGGTTGTTTTAACAAGATCTATTTCAGAGTGCAGACCTATTTTCTGAAATATGTTTTTGATTAGTGCAATGGAAATGCATTGGTTTTATAGGTCAATTCTCTACTGTAAATTGTTTCTCACTTGTAATGAATTTTTATCCCCCAGCAGGTTTAGTCTTTTAACAGGAATTCATTGGATGGACACACAGGTAGTTCAGTCTCAAAAACAAGAGCTGCTTCATGATTCTCAAAGTAACAGTAGACCTCACTCTAGCGGCTGGATGCTCAACATCGGTGGAGGGGTTATAGCTATGTTGCTACCCCACCACAGTCCTGAGCCAAGCCAGTGGCCGGTAGAATCTTATGGCTGCTCTAAATTACAGATATCTGGAGAAGTCCTTGGAGGAGGTGCTATGCGTCAGGAGATAGCATGAGTACCATTGTCTGTGCCACTTACTTCTCAATATAGCCGTAATCAGACCTTGCATATCTCTGGGAGCTTTCCCTGTGCTGAGGGTCTCCCCACTTTGCTGCTCACAACAGCCCTGGGCAGCAGGAACTGGTCAAAGCAAGCTTGCAGGAGCTTCATCCTAAATATTTAGCTCTGAGCTCTTTCCCAGGATGCACATAGATGGGATTCATCTCACCTAACTCAGATCGCATGCATGTGAGATGTCTAATCTAGGCACATTGCCTGAGATCCCACTGCATTTGGGGGCAGCAGCAGGGACCCTGGCAGGCGAGTCACCCTCCTCACTTGCCTCCGACTCCTGCCCTGCGGTGTGCTGTGGCTCAGTCCCAGGTGGAGCTGTATCTTTCTCTCTTGGCTACAAAAGCATAGCTTAATGTGGACATCCAACTTTAAGAAGCCTAATATTACTTGAAATGAACTCCATCCTATGCTGATGGTTTCTTGCTCCCCTTTTTTAGCTAGGGACAGAAGCATCTGCCATACAAGGGGTGGATTTTTGTGGCCATGGCAGAAATGCACCTGAGAATCAGCTGAGGGACAATATTGTATGGACACATGGTTCACAGACTCTTCCTTTACCTTTCAGAAGCTCTTGCAACATGTATATATTGATATGGGTATATTTTATGCAGACAGCTTTCAGTTATGCCTTTAGCCTTTTACATTCTGCTTACTACATATCACTAATATTTTCCTGCAAGTACAGGTACCCAGTGTGAGTGGAATGTTTTCACGGACTACTGAAATTGTTTCCTGAGTCCAGAGGCAGGAGATTGAAACTATTTATTAAATTAAGACAAAGCAAACAAGCTCCCTGCTCCACAAAGGTAAAGTGCTAGTTTTGATTCCTTTGGAATCAAAACATTTCAGCTTCCCGTTAGGAAATGACGTTTTGAATGCTGGCTAATAATTTTAAGAATGAAAGAAGAAAACAGCTTAAGAACCAGGAAAAAATGTTTTAATTAAAGGGTAAATGAAGCATTCTGCATCAATGCAAAATAAGCTTTCTGTATGGGTTAGAAGATTTTTTCCTTTCTTTTTTTTTATTCAGTTTGGCCACTGAACCAAAAAAAATTTCAGCTGTTCCCTAACCTCAAGTTTATATGTTTTGAATGCTAATGGAAACAGGAAGAATAGCTCAAGGTAAACAAGTTACATTTTCAAAATTAATGAGGTCTGCTAATTGAGTTTATCCAAGTAATAAAATCCATCTAATAAAATGTATCCATCAAATATAATTCTTCCAGTTCTATAAAAAATATATGTTTCTTTGCCTGTATATCATCTGTGTGGAGATAATGAATACCTTGTGACATTGGGGTCATAGGTCAAATCCCAGACCTTATTACAAATCTAGGGAAAATTACTTTTTCACTGACCTATAGTACGACCTAATAGTCTAGGAGGAGTTAAAGGCCAATTGTTCATTCAGCATCACCAAATAATATATATATAAGTGTATATATATATATTTAATAACACTGATGCAATGAAAACTTACTGCTGTAGATATGGATTTACAGCACTCCGCAGGGATTTCTCATGCAGATCTTGAGATGTCAAAAAACAACATAACAGCAACACTCTGAGTGCATGTTTGAAATGAATGATGACAGACCTTGGTGTGTGGGGTAGGGTTTTATTGTTCCTCCAGTGATTTGCCATAGCCCCAGATAGCGCATCTTTAACAACTCTAGATGACAAGCCTCTCTCACACTTTTAAGGATATGGATTAATTGCAGCTGCCTTTGATAGCTGCAAGGAGACAAGGTGTTCAAGGGTGCCACTCCACGTGGCAGTGCCGCCAGTGCCAAAGCCTTTTCGGGAGATGCCAGCCCTCCCTTCCTGCAGTTTCAGCTGGTGCCGCAGTATGTGAGTCTGGACTGCAAAACTGAGCCAGGAAAAATGATCCGGATCCTTAGAAGAGCCCTTGGAAAGGGGCATCTGGGGTTGTGGAGGGGGGTTTTCTTGCTTGGCTCTAGAGCACAGCCCCTCAAATGACTGCACTGACAGGGAAGGAAGGGTGGCCCATGTGGTGTGCAGGATAGGACCAGAGAGTAGGGCTGGGAGAGCAGCATGGCCACTGAGGACTTTGTAACATCTCAAAATTACGGCCTAAAAGGTAACACCAGCTGAAGGTGCTGGCACTCCTAAGAGTGCAGTTTCAATGCGAAGAGAAGGCTGCTGCCTTTTCCGTGGCTGAAGATATTGTCCAGCACCAGTTATTACCAGCCCCTTCATAAAAGCCTCATGCGGTCCAAATGCAGGAGCCTTAAATAACCACACATGTTTTGCACATTCATTTGCTCCCTTCTTTTAAGGCTCAGCCACATTCTCAGCACACAGGTCACTCACACACGTCTGTCTTGGCGGACTTTTCTCCTGACTCCCTTCCAGCCTGCTGTACAATAACATCTCCCATGTTTCCTTCAATGGCCGTGTCGAACAGGATTCTGTGCGTTTGAGCCTGCCTTGATTTGCAGGTCTGCTGCCCTATAATGACTGACAAACAGGCCACAGATTACTTCCATTTTATGACTTGAGTTTAGGGAAATTGAGCATCCTAATTAAGCACAGATGTAAGGTTAAAGTGTAGAACAATCTGGACTGGTTTTCATTTAAGTCCCTTTCTGATTCATTTGGTTCCATAAGAGAGTCACAATTAGAAAAAAATATTTTGTCAATGTTGAAAGACATGTGATGTAGAACTGATTGGATTAAATCTGAGTTCATGTGAATTTTGGCAAATTCAATTAGGAGAGGCCCTTGCAAGTACTCTGTGGAAAACCTCCAATGGCTTTGCAAACTGTATTTGGATTTTCCAGTCCATAACGCTGCATGTGTTGACAGCGCGCCATCCTGGCGTAATGTGCGAGCATTACAAACAAGTTTCTTCACTTTGCAGGAACGGTAAGGTCAGGCGTAGAACGAAACTGCAAACCCGAGCTCATTTGAAGATTCCCAGACCATGTGAAAGACCAGGTAAGCGTGGGCTAAAGGGCGATGCGAGGAAAGACCTCCGCAAACTGCTTCGAACTGCTTGTGGTGGTATGGAAGTTGTAGGCTAGGTGGGAGAGCTTTCTGAAACAGGGGTGGCTTTTTGTGCAATTATTTGTCTCATGGCTAGGACAAAAGGATTCTAATTTCTGCTGCAATGCCTACGTGCCACCGCTGTGAAAAAAAAGTTTTAACACCTGATATTAAAATCTCTTATGAAAAGCATTTCTGGGTCTGAAGACAGTGGGTCCAATCCTGCTACTTTCTGACAATCATCTGGTTGCTCCCAGCTTTGGTTCATAACCATTTTGTGGGGAAAATATTTGCAGAAGTACCTGTGTTGAGCCAGATCTACTTTTGGGAGAGCATGGGTGGATTGATTGAGTTTTGTCCAAACCAAAACTTGCTCCCCCCAACATCTCCTCCCCAGGCAGACAGAAAGAAATACCTCCCTGTTAGAGGCAATAAGACCGAAACGGTTTGCTTTTATTTTCTGACTTTGTTAAAGATAAAATCCAGCTCCTGGCTTCCCCTACGCGACGCAGGAATATGCATAAATTTTAATACTGGTAACATATGTCATCAGTTTATATTATTTTTAACAATCCTTTGTTCTGTCTGTGCTGGCGAAGCACGATCACCAGGAATCCTTTGGCTTGATAACAGTTCCGTACGAACCAACAGACAAACAAGCACAGCCTTTCTTTTTAAAAAGCTGTTGTTTTCCTTCCCATAGAAATGTGATGTTTTGCTATTGATGCAAAATGGATTCGCCTTTCTCGAGTCTCTTTTCTGCGCTCAGGCACTGGATAGCACTGCAAATAAGAGCGAAAACAAGACAATAAAAACAGCACGTTAAAATGGACCCCTGCAATACAGTCAAAATAGAAAGCATGGAGAAGGCTTGGTGAAAGAACCACGAAATCCGTTGGCCGTTTCCCATCTCTCCCCATGGTGGGGGACTGTCAGATGTGCCTGATGGGGGTAGAGTCCCCTTTTGCTGTGGCTTTCTAAGAAGCCTCTAGCTGTGTTAGCTTTGCCTAAGTGCTTTAACTGTTTTCAGAAGCTTTAGAAATCCTCATTGCTTTTTGATTCAATTTACAGAGCCCCTTCTTCTTTTCTTTTTCTTTTGTAAAATAGGAGGGGGAAAGTCACTTCATGCTTTTCCTGAAAAAAAAAAAACAAGGCAAAGCCCATCTCCATGAAAACCCCCTAAACAAGCAGCCAAAGATATCTCCAGTGTGAAGGAGCAGCTATTTGGGCTGGAGCAGCTGTGGCTGCAGATCTGGCTCCTCCACATTGAGCACCATTTTCAGCCATGCCCAGATCAATGGCTGACTCTCCCGAGCAGGCTGAGTCCCTTCACAATGTTACCTCCCAGGTCCTTCAGTCCTGTCAGCTTACAGTGAGGACAAGCTTACACTTGCCTGCACCCAGAGTCCTCCAAATCAAAGCTGTTTCTGTTTTCACCTTTTGTCAAAATTTTGTGTTTCATGATTCTGCCAGCAGCAAGGGCTGTTTACGTTGACCCTTTCCACTGCAGCTTGCTGCTTCTCTGCATATACCGGTGTTGGCTCGTGGCACTCGGGTTTGTACTAAAATGTGGCAATTCAGCTTGCTGATGTATCTCAGACTTCTGCTTTTTCTTGACAGTTCTCCCTTGCAGCACAATTTTCCCTCCTAGAGTAACCTCTGGGCTCCACTGAGTCAGTGGGAATTTTGCCTTTTCCTTTCGTCAGGCCAAGATTTCCTCTGTCATCTTCAGATACGGTTGTGAATTTGCTCCCCCTTTTATCCTCTCTGCCTGCTCCGAAACTTGCTTCCTATGCTCCTTAAGTACTCTGTTTCTCTTTCTTCCTATGCCCTTCCCCTTAAATGCTGTACTGTGGTTGAAAGTCCTTGTAGGGAAGTCAGGGGAAATTTTCTCTGGAGAACCTTAAAATAATACATGCAATCTTCTGCAATCTGGTATACCACAAGGCAGAAGAGGAAATTACACTCAAATCTTTCGTACCATTAGAATTGACATAGAGATTAATCCTTCAGACTTAGGTGGAATCTGAGCTGGCTCTTCCACCTCTTTAAGTTTTGAACGTGTAATTATGTCTCTGTGGGGAGAACATGGATAGATTTTGTATGACACAATTATTCTTCCCCTTGTCTGGCCATCAAGAACAATGAGGCCAACTTTCTTGATACTTCTTTGGAAGGATGCATGCAAATCCCATTAACAAATTAAATGCTACGAGGAAAATCTTCTTGAAGCCTTGCTGTAGTTGTTGGGAAGCCAAGATGGGTCATATTGCACACTTGAAAAGAAAACTACTAAGTTGGTGATCTCTGGTTTGGAAAGAAACTTTTCCTTGGAGGTGCTTTCGAGGCATGTGAGAGTGTTTATTTGTCTGGTATACATGAGTTTTTTGGTCGCATCTTGCTGAATTATGGATTATTAAGTTCTGGTTTATTGAAGTACTTTTTCAAATCCTCTGTAGCCAAACCAATTCTTACTGGTATGGTTGTAGTAAGTTATTGTTAAAATAGTGCACAAAACGTTACTCAATTTTTTTTTTTCCTTTTTCTGTAGTGCTGTTGTGGGACTTTGTAGAATTAGCAAATGTGAAGCCACTGCTTTCCTCTTCTTACAACTGAAGGAGATAGATTTGAAGTTACTCACCCAAAATGGCAGCAATGCTACAAGTTCCACCAAAATCAGTTTCTACATCAATTGCCTGGGATTTATGAACCTAATATTTATTGAGTTGGTGGAGTGTAGGACATCACTTCTGAAGCAAAGCCAAGTCATTTGGGTGTGCTGACAACATCCACTTTTCAGCACCAACTTAAGCATGTAACTTTAAAACTTAGCACCATAGGGGGACCACTGACGGGCAGGAGGAGCCCCTGAAGCACAGCTCTGTTAAGCTGTGTGTGGGATCACACCTAAGTTAAGAACCTTTCCTCCCTCCCTGTAAGCTATTACATGTTACTGTCTAAATATCTTTTATTTGGCTCTGACTTCCTTCACTGTACAGAATGTGGTTTCTGGAAAATGTGCCTTTCAGAGACACTGAGGCAGATATCCGTCCAACTTGCATTGGTTTTGCATGGGTACAAAGTCCACGAGCAAAATCTGTCCAGGAGGATGTGATTTCAAGCTGGTTCGGAAATAACAGAGGAAACAAAATAACCACTCTTATTATCATAAACACACAAAACCCACGCCACAGTAGACACAGATTTCAACGCATTCAGTGTTGAATTCTTGTTTATTGGGCTTGTTCACTTATTCATGCACAAAATCCAGCTCCTAGTCATGCGCCTCTCAGCCTGTAGCATGGCTTGGTGTAATTCTGCTATACTAGGTTCAAACTCATTAAGGAAAAAATCCAAGCGTCATATTACTCTGTGCATTGCATACGTACATGGAAGCAGCTAATAAAGTCCATGCTCGTGCCAGGCAGGAAGGAGAAATTTGCAGCCTTGTTAACACTTTTGAAATGAGGGAGAAAAATCTCAACTGGGCGTGCGGGTCTGTCTTCTTACCACCACAAGATGGATGCTGCCTTGCGCCTTTGCAACCAAGCGAAGAAGCAGGACCAAAAGCTCTCCTAAAAATGGCTTGGATTAATTAGTTTGGAGGTGCACCAACCTTGTCATTTCCAGGGAACTGGTTAGAAATTTTCCGTCTAAATCGGAACTGACCTGAGTGGAAAGAAGATGTTGCCAAACTATTAGCAAATTATTCTTGCCCACACTCAGTTTTCCTATAGCCGTCCTTCTGCCTGACTCATCTCCTCCTGGAATCACTGGACACCCTTCCCCTGGATTTGTTGGAAGCTTATCTGGTCCTTTGCTTTTTATCTGGAATTTCTGAGAGATGTATGTACAATTTAGTGAGTTAAAGTAAAAGTAAACATTTATTGTACAGAGAATAAATACTGAAAAGCAATACTGTTTTATGTAAATATCATTCTGTGGTGGACACTGTGCACACAATCTAATAAAACTCTTAGGAGCACATAAGATAAACATGGAGTCCTTCACTTTGGGGTGAATTTCACGTTTAAGACCTTAGCTACACGGAGATCACACTACGAAACAACCTACTGTATACATCTTGCATTGAAAACAAAAGGTAGAACTTCATTGAAATAATCATAAAACTATTTTTCCTATACTAACTACAGCTGTGGGGCATGTTTCTATGGAAACAGTTTTCCTTATGTGCTTCTCTATAGCTAAAGGTCTCAAATGGACCTTCTGTCTATTCATTGCCTGTATAAACTGCAAATTCTGTACAATAATCTCTAACACAGATCAGCTGAATCTCCTGATATGTGTCAGAAAACATGATCAGGAGGCAAACACCAGTTATTGCAGGTTCCCATAAATTTATAGATAATCAGGTCCTCAGTGGCAAGTTGGCATCTTAAGTGTAAGGACTGCATTGAGGAGTTTTTATTAGAGGTCATTGTCCTATCCAAAGGTGTAACACAATGATGAATTCTGCAGCTTCACCTTTGCTGTACAAAGATTTATGTTGCTTTGATTTGAATAATTTATGCTTCATACCCTGTTCTAGATACCAGACGCTAAAAACAATTTGTTCTTTGTTGACATAAGTAAAACGTTTGCAAAATTGCTGATTAAATGAGCCATGCACCTTTAATGTTTTCCTCATTGTAAACCATTGCTGTAGAAAGGAAGGCATAAGTAAAGCTGATATTTGTTTAGCAATAGCTGACAGTACAAGCCAGTTGGTAGATAAAGCCACATAGATTGTAAAACAGCTGTTATTGTAAAACACACAACAAATTACCTACCTTTTTACATATCCTCAAGTTGTAAGCTACTACACCAGTCTATACTGTGCAAGCTCTCTTTATGTTATTCATATTCAGGGACACTTAAATGTAAAGGTATACAAATGCAATCATATTTTTATATGCTTATGTACACATAGTAATCTGTACGAATAATGCAGAAGCAGTTGGGAGTGTAGCAACTGATATGTACATGAGTGGGTCTTATTCGGCTCGGTAGAAGGCAACAGGTACATTTACATTTATTATGACAACTTAAAGGGTTTGTTTTCACACTATAGGATATCGTCATTGATAGAGCGTGGGCCACAGCCATGCATGTGGTAACCAGAATAAAATTGTGTTATAGCTACTCCTAATAAATTATGAAGATAGCAGGCAGTAACTTCAGAGTCCATGGTATTGCATAGGAGGGTAAGGCTCATTGTATCCTACTTCAGAGTTAAACATGACTCTGAAAGAGCTAAGTGGGATTCTTTTGGAGTCTGCAAAGAAGGACCTTCAGAAAGTGAAAGTGCGCTATCCCTCTGAGGCATGCAGCATAGGTTGAGATGAGTGAGATAAACGAAACGGAACAAATTCCTCCGTAGGGATAATGGCCTCTTTATGCAGTATAGGAGAGGAAGCCCGTACTACCAGCTCTAGCTGGACATCTGACTTTAGATAAGTAAATCGAAGTGATGTGAATGCAGTTCTACTTCTCATTACCCAATAGTTTCGATGTTACATTTTAAAATGTGATTCATTTGTGCATTTAATTTAAAATCAACTTCGCTTTTCATGAGCTACATTCTCTGTTTACTCTTTATACTTCACACAGTTTAGGCAAAATAAACAGACAAGTCTGATATTTTGTGTAATAATTTCCTCTTTCTAGCTCCATTCTGTGGCACAGTGTTCCTTGGACTTTTTTTCACAGGAGACTTCTACGGTTTATTCTTTGCGTATCCTACTTAGCTGATAAGTGTACATCCTATGCAAGTAAGGGTGCTTGCCTAAAAAATTTTGCTTTGCAAAAACACATTCAGCACGAAGTGAATAACAGGCCATGGATGACATTGGACCAAATAAGGGGAAATCTGTGGAAAAAGAGGACCCTGACAAAGATGAGTTTTGACAGAAGATACTTAAATAAATAGACAATAAATAAAAATAAATCCTTCTTGCCTTATTTGTGCTTTTGAATGACTACCAGACACTTTTCAACCAGTTTATTTACATCAACCATCTGAGAATACTTCAGACCAATGAAACATCTCAGAACTACATTACAGGCTAGCTTTATTTAAACTTAAAATACCTTTTATCGCTTGGTAAAATTAAGAAATCCTTACTGATGAGATAACAGTGCAGAAGGATTACAGTCAGTCATTAAAAATGTATGTACTCATTCCAATGTTTCACTTCTTTCACTGTCAGGCTCAGTAGCCCAATACACTCATCTGCAGCCTGCTTCCAGGAACTTGGGTGAAAGATAATTATTAAGGGCATAAGGCCTAACACTGAAACATTTGCTATCCTGCTTTTTTAAAAAATTTCTTTCCTTTTTCCTTTTTTTTTTAACATATTCTTGTACAACCAAGTATACTGAAGCTGTAGTTAAGCCCCGTGCACCTGCTTGAACTTATTTCCCTTCTCCCAATAGTCAAAATATATCTCTGTTAAGGTTAAATGCAAAGAAAATGAATAAGCAAGGAAAATTGCATTAAAAAGAAGGCTCTCTGGAGCTGAGCAGGGCAGAGGGACCCAGAAACACCTCTTCTCCGTAGCTACTTTTGTCCTTGACAGAGGCCAGGTGTGCAGGAAAAGCTTCAAAATCTGAGTGCCGTCATCTGCAGGTCCCTGAGTGCTCACTCCTGCTCCTGGAGGCTCTGGTTGCCTGAACCCACACCAACGATCTGAAGGATCCTCAGCTGTTCTGCTAAGTCTCTTCTGATTCCCGTCACCTTTAACAGCAGAGTTGCACTAGCTAGTTGTGGTTCTGCATTTTCCACACTGGTGAAGAGCCGCTCTGTTGAAATGGCTTGTATTTGTCATTTATAAATGCTCCTTTCCACTGTCGCTTCACACGCTGCCTGTCAGTGTGCGTTTAAGCTATCAACACCTCTATCCCAGCTTACCCTTTGAATTATGTAAGAGTTGTAAGGTCTGCCTATCGCAATGTCATCTTCATTAATCAGCCTTTTAATTTTGCGGTGTATTACTGATAGGGGTGAAGAAACACTTGATTTTGATTTGGCTTTCCCCGTAGCTGTTTGCTTCCATACTTTAGTCAGCACTTTCTGTGGGATGCAGGAACCTGAATAAACCCCGCTTTAAAACCCCTATGCCAAATTTTGCTCTATTTGTTCCTCTCTTGGTTAAATTAGGTAATTAAGGTAGTACACCATTGCAGCCTTGCGGCAACAATGTAGGGTGAGACCTTACTGGAAGGGAAGGTGATTTTATTCAACAGCAGAACTAGTCTGGCTGGCTTATGCTCTCACACCTTTTGGATGCACCCACTTTTAGGAGTTGTCAACAATTACCCTCTTTCCTCTCTTCTGCCTTTGTATACCACCTCTGTCATCACTAGGATTTAGTCCTCTTCTTTGGGAGCAAGGAGGAGAAGGGGAGAGGGATTATGACTGGAGGGAGTGGAGAGGAGCTGATTATATAGGACTATAGTAGATACCTAATTTAAGTACTGATATCAGGAGGCTAATAGCTATAGGCTTTCTGCATGAAGGTATTCTCTGTTAGAGGGAGATTCAGAAAACACCCTAAATTAGATGCTTTGAGTAGACCCTTTGAGGGACAGTAAGAAGAAGGCAGTAAGACTAACCTCACAAATGAAAAATATGGTGGTACACTCTATAGTGTGGATGTCATCCAGGCTCTGAGCTTGGACTCCTAAGCACATATGGGGAGACTGGCATGTGAACCCACCTGAAAATTAATTCCCAAGATCAGGTCTTTGAAAACATCTAGTGAGGAAGGCAGGCAATTAGTAAGTATTTCAAGTGCAGTGATGCATCTAAATTAATTTCCCACTGATAAATGTCAGGCAGTTCCACAATGAGCATCTCACTCAGGGATGGAGTGTACTCTGCTGCTCTGATCTGGGGGCAGTGGTGGCACTGGAGCCTTTCAAATTTTACATCAAAGATTTATGGCGTGCATGTGCATCAGAAGTATGGGTAATTGTGAGCAGTGATTTTTAGGATCATAGGATAATTCAGGTAGAAAAGGATCTCAGTAGGCCACCTAGTCCAGCTCTGAATGGGGTCAGCTCTGCAACTGACCCATACGCATTTACAGCTATATGTCATGTAATTCCTAGTGAAGAGTGATTTTCTCTCCTGTACAATACATCTTGTTTAATACTAAGGGTAGGTGTAGATTAAGGATATTACTCATTACTTGTAAAAGTGTAATTTTAACAGACTGCAAAAGCATTGCTAATAATCTATAAATGGTTTCGCTTGGCAAACAAATTTCAGAATTTTTTGTAGTAATTTTGGAATGTCATTACTTTCTCATTCTTTATGTTGAAAATGGCTTCCAGTAGCAGACTTAACTCTGATATCTTCCGTTTAACTTGGCAAGTAGGAGAACCGTATGAAGTTGCCTGATTTGCATCACACATCTAACTTAGAGACAAAAAAAAAAATGGTTACTGTTGGGCCTTGTTACTGATCGATTGTCCAATTAAAAAAAAAAACAAAATGAAAGCAATGTTAAGAAATGTCTGTTCAACCACTCCTGCCAAAAATCTTTCTTAAACTACAATTTAGGATTAGCAAACATACTCATACAATTTTTCTCCCAATGGGCCTGTTTTATTTTAAAATCACTTTAGAAGTAATAGAAATTTGAAGCATGCACAATTTACATTTGACATTTCATCCAATCTATTATATCAGGATAATATATCTGAACATGAAGGATCTTGAAGCATAGGAAGGCTGCCTGGTAATGCACAAATAGACCTCAAAGGAAGTTTTCTTCTCTCTCATTCACATTATAATTCTCTGAAGGACAGTATCATTTTTATATCTCCTCCCTCAAGCAGCATGAAGTCTGTGTCCACAGAGCCTGAATATTTGCCATGGGAAAAAAAAACAACAAAGAGGAAAAAAAACTAGTTCAAAAAATCTGAGAAAGTAAGGGACAAAAAACACAACCATGTTTAGTGGTTGTTACTAGTAAGTTATTTTTAAAATTAATTGCATCTGTGTGCTTCTGGAAAAACAATCACATGAGCTGTTACGTCAAAATTTACATAAGGAAAACTATTCAGAACATTCCCATGCATTTTACTCGCCTATTCATAAAACGTAGGAATTAGTCCATCCCAAATGTTTACGTATGCATTTGCCTGCCCAAGCTATGAATACAGTAGTCCTCCACACTTGCTCCATGTCCCATTCCGTGTAGACACACAAAGCGAAAGCAAGTCTGAGCGACGGTGCTGGCCCGTGCGCCTCAGAGGACGAGGTCTATGCTCACTCCCCTCTTTCTGCGGATGGGAGAAGGAGGCAACCTCTGGCATAGGAACAGCGATAAACAGCTGGTGGTCGTAACTCTTAAACTGTTCCAGCTAGGTCTGCCAGATTTAATCTGATCATATCCCTCTTTTGCTGTAAGGGGGCAAAAAAAAAAAGACAACCACCCCAATTTGTAATTACTTAGACCTATCCTCTCGAATGCGGTCTCTAATTTGAGGTGCCTCACCTTTTGGTGATTTATGAGATATGCAGGACATGACTTTTTGAAGAGCACAGTGCTTAACAACTTAGTAGGGTTGAAGATAACAGGAATTGACAACACACACCACCAGTTTAAAATTGGACACATTGTCTCAAATTAGAGAGTGAATGAGACACATAAATGTTCACGTGTAGCGGAGAACATAAATTCCCCACTATACAAAGACACGTAAATAACTGGCCACTTTTAAAAGGGCTCTGCTCTTCCCAGCCACCCTGCTAAAGGATTTGTGCACCTTCATCACGCAAGCATGAGGTCTACAAGCTGCATAGGTCCTCTTTTTCCATAAATCATCCCTTCAAAAATCATGGGAATCCCTCTGCTCTTCGGTGTTTTGGTCTTATAAGAGCAGTTATTTCTGGGTCACTGGTGGTCCAGACTCATCCAGCAAGCAGAACAGATGTGATGGGTCAGTCTGGCAGATAGCAGCAATTATTAATTAATATTTCCTTGTAATCTGATCAGACCTTGTTCAGTGAGAGGCAGAGACCCCACAGAGATGCTGTGAAGACACTTTCCTACATTTGGTTCATGAGAACAAGATGTGATGAGCTCTGTGGCCAAAGGCAAAAACAAAAAAAAACCAAAAAAAAACCACCAAAAGAGAGAACCTGTTAAACTTATTATCTGTGTTATGGAAAATGCCTAAGGGTTCCAAGGAACGTGAAACTGCCAAGCAGTAGACACAACAAAAATAGAAGCAATGCCCTAAACTTTATCGACTGCATAGATAAGGCAGACAAATGAAGAGAATACAAAATGTTCTGTTTAATTCCCATCTTGCAGGTGGGAAACTGAGGCAGAGAAAGATTAAAAAGTGACTCGCTCAACAGCACATGGGAAATCCCTGGCAAAGCCACAGATCACAAACCCCAGATACTCCAAGCCTTCAGCAGCAGCATCACCAAACTCTCTTTTGTACCCAAACTCTTCTCCTTCTGGCTTTCACTGGTGGTTTCCATCTGCTCCAAGACTCTCTTGTTACTGCAGAGCTGGCCTCCTGATTTCTTTTTGTCTGTACAAAAGCTTTTATATATATATTAAAAAACCTATATATTGCACTTGATGCTACACCTTAGATGAAAGTGTGCCTTCTTTCAAAGGCAAGCAGTTAAACTTCAGACAGGTTGAACTGACCCTTCTCCTTCCCTGGCGCGACCCTCCCAAATACTCTATCGAGTCACAGGAAGGACAGTGATGGCTTGGAGAAAGGCTGTGATGACCTCTGTTAACACTTACAAGTTTCATTACCCGTGAACATTAGCGCGGGGAGGATCCGAAAATATATAGGATAAAGGAAATTAGGCAAATTAAAGATGCACTCAATTTTGCCTCCTCTAAAACGGATTCCCAGAGGAGTGCAGACAGTTTAACTAGTTTGAAACGCTGTGGTGTCTAGAGGCGATGTACTTAACTGTTCCCTTCCTCCTTGCACTTTTAGCACCCAGCTCCTTGTCTTTTTCTTGCTGCCAGAAGAGTTTTTGCAGGTTTTGCTTTCCCTTACAGCCCAGCACAGGCCCTTTGCACGTTTTCCCGAGACCTTTGTTCCCCCTCCACAAGCGGCCGGCCTGCCCTTGCCAACCCACAGCAGTGCAGCTGCGGCGAGCTCCTTTCTGGGTTACTGGAGCCTGGAACGGTGCTCAGGCTTTCCAGAGCCTTTCATGTCCCTCCAGTTGCTCCTTAATGTGGAAAGCAGGAGTGTCCTGCCATAGCAATCAATCGACGCTCTCCTTCAGTGGGGTTTCCTTGGAACCAGCCTGCAGCAGGCAGGCGAACCACTGAGAGCTGATAATCTTCTAATTAATAACACGGAGTTAGTGAATAACTCATGCTTTACAAATAAGTCAGCACGCGGAGGTCTCAAGACCCCAGCGTATCCGAAGGAAGCCCAAGAGAAGCTAATTGACATCTGTGGGGGCTACAAGGCCTGTTGGCTAGCCTTCCAGCTCTCCGCAGCTGCTCGCGCATACCCAGAGGAACTAAGGGGAGGCTGCAGGCGGCCAATTTTTAAACAAAACCAGAAATCTCCACAGCCTCGTCAATGGGTGAATATCTGCGCGCGTGGACGTGCGCTGAGGGCTGTAATTGGGAGCGCGTGGTGTAATTCGGGCCCGTTAGCAGCCCAAGCCCTGCTTATTTAGCGATGTTGAGGACAGAAATCCCCTCTTTAAGGAAAACTGAATGAATAAACACTCTTCTCCCTGACAGTGACTCCCGCCTCCTGCCCCAAAAGGAGCAGCATTGCTATGCCATTAAACCTTTCCCTTCCCACAGCTTTTCCTCACTCAGCATTAAATGAGGAGCCAGGGCAGCAGAGGGACCTGCAGATGTCAGCCCTGGGCCTCCATTTCCTTGGGGCTGATATCAGGAGACCCAACTATTTCTGAAGTCCTTGCTGCTGAGCAGCTGAGCCCCGGCAAGCAAACCCCGGGCAAACCTCCAGCGGGGTACCTCCTGCTGCAGAGGTGAGGGGAAAGCGCAACTAAGAAAAGAAATTAATACCCACTGGGAAAATAAACCCCAAAGCCCCTCCAGTTTGGGGAAAGGAGGGAAAACATTCTGCTTCACTGCTTCTGGTGCCAGCAGCTCCACCAGCGCGGCAGCCCCACTGCTGCTTGAGGGCAGCCCTGCAACTTCCCGGGTGCTCCAGGCACTCCCTTCCTCAGCCCCACCATCTCCTCCAGGGGCTTCTTGGAGGCCAGCGCCAGCCCCAGGGCCCCCCACACCGCACAGGCTCTGGGTGTGACGGCTCCCCTAGGCCAGGTAAAGGCTGCCTGTAGCCCGCAGCCCAGAGCCTGCGCCCTCCCTCTCCTCGCAGCGCAAAGCAGCAGCACAGCAGCCTAAATCGGTCATTTCAAAAGTTGGGGATTTCACATGGCAAGCACAGGGAACTTTGAAACTGCAGTAAAACACATGGCAAAGTTTCAGTTTTCACTGTGTTTTTAAGTCTAGTCAAGTCTGGTCTTCAAGCATTTCTAAATCCAGTTCATCTACAGAAAGCCTGAGCGCTTGCGGGTAATTAGCTTGGAAGACCTCTTTGTTGCCTCAGCCTGGCTCTGTATCATACACTCTGGTGAGCTGGAGAATTTAGTTCACTTAGAATGGGGTCATGTTAAGAAAGAATCTCACAATCCTCAAATCGCCTCTGTCATTGGAAAAAAAAAAAACAAACTCTCTCTTTCGCATCTATTTACAGAAGAGCCGTGCAAGTCTCCGTCAGCCCAAGCGTTGCGACTCGCCGTCTGTGGTAGGTGCTCCCCAGGGCTGTGTTCTGTCCTGTCCACAGGCTGTTCCTGCCATTTAGTGAAGCCAAGGGTGAAGCGCAGGCACAATGTAAGGAAAAACCACAAGGATGGGATGTTCCAGGAGGGAATTCGGAGTGGGATGTATGTATCTGAGAGAGGTTTCGATGCTCAATTTCAGGGCTTAGCATATTAAATGAAGTTTGTCGTATTACTTATCTCACTGGTTTTCCTCTGCCAGAGAGTGGCTTTCTGGCTGCTTCCACTCTTCCTTTTTCATGCTAGGCATAGGGCTGAGTTGCTGTGCAGGGCAGCCTAGCTCAAGGGAAAACTGAGGGTGTCTCATCTGGGTAAGCATCCCTCCCGCCGGCGTGTTTGCTGGTGTTGTTTCGCTCTGTAGAAAGTTGAGGATGTTTGTGGGGGGACAGTGGGTTTGCTGTGGGCCTAGTACCCCAGGGAACACTGCTGGCTGCACTCCCCCAGGCTGCCTCACTGAGGGAATTGGGAGCTTTTTCATGCTGATGCTCATGAAGTAAAAAGCCAGTAACCCCTTCTTCTCCAAAGAGGGGAAGGAAGAGAGGGCAGGAGATGGAGGAGAGGGCAAGCTGCTTCTTGTACTACCTTGCAGACTGCCTCCCCCTCTCCCCCAGCTCCGTGTTATTCTCACCACTGACCCCCTTAGAGCCTCATTTGGCAAGGGGCTTGAAAGCGCATCGGGCTGCTGTCGTACGACTTCCTCGCACCACTCGCTCGCTTCTACCTAGAGCTACTGTTCCCGGGCTTCCCACCTCTCTGAATCTCACCTACAATAATCCCTATCATAAGCACCTCTGCATAACCCCACTCTGTACGACGGGGGGGGGAAGCTCTGCCCGCCGCCGGCCATAGAATGTCTCCATTGTGGCCCCGTGCAGGAGCTGTATATAATCTTTCTCTGCCAATATATGTCTTCGTCAGCTGCACACCCCCCCCCCG
>WHYT01016970.1:6585-19080 GCA_009806455.1 Tetrax tetrax
CTAAAAAAAAAAAAAAGTAATTCTCTAGTTAGCAAGCACCAGCTCCACAGAGGTATCTGATTATTACATTACCCAATTCCTCCAGAGTTCGTGTGTACATAGGTAAAAATAAAAATAAACCTGGTGTCATTGCCAATTTACTCACTCAAGCCTCTTTTCTAATCCTAACCGTCAATTGAGTTAAGGGATTCTTCAGTTAGGAAGGACAGTTAATATCACGTATTTTTAACACAAACTCTCTTTACTCAAAAAAAAGCAGTAGTCAGTGAAAGTGCAGTAAGTGACCCTATTCAACCAAAGCCTTTCTTCTTTTTGATCATGGTACTAGGGTTCAGGAAAAGTTAGTCAATAACCTCACGCTCCTAATAAAAAACTCAAAGTGAAAACACTAGATCTCATACCATAATCCACATTCAATAGGCATCACCTTTCTTATGCTGAGGTTCTTGATCTGCAAGCTGGGCATCCAGCCAGGAATAAGATGCAAGCCTACAAAGTATATCCACACTCATGTATCCACCTATCACACACAGTATATCAGACTTTGACAACAAGCCTATTAAAATCTATTGACATGCAGATGGTGTTGTAGTAGAACTTTCAAAAGGCTAAAAACAAACCAAAGGTAGACATACAGAATCCATTTGCTCAAAATACTAACATTGTTTTGTTCTATTATTGCATTTTGATCTGTTAGCACTCCCAAGAGCAGCATAAAGCTTCTCAAACTCCTCCACCATTTATTGACCAAAAGGAAAACACAGTACAGAAACACAATAAGGGGTTTGTGAGAGTCTTCCTTATTCCTTCTTACCAAGAAAAGGAATAGAATCTCAGAATATACAGGTGAGGAGTAATGAACTCAAAACTTTTGCACTTACAGAAAGTTGCTAAACAAGTATTCATCTTCTCAGTTTTGTAGTCTGTGCAAAGTTAGCTGTGTCTTGACTCTCTCAAAATAAGTCCATTGTGCACAACATCTCTTCTACCACGCACTCTGAGGTATTCCATCCTCATCCAAAGAAAATGTAGGTTAGCAGGCCAGACGTGTCACCTTGTGTTCCCAATTTGGACACCTGAAAGATCAGAAGTGCATGATGTACCTGTCCTACAACTTATGTCTTTGAACCAGAGAAACCTTTTTACTTCTACACCACTTACTTCAGACACCAGTGTCATAGCAAATCTCCCTTCCCTTGAGAGTGTCACAGCTCAGAGAGTAGGTACTTTAGCACCAATCCTAGATGATTTAGGATCTGAGGATACTATCTAAATAGGTAGTAATCTCTGCAGAAACACAAGCTCATAAATTAGAGATTAAGTTTACAGTAAGTCAGTCAGATCAATAGCTTCCAACTAATAAAATGGCGTAATCAGATATATGTAATGACATATTTTGCCAGAAACCTATTACTTCATTATACAAGATGTATATTCTGTTTTTCTGTTTTCTTAGGAGACGGAAATCATTTCTGAAAAAAAAAAAATAGAATGCAAAGTATTTATCCTCAAACATCTGTAGTTATGCTAAATGAAGCTCATGAATTAGAAGCCAAACATTACTTAAATAGTAGGCACCTCTGAAGTGTTAGGCTACATGGGTTGACCCTTAAGTGCAGTCTTCAAGGACACTTCGTACCATCACATATTGCCATCAGTTCTATGACAGCATAGATATTTTTTTTCCCCCCCTGAAAAACCAAGCGTAGCAGTTACGGAGCAAAGGAGTATTTTTGACAGTATTAGAAAAATAAGACTTATAAACTGATATTTTTCAAGGGAATGTGTACTTCCTCCCTTTCCATCTTATTTTAGTTATATATCCAAACTGCTACCAGTGTGTGCCAGCCCTACTGATCTTAATAAATGTGACTAATATAACTTACAAAGTCTCATCTTCTAAGGTCTTCCATTTTCAAACTACTTGGCTATCAGACAGACTTCACAGAGATCCACATCTAAAGAAGGCAACTGTAAAGGACCATGCATCTATTGCTGTCCAGTATCGTTTGATTTAAAAAGCCACCTCAACGTTCCTTTTATTTGAAAACCTGGTGTTGTATCAAATAAGCGCATGAATAAAATGAAGATTACATATCACATATTGCAAAGCTTGATAACACACTAGATGGTACAAAGACACTGTCAAAACAGAGCAAAAACTCACTTTCTTCAGTGAAACATGAAAGACGCCCACCCACAGGGAGAGCCGAGTAATGATTTTCCAGAGAAGAAAGCCACGGCTGTCAAATAAGGCAAGTAAATAACCAGGTAGGAAATTTGTAAAAAAATTTCCACTCAGGTTTTCTGTTCACTTATTTGAATATTACATTGAAGAAAATTGGCAAGTTTAATGTGATTTCCTTATTTTGTAGGCTGTAGGAAAAACAGAAGGTAGATTTTGCATGTTACTGAGCACAGACATATACTGCCTCTCTACTTTTGTTGTAGGACTAATAATTAAATAGTCAGGAAGTTAATCAGCTTTGGCATAGATTTTAATGAAACTTCTCCTATTATGTTTCTCAAAATCTAAATCTTAGGCTATAACCATAAGACTTGAATCAACCAAACTTTTGTTTCATAAGGTTTGACATACAGTTGAAATTTATACACAATCTCCTACATGTGTCACTTCATGCAAGAGTACAGATTTTCATGTTAATTAGATTAAAAAAACAAACACAAAAGAGTTACATGTATTCAAGGTTAGCTGCAATTGGCCAATGGAATATCCCTTTTGAAACTTTGTAAGTTAAATTCTGTACCACGAACAGTTTTGCTGAATGGTCTGGTTTTGCACTTACCCACATCAACTCAAAAGCAGCTAACTATTTTGCTAGAAAATATTTGTAGGCTACAGTAAAAAAATAAAATCTCTAAAGTTTTAATCAAGTATTTCTTTTTTTTCCCCCCCAAAGAAGTGTCTACCAAATGCTCCATTTGTTTATTCCATTCCATCTCATTGTTTTTAACACACTTAAGACAACCACTCACTTGTTCTTGAGTGGAAAAGGAAAAGACAAGTTCAGTCATGTTTCACTGCCCTCTGGATGCTGGTGCAAAATATGTGTAACAGCTTAGTGCCAGAATACTCTATGCCTGAAGCAGCCCTAAGCACATCTCCAATTTTTCTGGGAGATTAGGCTCATTGTTCTCTCAATAGCGCAAAACCTTTATGAGAATCATGTATACTGTCAATATCAGGACATTAAGAGCAAAAAGTCTCTTTGTAACGTTACAAACTATGCTCTACTTCTGTGACAGAAAAGCTGAGCTGTTGAAGGTGTCAGCTGGTAGCACTGGATGAATATTTGCACTATTCTGCCACATGGTAAACTAAAGGAAATGCATTTGCAAATAGAGATGAATAACGATAGGTGTTGGGATTAGTACCTAGAAGCCTGAATTTAGGCTAAATCCTCTTCAGAAGACAGTATTTTCCTTTTGCTTTACAAACAACATCGGGGGGGGGGAACCACAAAAACCAAGCTTGATTTCCAGCTATTTATCAGTGCTGGTTCTCTAATTGTATAAGACAATAGCATTTACTTCACACCTATTTCCTCCCATGATTCCCTTTCCCCAAGCCTGCCTTTTCTCTTATCCTCCTACTTCCTATACTATTCAGTTGTTTTTTTTTCCCCAGAAAACAGAGCATGAATAATGAGAAGTTTTGAAGGCTGTGTATGTTTCCAGCTGAGAAACCAGAATTGTAATAGGTAATGAAATTTCTGGTAAACCTGACTTCAGTGGTAGGAAGAAGTAACATCTCAAATATTCTTTATTTTACTCAGAAGTAAAGTAGTTCAGTCAACATGAGACACTGAATCAGAGGGAAATAACCATAAACCTCCTTATGTGGTTACTCTAGAAATACCAATTCAGGCAGAAACGAATAAACAGAAGAAAATCCAAGTAAAAAACCAAGAATTAATAGCAACAAAATTACTAAAGAAACTAAATTAACTTGAATGACTGTATTAGCTGTCAATAATGAGAGATACCAAAAACCTGGTTGATTTCAGTTCCAAGAAATATTTGTTACAGGAGCAATTAAATGCGGTAACAAATTAAACCATGAACACAGAAAAGCCAAATTGATACTTCGAAGGAGCAATTTGAAGCTTTTATTTGTACAATAAATTTGACTGAGGGTTCTGTTACTGGTTTCTAAGATGCTGAGAAAACTTCCTAGTTCATATTTTTTTTTTTAATAGTCAACACGAATGAAACAAAAATATTTTAGTAAGACTGGGAGCAAAATGAAAGATACCTCTTCCAAAACTGGTTACTCAAGTCTTTAAAGGTTCTCTGTAAGCTTTCCTGTATCGACTATAGCCGACACAGCAAGAAGAATATTCAATAAATATATTGTCTGATTTAAGCCTGATTTAAGAAGTTCAGGCTTCCACAGCATACAAGAAATAGAACATAGACCAAATTTCCCTTTAAAATTAACAAATAAATATAGACATTTACTGATTTAAGAAGGCTTACTCCTTGATAAATTATTCAATTAAAACTCTGGATGCAGCTATTACCACAACACCACCTTTTCTCTCAGTGAGACACTCAGAAGGCAGGCACAGAAAATGGAAGGCAGTTTGCTCTACCTACAGCAGTTTCAGGTCCATTTTAGATACGGTCAGTCCATAATAGTAACTCTCTGCCACTCCTTCCTCCTCACACTCTTCCCTCCTTCTGGAGTGGGGTCTCCACAGGCTTCAGCCTTCAGAAGAAACCTGCTCCTACATGGACTCTATGGGCTGCAGTTGTTTCAGGGCATATCTGCCTGTTCCAGCATGGAATCCTCCACGGGCTGCCGTCTGGATTTGTGCTCCTCCACAGTCCTTTCCATGTGCTGCAGAGGAACAACCTCCATTTTTGACATTGCATTGGACATCCTCTACAGAAATGTACTCAGAGCTTTAAAACTTCAAAAAAACAAAACCAAAAAAACAACCAAAGAGGGTTGAAGTTGAATGGCTCCTGTACTAATAGAATTTGTTCTCCTAATTTAAGATGTCTGAAACACTAAGCAAGTCCCTGATCAATACAGAATGCATCAGATCATAAAGACACACAAAGAAATAGAACACAGGATGCTGATGTGTCTGTGCATGGAAAGGTCATGCATTGATTAACTGAGAAATCATTGTCCAAAGTGACAAAATGCAAACTTCGTTCCGTGTTATGAATTCACTCTGACCAAAACATATGAAAGGTTATGTGCTCATTATATGTTGTATTGTATAATTTGTGATTATATAATAACGGTCACTGTACCTTAGTGATCCCTGGAAATACTGCAGTTTTAAGAATTTGCAATTACTCCCACAGCCATATTCTGTCTGGTTTTCTGTCTGGAAGGACAACCTATGCTTCAGTCGAGTTGAGAAGATGCTCAATGAAGGCTTTGAATGGTACAGATAAAGTTAACACGAGATCTGGTTCCTGGTAAAAGTATTTGGCTTTCTTTTTTTTTCCCCTCCCCGTGCAAAATTCAGTTTGTCACAACAGAGATATTTCATGTGAATGTTTTGCAAGGGCATTGTTTTTACAAACAATTTAAAACATTATCTAAGATTGAATAACTGAAAATAAAGCAAGCCTGACCTATCCTAGACCAATGAGCTAAGTATTTACCTTAAGTTTCAATTAAAGAATAAGACAACTAGAATTTGAACCCCTTTCCCACATGGATGTCCTTACCACCGAAGCTTCATGGAGCATATCTTCTCTTTCACCCCAGTGCATACAGGATCACTTCAGAAACAGCAAAAGCTCCACAGAAGGGAAAGTTTAGCTCCCATCCTACGCTATTCTCAGTGGAACAACAGCAGAACATAAAATACATATTGTTTCTCTGCACAAGGCTGAATTTCACACTCTGATAATCTCTTATTTGCTACATCTACTCTGCTTCATCGACACTACCCACCCGCTCAAATGCTCAGCAGCGCAGAGGGTGAACACACCACTTCTAAGAGCTGATTGTTAAAATCATGCTGTCAAGAAGTACCTAAGGAGTGATGCTGAGTTAGCAGGTTTTATGCCCTCTCACACCCGTACTGCTGTAGTTATTATGTCTGTTACTTCTCAGTTATATTCGAAACATTTGAAGCACACCATAAGATACCAATGACATCCAGATAAAGCTAATTTGACACTGGTAAGGATTTGCACAGCCTGTCTACAGGTGTCAGTAATAGATACATTTTGTTTTCATTTCATTGATGTGCTTTACCCCCACCCAGCAGCTAAAATACCATACAGTCCCTCACTTTCCCCCTCCCTGTCCCATCCACAGGGGGACAAGGAGGAGAACTAAAATAGAAAAGATGGAAAGACCCATGGGTTGAGATAAAAGTAGTTTAAAGAAGCAACAGAGAAAAAAGAAACAAAGATGAAAAACAAACAAAAAACCCCAACCCAACAACAAAAAACACTTCAGCACATAATTTACTCACTGTACAACCCCTCACAGTGGATCCTGATGGCCAGCTCCCTCCCAGGCAACATGCATCTCCCCTCACCACCCTCCTCCCTTTATACACTGAGCAGATGTCACATGGGGTGGAACAGCCCCTTAGCTAATTTGAGTAAACTATCCCAGCTGTTAGCTAATTAGTAAACTATCCCAACTGTTAGCTAATTAGTAAACTATCTAGTTGAAGATGTCCCTGCTCCTTGCAAAGACATTGGATTAGATGACCTTTAAAGGTCCCTTCCAACCCTAACCATTCTATGATTCTATGATCTCTGCTGTGTCTCCCAGCCACAGGTGCCATCATTTCCAGTTCCTCTCCCAGCTCAGGTCAAAATTAACTTTATCCTAGCCAGAACCAGCACACTCATGAATCATAGAATGGCTTGGGTTGGAAATGACCTTCCAAGACAATCTAGTTCCACCCCTCGGCAATAGACAGGGACATCCTTTACTAGATCAGGTTGCGCAAAGGCCCATCCAATCTGTCTTTAAACGTATCGACTCATGGGATATCCACAATGTTGCTGGGCAACCTGTTCCAGTGTCTCATAGTACAGAATTTTTTTTATCTCATCTGCTCTCTTCTGTTTAAAACCATTGCCCCTTGTCCTATCACTACAGGCCCTGGTCAAATATCTCTTTCCCTCTTTAAGGAGAAATCCCCGTTAAAAGTGTGGAAAGGATGCAATAAGGTCAAAGCTTTCTCTTCTCTAAACAGCTTCAAAACCCTCAGACTTTGTTCATAGGAGAGATGTTCCATTCACATGTTGCCCGTGCTTCTTTTGATACAGCCAAGGACAGGATGGGCTTTCTGAACCGCAAGGTCACAGTGCCGGCTCATGTCCCGTTTTTAATCTACCAATATTCCCAAATCATTCTCCATGGGACTACTCTCAATCTGCTCACCACACAGTCTGTACTGATACTGGGGATTGCCCTGACCCAGGTGGAGGACATTGCATTTAGCCTTGTTGAACTTCACAAGATTGACATTGGCTCACTTCTCAAGCCTGTCATGGTCTCTCTGGAAGGCTTCCCTTCCATCCAGCGTACCAAATGCACCACTCAGTTTACTGTTATCTGCAGCCCTGCTGAAGGTGCGTTCAATCCCACTGTCTACGTCAGGGAATCTCTACGCAGTCTCTCTCTTGATGGCCCGAGTTGTCCAACGTAGGGCTCAAATCCACGACCTTGAGATTGAGGGTCTCATAGCTCTACCAAGTGAGCTATAGCGGCTGTAGCCACTCAGTGACTGAGCTACAGACACTATAGTGGCTCTAATGGCTGGCAGTAGTGGCTAGAGTCGCTGGCTATGCTGCTTGTCGTGGCTAGAGTGGCTGCCTGTAGTTGCTATAGTGGCTATAGTGCCTATGGTGGCTGTCTCTAATGGCCACCTATGGTGGCTGGAAATAGTGACTACAGTAGCCAGAGTGGCTGGCTATAGTAGCAAAAGTGGATGCCTATAGTGGTTGGCTGTCACAGTTCCGCCCCGATCGCGACCGATGTAAGGGCTCAGAGGGCCTCTTAAAGGGTCCCCAATAAAATATTTAGGATACCAAAGGGAGTATATGTGGGTCCCAAAAGGGAATATTAGGGACCACAGGGTATACATTGGGTCATAAAGGGGGCTATAAGGGCTCATAAGCTGGATTTACATGTACCAAAAAAGCATAGATGGGCACACAAGTAATAGAAGGGGACCTGTAGGGGCTCTGTGGGGTCCTGAAAGGGGATATAAGGGCTCACACGTGATATTTCGGCTCTCAAAGAGGGTATATAGGGTCCCAAAGTTGGTAGAAGGGCTTCCAGGAGGTATATAGCATCAAAAATGAGGTCTATAGGGTCCCAAAACAGAAAATAAAAGCTCCGGGGTGGGTATATGGTGTTCCATAGGGGGCCTAGAAGGGATCGTAAAGGGCATATAAGGGCTCAAAGGAGCTAGAAAGGGGTGCCAAGGAGGGATAGAAGGGCTCAGCCGAACTAAACGGGGTCCCAAAGAGGGATATTAGGGCTCAGAAGGGCTTGAAGGGGTCCCAGAGAGGGATATAATTGCTGAGAGATGTTATATGGGGTCCCAAAGAGGGGTATAAGAGCACAAAGGCACTTTTAAAGGTCCCCAAGGGGGTTTACAGGAACACAAAGGAAGTGCATGTGGGTCCCAAAGGGGGATATCAGGGCTCACGGGGTACACAGGGGGTCCTAAAGGGGGCTATAAGGGCTCACATGGTGGATTTAGGGGTCCCAAAGGCACATATATAGGCACAGAAGGGGTATAAGTGGGCTTGTAGGGGCTCTATGGTGGTCCTCAAAGGGATATAAGGGCTCACAGGTGATATTTTGACTCTCAAAAAAAAAAGGTATGTAGGGTTTCTAAAGGTGGGATAAGGGCTTCCAGGGAGTATACAGTGTCCCAAAGGTGGTCTATAGGGTCCCTAAATGGGATATAAGTGCTCAGAGGGGTATATGGGGTCCCAAAGGGGGATATAAGTGCTCAGAATGTCTATACTGGGGTCCCAAGAAGGAGCGTAATATTGAACATCAGACGATTGCTCCCACACCAAAAGTGCCAACACTGAAAGCTCTTGCTGCTCTTCAACTGCCCCTGTGAGCTCATCTCCAGGCCCACAAATTTTACATTCTCCCTCCCCTCATTCTCATCCTCAACACCATCAGTGGGCCTCGCACGCCCCCACCAGCTTCCCACACCCCTGTCACGGCTCAGCTCGAGATCAAGTTCAGCAGGTGTGTGAGGTGTGTGGGATCAGCCCCCTTGCTTTCTAGACACCTCTCATCCCAATGGATGTAGGGCTAGGTGTGGTTGGACCAAACCATCCTTCCCCTCTTACAGGCCACACACAACCTGCACCTCTGTCTTTCACAATCCCGCCCACTACTCCAATTTAAAAAATGTCACGGCCCACTCTCGACTCGTGATAGTTCTTTTAGTTCCATCTCCAAGTGCAAAATTACAGCAAACATACCAAAGGGGTTGGTTTCAATCACACAGCACAAACTTCAATATTTTGCCCGTAAAGTGGCATGCAATAGGTGAAAGGGAGCAAAAAGGAAAAGCGAAGACAGGAAAAAAAAAAGGAGAACAGCTACCACTGCGGGTCCAAGGCATCCCTGTGGCCCTTGGGAGAGAAGTGTGGTTTTTGTACATTATAAATAGCAAAGTTCAGTTGAAGGGCACTTTCTCACCCCTGTTTTTGAGACAGCAGTTGTGATTCATCCTCCCCAAAAGCAGCTGCAGTTATCTCTGGCAGCCTTGACAACAGGGATGAGCTGTGGCACCTCTGCACCACTCTGTCCACCCTCTCAAGGCTGTTGTACATTTTGTTGTTGGGCCAGAGTCGGCCTTGCCCACAACAGTTGCGTTCTGTTCCCGGGAAAAACAACTGCGTCTCAGGCAGGCTGCTCGCAGCAACTCATGTCAAGTTGTGAGCCTAACTTTTAGGCCACCTCAAATCCATACTCCACCTGGAAGTGCTCCATAACAAGGTTGAGACAACACTGATCATCTGACCAACCCTTACAACCCCCCCACCAGCCTCCTGCTTTCCCCCCGCCCCAGCCTGCCACCGCCCCCACCACGACTCCCTCCGGCGCCACACCACGACCCACATCAAGACTCCAGTAACACCCCCTACAGCACACAGATGGAGAACCTACACCAACCACAGCATTAACACCTCCTGGGCTGCAACCACCCTGCCCAGCACACGCTCCACTTTGTGTCAGGGGCCACAGAGCCTCCCTCTGCCCAAACACATCCCACCCTCCCCTGCCCTCTCCAGCAGGCTCCATTTAAAAGCCCTCCCTGGCACCCCCCACCCAGAGAGCAGCGGCCGCTGCCACCCTTTAGCCCTGCTCAGCACCAAGCTGCACAGGCTCTCCCTCACTGCCCCCCCCCTCCAGGGGGAAGGGAGGAGAACTGGGAAAGACAACAAAGCAAAACTCAGGGCTTCCCACAAAAAACCTTTAAGGCAGCAACAGCAGAAAAGAAAACCGACATGGAAAACAAACAACAACCCGAGAACAAAAAAGACTCAAGCACATCACTTACATTACAATGCTTCACAGGGAATCCCGGGGGCTAGCTTCCTCCTGAGCTGCAACCTGCAGTTGGCACCCTCCTCCCTTTAACTCCTGAGCAGGATGTCACCTGGGAAGGAACAGCCCTGGGGCTGATTCGGCTAAACTGTCCCACCTGTGGGCTAATTACTCACCTCTCCCACCTGTGTCCCCCAGCCCCAGCAGCCAGCACCTCCAGTTGCTCCCCCAGCTCAGGAGAAAATTAAGTCTATTCTGGTCAGAACCAGGACATTCTTCACACCTTAGGCCAAACCATCAACATCATGCACAGATCCTCCACCTTCCAATGCCTGCTCACCATATTCATTTCTGTCTTTGATAAACACAGATATATATATATACACACACACTGCAAAGTGGCACAAGTGCTCTCCAACCAAAAGTGCCAGCACTGAAAGCTCCTGCTGCTCCTCACCAGCCCTTGCCAACAAATTTACAGGCCCACAAACATTGGGGTCCAGGCTTTCCTAGATGACCAGCGCTCTGACTTTTACCATCACGTCGACCCGGCTGACCACAGAAAAAAAAAAAACCAAACGAACTTTTTTTTTGGCTCCCAAAGGGCGCATGTAGGGCTCTCAGGGGGTATATGGTGACCCAAAGGGAGTCTATAGGGTCCTTAAATGACGATATAAGGGCACAGAGGGAGTATATGCTGTTCCAAAGAGGGTCTATAGGGTCTCTAAAAGGGAAATAAGGGCTCAGAGGGGCTACACAGGGGTCCCAAAGAGGGATACAAAGGCTCAGAGGCCCCAAGGGAGCACATAGGATCCCAAAGGGAGTATATGTGGGTCCCAAAGGGGATATTAGAATTGAAGGGGCATATGTGGGATCCTAAATATGGCAACTGCGACAGCCGGCCACTATAGCAACTATAGGAAGCCACCATAGACAGCCTCTATAGACACTATAGGTAGCCACTATAGGGAGCCACTTTTGTCACTATAGCCAGCCACCATAGGCACTATAGCCACTGTAGCCAGTCACTATAGCCACTGTAGCTGGCCACTGTAGCCCCTGAAGCCAGCCACTATAGCCAGCCACAATAGCCACTCTAGCCAGCCTCTATATCCAGTCACTATAGCGACTATAGCCAGCCACTATAGCCAGCCACTATAGCCAGCCACTGCAGCCACTGTAGCCAGCCACTACAGCCACTGTAGCCAGCCACTACAGTCACTGTAGCCAGCCACTATATTTGATGGGAAACTGTAAGGAAAAGTACTGGTTGGAAAAAAGGTGATGTCATGGGACTTTTAGCAGTGATGAGATTTGACGCATCCGTGAAATTAGATAGAACCGTAACAGACAGTGCCACCTATAATGAATCTTATTTAGAAAGCAAATAACACATTTAGTTATTTCTATAGAAAGCTGATAGCAAAAGAGAATGAACTGCAGTAACAAACCTTCAGGCACACAGGCATACTGCGACTTTATTGTGTGCCTTACCTACGAGGTTATATAAAAGGCAAGAGTTGAGAAAAGCCAACAAATTTGCTCAGCTTTTTCTTGCACTATAAATGTAAGGGTGATGAAGAATTAAGTGGATTACACAAGTAGAAGATCACTTGCTGAGATAATAATGCTAATAATAATATAGAAAAGCTTTTGGTTATAAAATACCCTTTCTACCTCCTTGCAGGGGGGTTGGACTAGATGACCTTTGAAGGTCCCTTCCAACTCTAACCATTCTATGATTCTATCCTTCTTACAAAACTTAGCAGATGTATGTGTCCAGGTTCCGGCTAGGACAGAGTTAATTTTGACCTGTGCTGGGAGAGGAACTGGAGCTGGTGGCCCCTGTGGCTGGGAACACAGCTGGGATAGGTCATTCATTAACCAACAGCTGGGACAGGTTACCCAAATTGGCCCAAGGGCCCTTCCACCCCATGGGATAGCTGTTC
>WHYT01016970.1:20965-53841 GCA_009806455.1 Tetrax tetrax
GATCGTAAAGGGCATATAAGGGCTCAAAGGAGCTAGAAAGGGGTGCCAAGGAGGGATAGAAGGGCTCAGCCGAACTAAACGGGGTCCCAAAGAGGGATAGTAGGGCTCAGAAGGGCTTGAAGGGGTCCCAGAGAGGGATATAATTGCTGAGAGATGTTATATGGGGTCCCAAAGAGGGGTATAAGAGCACAAAGGCACTTTTAAAGGTCCCCAAGGGGGTTTACAGGAACACAAAGGAAGTGCATGTGGGTCCCGAAGGGGGATATTCAGGGCTCACAGGGTACACAGGGGGTCCTAAAGGGGGCTATCAGGGCGCACAAGGTGGATTTGGTGGTCCCAAAGGCACATATATAGGCACAGAAGGGGTAGAAGTGGGCCTGTAGGGGCTCTATGGCGGACCTCAAACCGGATACAATAGCTCACGGGTGGTATTCTGGCTCCCAAAGCGGGCGTATAGGGTCCCAAAGGGGGTATAAGGACTCTCAGGGGGCACAAGGTGGCTTAAACTGGATTCTAATGGGTCCCTAAAAAGGATATAAGGGTTCAGAGGGGCTATTCTGGTGTCCCAAAGGAGAGAGGCGGGGGTGGGAGGCCGAGGGAAGGGTGGGAGGCGAAAGCAGTGGTGGGAGTCCAAGGGGAGGTGGAAAGCCGAGAGGTGGTGGGAGGCCGAGGGGGGAGTGGGAGGCCAATGGGAGGGTGGCAGTCCAAGGGGGTAGTGGGAGGCCGAGGAGTGGTGGCAGGCTGAGGGTGTAGTGGGAGGCTGAGGGGGTAGTGGGAGGCTGAGGGGATAGTCGGTTGCCAAGGAGGGAATAAGGTTTAAGGTTGAGTAATTGCTACCGGTCATTCACTCAGCCCCAGTAGTACTGCAAGGTTACAGAAGCCTTCATTTATTTATTTATTTTTTTTGCCATATGGAGTATGAACAGGTTTTTTTTTTTTTCAATGCATTTTTCCACCAGCCAGCATTCTCACCAGCTGCTTTCATAAAAAAAAAATCAACTTCAGTGAATAGAAAGACTTCCTACCATGTAATTTGTCAGATTAATATTATTACATACATGTAATTCTCATCTTCCATAAATGATTAACTACTTTCATGAGAAAATGAGGAGGTTTCCTGCAAAAGCCAGCATTTTTAAATGAATTGTTGGCAGTATTATTTATATTATGTTTCATTAAGTACAGCCATGCCCATGTGGATACTGCATTTGTGCTATTCAGGTCTTCCCAGCCCATCACTGTTCTGCTTCTGCGTGGGCACATCCAGATTCCTTAATGCCAGAACAGGGCAATGTCTCGGTTCAAACTCAAATCTGATAAGGCTTCTTAAAAAAAAAAAAACCCAGCATTTTTCTGCCCAGTTTTTCAGCTTGGCCCAATCCAGAAAGTATTCTCAGAGGCTGTGTGATCCATAATAATCAATTAGAACCTTTAAGAATTGGAATTTTTTTTTCTCCCTGATTTTTATTGCCTGACCTTGTTGTAGAGGGTACTTAGTGACTCAGCTGTAGAGCAATGTGTGTCAGTATGGAAATGATCTGGGGGCAGGCTCTGTATCTTCCTTCACAGGAAAGACTCAGTAGCATCTATCAGCATCTACCTCCGGGAGAAGTTTAACAACGCAGATTCTGGTGGGCGGCTAATTTCCTTCTCTGGCCTGAAGCTCAGGCACTGTGCTAGCTGCATCTCCTTGAATTTTTGCTAAGATCTGCGGATGACTTAGTTGTACAGCTCCAACGGCCATTAAAAATTTAAGGATGTTTAGCTTGTCAGCTTCATTAACCTGCTAGTGCCTCTAGCCTGTGCTGTAAGAGACCCTTAGGCCCTTTTTTTAAGCTGCCATCTGAAAGGACAGTAGCCTAAGACTGCCTGTTTATTTAGATTGAGGCAGCTTTTTTGAGGGGAGGGAGGATTAAGCTCTTACATTTCCTCCAATCTGATCTGCCTAGGTGCGTAGAAACTGTTCTGGATCTTGCTGTCAGAACTGAATCTGTGCTGATAGTCAGAGAAGCTCACCATGCTTGAAAAAGTGAGCAACTGGATGGAGAGGAGTGGAAAAGGTAAGAAAGAAAATTTCATAGTATGACGCTATAAGCTGCATCCCTTAGGATCACCAAGTTTTCCTTCAAACAAATTATCTTAGAAAAATCGGTTAAAGTGGTACCAGAGTTGTGTATTGACGGATTAATTTGTTTGAAGAAAGAGATACAAATAGTAAAATGAAAAAAAAAAAAGAGTCAGTTTTATGAAACAAGGAGTTTTATTAGATATTTTATTATGTGTCTCTGTAAGGAATAGACCAACAACCATATAAAAGCTTACAAAGATTGTTAACCTTCAACACTATAAATGTGTTAACGTGACAGAAGTTCACAATTTTGCATCTTGATTGACTTTTACAGAGTGAAGGGAGAAAGTTCTCAACTATGACGTGCCAATGACGATCTTTGACAGGAGACATTTACAATTACTTTAAATCCTTGACTTTTTTTTTTTTTAAGCAAGTCAATAACCCTGACTTGCAGAGTTAGGAGTGAAAAATATATTAGCACCATCGTATTAGTCTTTTACACTTCCCTAATTTTAGTGGTCTTGACCAGCAATGACAGGAAAGTAGAGAAGCACCTTTGATAACAGAATACAATCCAACAATAAGAGTATGGTGACTGCTGACATTAGGGTATTAAAATCTTAAAATACACTGTACTGTTTCACAGCTAATCAGTACAGAAATATACAATTTTGTACTAAATGGTTCAACCAATAGGTCCAATGTATTTTGATTGGTTTGTTTGATTTTTGGTTTGACTATCAGACACATCCCGGTTTCTGTCCATGTTGAGGTAGTTGAAACAGGGAGGCCTTTCTAGCTTTATGGACTGCATCTTAGAAAGAAGGGTAAACTTTGGTACTGGGAGCAATCAGTGCTTTGTAAATTGGCTAACATTCAACTAATAGAACACAGTGTTGTTTTATTAAGTGTTGAAGTTGTATTATAGCACCACGGAGACATGTTCTGAAGATGGAATTTGGTAAAAAAAATAGAGCAAAAAAAGCATTTTTACTGTACTTTGTGTAATAGCGAAAAAAATAACCCTTGATATCAAATTGATTTTTCCCCCAGAAATTTTGTTAATAAATAACTGGGATACAGATGGTCACCTGTACTAGCTGACAAGGCTAAAACAAAGGAGCACAGTTGGAGTGTGAATCTGTTTGCTGGGGTTTCAGAAAGAGCAAGATCTTTGATTTATAAAAAGCAGACCGGGCCAATGTCCACGCCAAATTCCTGATCAGGACCACCAATATCTATGGGTGCAATATCAACCACAGGCAACCTCATTGTCTTGCGCGTTCTGTATTCAAAGACTGTTTTACCCCATTCACCAGTGTGTTTCTGTGAAAGTAAAAAGGGAAAAAAAATACGTTTGTTAGAGAAATCGCTGTTGGGCTATATGAAAGTTACTCTACAGTTTATGGGATTTCATACTTTCTGTATTAATGTGCCCCTCTCAACACCACGAAAACTGGTTGTAGTCTCTGTAGACATGAACATGTAGATAGACATTCTTCATTTCTGGACCTTTTATGCAATGTCTTGTAGGGTTGCAGACCTTGCTGCTCAGAAGGGATGGGATCCCTGATGGACAGTAGAATACTCTGGGGCAGTGCCAGTGCCCTGACTTAGGACTGAAACGTGCTCTACATGCTGGGAGATGGTACAAATGGCTGCTCTGTTTGGAAAGCAATTTTGGCCTCAGGAAAAAGTGACAGCAGTAAGGAGGTAGCTTTTCATGTTCATGTTAAAGAAATGGCCACAAAATGGTTGCAAAGTAGATGTGTTCATGCATCTTTAAACGGCTGATTTGCCATACATGTCAGTGTTTGTTGTGCTTTTGGAACCTTAAACAGTGAGAGGGAGAAACTATGGATGGTAGAGCAAAGCAATGTGGCATCTGTGAAATGACTGCCCATCACTTGAACCGGTTAACCTTGATTTTTTTTGTATGACTAAGACCATTCCTACTACTCTTAGTTTTAGAGTTGATATGGGATGGATATGAACACTTATTCACAGTGACTTTTTTGACTTTGACCCTAAAGCAAGGAGATACCTGTAAAGCACAGTCTTACATGGGAGTGCATCTCACTTTCTACTATTGCTACAGGAGTGACACTTCTCATGTACAGAATCTAAATTTCCCTGATTAGGTGTAACTGTGTTCTCTCCTTACCCAGGTCATGCAAAGCTCTCTCTTCCTTCATGATGGGTCTAGTCCTCTAGAGGGAATTATTTATTAAACTACCATACTAAAGTCTTGTTTACTTACAGTACAGCCATCTTCCAGAACAGCATATGTGTATTTGCTGTTTCCTTCTGCCTTGATTTCACTCTCCACAGAGCTCATCAGTTTCAGAGCTTTTTTAACATTTCCGTTGGCTTGATCCATGTAGGCAATGCTGTTCTTGCAGTGGTAGGTGATGTTTTGGGAGGCACGGCTGGAGAGGATGCGGAGGAAGGCCAGCTGAACTTCTGAGACATCCTCTGGAAGCTCAGGATCTCCATAACTGAACTGTAAAGTACAACACACAAGCAACAGTTTTTGTTTAATCATGTCTAGGGACAGGCCATACAGTTAGTACTTCACACACTAAATATTTAGCTTAGTTTAATTTCAGGATTATTTATTAGTATGCTGCAATGTATATGAATACAATATATGGGTACTACCTTTTGGGCTGTTAACTGTGGTAATTTTTTTTACCTGGAAGCCTCCATTCATAGATTCTCCAAACCAAACGTGCTTCTTTCCACTGCTTTCACTGGTCCACCAGTTTTTCCTTGGCACAGTGCTGGGGTTAGCATTGAGACATGTCTCACCAGTTTCCATATTACAGTATACTTTGATGGCATCCATCTTGCAGCCTTGGTTAGGATCAATCCAGTACTCTCCTAGAGGTAAAAGAATGTTAAGAGGCTTAGTACATTTGGAGAAGGATCTGACTGCATGACGGTGAAGCTTATTTCTGTGCCAGATTCCTGAGCCAAATTAGGAAGCATATTAATTTTGACAGAAGAGATGCCACAGAAAAATAAGATGGTATAAAATACACTGAGTTCATCTTAATACTGTAATATGACTGACACTAGAAATAAATATAGAACTTGTAATTTTTTTTTTCTGTAAAATTATTTCAACAGATGTTCACTTACAATCATGTAAGGAGTGGAGTTGAAGTCAGTGTCTATACTGTGTAAATGCATAGTAAATTATAAGTATAATAAAAGTAAACTAGTAAAATAGATAGAAGGATTATTACATTTATCATCTTTATAGTGACATTTGTTTCAAAAAATAAATTTCATAGTAGATCTCTGCATTTAAATACTCGAAGAACAGCAGCAGTCAGGGAAAAAGAAAAAAAAAAAATCAAGATCTGCTACCACTGGTGAAAATAAAAACCTAACATACCACTCTTGAGCTCAGGATGGCAGAATTTCAGGTCTCTGCAGTTACGAGCTGGATTCTTCCGTGACCCATCAGGACTAATGATGTTTTCAATCTGATTGTTAATTGATTTCATTGAAGACATGATGTCACTCAGATTGATATCATTTTCTTTTGGCTCATCTCGATATTCATATCCATAGCCCACTGGACCTTTTTCACCAGCACCCAGGGCAGCTGCACCACCGCAACATGGACCAGGAGGACCGGAAGGACCAGGAAGACCAGGCTGGCCTGGTGGACCCTAAAAAAGTAGTGAACACACTGCTGAGTAGAGATTACAGTTTAAAACTAAAAGTCTGTGTGGGCCCTAATCTTAAAAAAAAATAGAATTCTCACATAAACATTAACTTACTTATTCATTAAATAATGGCACTTGTTATGTATAAACATCTGTTAGACTTTCCAGTCATTTATGTTCCTAAAGTTGGAATTTTCTTTTCCTAATTTTGTCAAGCTGTTCTTCTATCTGGGCTTTTACAAGAAGGAATCCTTTCCACAAAATGCAGAAAATAACCATTTCTTGGCTTTGGGAGAAGTAACTTTGCAGTGCTGGGGTCTCTAGAGTCATCTAGGAAACACGCTTCATATCTTCCAGGACACAAAGGGAGCCTATGCCCTGAAGCGGAGATGCTGCCTTCTCGTTGTACACAGAAAAGTCAATGATTATCTGAGATTAACACAACGCCCAGTGCATCAATAGTTAGACTGAAATACAAATTATCTGCATTGGATTTAGCCTTGATAGGTAGATACCTCCTCTACCACAAATTCTGTCCATGAAGAATGGAATTTTCTGAGGAAGATAATTAAACAGGAGAGCACCCTGTGTTTTGTGAACGAACACTGAAGATTTGTTTGTTTGAGTGTGCACAATTTACTTACTGCAGGGCCACTTTCACCTCTGTTACCACGAGGGCCAGGAGGACCAATTGGACCTGGATAGCCACTGGTACCATCTTTTCCAGGGGGCCCAGCTGGTCCTGGGGGACCCTAGAACAATGTTGAACACAAATAATACGGTCAAAATAGCTTACCAGATAATCTCAAATTCAGATATACTTTGTGAGAGATTTCAAACATTGCTGTATGATTTATCAGCTGTCTTTCTTCAGCTGTTGTCTCTTAAAATGGACAACTTAAATTATTTTTTAAATTATTTTTAAAACTTATTATTATATTTTTTTTTAAGAGTCTGAATCTTCCTTCCAGTTCCGCTAAGCAAGGAGTTTTTCTTACCCTTGCACCTGAAGCTCCTGGACTTCCAATTGCGCCTTGTGGACCCAGGGGACCCTATGAGGAAAAGATAAGTCAGTCGTACACCGTCCAGTAATATTTTGTATCTAGCTGGCTGGACCTTAAATAGAGACTTTGAAACATCTTTAAGATTTTATTAAACGCATAATTATAAAAGGGCTATGTCAGACATGAGAAAGAATGATTGACATTCTTTAACTAGAAAAAATTATCAAGTATTCTCTATATGAAAAAATATTAGTGATGCAATGTAATCCCAAATGCAAGAAAGCCAACTGACTTCAGTGAGCTTTGTAATAAAACCAGTATTCATAAGAATACACAGCTATAGGCTCAACATGCTGCATATTACCATAAAATCGTATTACCAGTAAAGTTATTTAAATAATTTGACAAAGGTGTTTTCAAATGTATTAAAAAAAATTGTTCTATGTATGCACCACAGAGAACTAAGCCATATGTTTGAAAATGGTTACTCATCTTGCTGTCATAGTGTAAATGATAATTTATCAGACGTTTTTTAAATCACAAGTGAGACAACAGGTTATACTGTGTTGTTAAACATGTTGGAATCAGTGGTGTTTATAGTTAACACTTCCATCCTTTTGCCTTAATTGGTAGATTATCTAGGTGAGTTTTGGTTCCTTGATTCTCACTTGTATCATGAATGCTATTAGTGGTTCTCTTCAGTAGAAAGCCCTCTTTAAATTTTTACTGGTCATAAATACCTAGGGCATGCTTGTTCATTACCCTTCAACTCTTTTAAGCCACTAAGAACTGTTCAAAATCATAATGCATGTAACTCACTATTTCGTGCCCATTTTGCCTTAATATTAATTACTGAAAAAGATATTAATTACTGAAAAAGACAGAGGAGAGGTCTTTGGCCTCCATGTAACTTTTACATGGATTTAGAAACCTATGCTAGACAGTTATCTTAAACTAATATTTCAACCTCTAGTTCTATCTTTTACATATGAATCAGGAATAGTCTATATAAGCGAACGGAAGAAGTCTTTGTTTCAGGCAAAGGCAGATATGTAGCTGAAAGGGATTTTAGCAAACTCAGCTTTAGCTCCTAGCAGTTTCTTTCAGTTCTTCATTAACACTTATTTCAGGTTGATTCAGGGAATTTGGACATTTGAACAATCAAATTACCTAGGTTCTTTATACTTTTTTTTCCTCTCCCTAGTGAATTAGTTATGGCTAACTAGTTACCTGGGACGCAAACCACAGGAACTAAGAACAGTTGTAATTCCCAATCCAATGCAAAATACTCACAGGAGGACCAGGGAGACCCGGGGTACCAGGAAATCCTCTATGACCCTTTATGCCGTTGCTGCCTCTTTCACCAGTTTCACCTTTATCACCACGAGGACCTTGAGGACCCTTTAAGAGTAGATTTGGAATAAGAAGAATATATAAACAAATAAGAAGAATGCCCAAATAACAAGAAATAGTGAATATATGATATAACAAATATTTTAAATATGACTTACAGCAGGACCTCGAGCACCAGCAGGACCAGCAGAGCCAGGAGGGCCAGGTGGACCCTGTGACACAGTAAGAATAAGATGGCATTGATCACTTGGAGTTGACTAGATCACCTTTTTATTTCCAGATAAGCAGTATGTTCAAAGCCAGCAGCTGCTCAAAAACAAGGGGAAGCTCCACACACGCTATATAATCAGCAAGAATTTTGGTCAGTTCCTTTCTCTACCAATGTCAGTCTTACTCATCTGCTTGTAGGCACTGATAGATACTGCATGCACTAGACCCCCTTCTTCATTGTGTGAGCTACTCAGTGCTCGGTATCACCACTTCTCAGAAATAACTTGAAGACTTCCAAAGTTACTCTCTCAGTTTAAATAAATAACATAGCTTGTGCTGCATGAGCATCAGATGGGATGGAAATTAAGACAGGGCCTGGTGAGATGAAGTGCTTTTTGGCATCTTAAGGAGTATGTGGCTTTTGAGTTTAGTTTATATAGTTATCAGAAATATAAACTGTGATGTCTCACCCCTTGATAAAAGAGGTCCTCAATGCCAACAAACTATGACAGTTACAAATGTATGACTCTTCCAAACTTCCACTTTATTACAGCGTGAAATGGACTTTGCATACAAAAGGTACATAAATAAGCAGTAAGATATTTACTTTGGTCTTACCTGAAATCCTCTTTCACCAGCTTTTCCAGGTGCACCGCTGGTACCTGCAGGTCCAGGGTGACCAGGAGGTCCTGGAGGGCCAGGAGAGCCATTTTCACCACGGTCACCCTGCAGATAGTCACAGTTGACAAGATAAGAAATTTAGTGTTTTACAGAGCTACAAGGTAAAGAGTATACAAGGTGGAGCATAAGAGATTCAAGGAACGAGTTACATAGCATAGAACCAGCTACATATATTGTCATCTCTACATAACACTTATTTGGCGATTCTAAAGATATTGGCGATTCCTTACTTTGCCTCCTGGGGATCCGTCACGTCCAGGCAAGCCATCTGAGCCAGGGTTACCCTAAAAAAGAAAGAGAGTGATACAGTTTGTTTATAATCTGGATGATGACTAGACAGCTTGTTTTCCAGTAAGCTGAAATAATGCCCATCAAAGAAAGTTTTCGAAAAGGAAGAGTTCCTGGAGGTGGAGGGGCCCATAAAAGTTCTATTAAACCCGCACTGTTTTGTAGGTGTACAGGCAGCACAGTCTCATTTTCTGTTCCAGTGAGACAGAGACATGGTCCACAGGTAGTAAAAGGTATAGCAGGGATGGCAGGCTACACCACTTTACATGAGGGTGTGATCTGCCCAGGCCCCCTGTGCATCAGGCACTCAAGAGAGGCTTTGTGAACCTTAAAGCATATTTAGGCCCCAAGTCTCCTGTTTGTAACTCACAATCTAGCAGGAAGGTCTAACACATCCACTCACATCTCTGCCAGGCTCTCCAGGTAAGCCTCTCTGCCCAATGGGACCTTGTGGACCAGGAGCACCACGTTCTCCTGGGACACCGTTGGTGCCTGGTTTACCATCTTCACCCTGAACAAAAAGGGAAAGGATTTCATTGCAGATAATGTACTTACGAAACACCATTGCATTATACATCTTTAGGTAAATATGCAGTGATTATGAAGGAGATCCAGTAAAGTGAAGGGCCAGTGTGACTTTTGCAATTGTGAATAGTCGAAATAAGAAAGATAAAGACTTGGCCAAACTGGTTTCTTTCCATTGTTAGTAATATGCAGGCAAGGCCATTGAACCCAAGGAACATTCCTTATTGCTTTGTCAACTAAGAAATAATAAATGGGTATTTCTCTTCTTATGTGCCCAAAAACAATAGCCAAAGTAGTTAACAAAAAAAAAATAAATAAAATGCTGGTCTATCACAATATTGGTGATAAAATACAAACTAAGCCTCATACCACCTTTTCTGGAGGGAGGTGAAAGTATTTTCCTGTTTGGGTCATAATATTTAAGCAGGAAACACATTGAGAATTAAGGAAAGATAAACAACTTGAAACTATGACTCAATTCTTGTCTCAGGGGGAGTTTACAGCCCTTTGCCCTCCTTAAGTGGGTGAAGCTGGTTATACACTTCTAGATAATCTGATCCAGGACTCTTGGGTTTAGAGATTAAAGACACACAGCTGCTTACTACCAAACATTGTACAATCTGATCTTACAGATGTAAACAAAAATAATTGGCAATTCTGCAGTCTCTGAACTAAAAATACAACACATCAATTACTTTCTGTAACTCAAAGCTGTGTGTAGCAGCTGGGTTACAGTGGTTGAGTTAGGTTTGAGGCTATTGCTGCAGTGAATGCACTCTCACCTTGGCACCCGCCATACCAGGCGGACCGCTCGGGCCACGCAGACCTGGCAAACCTGTGTTACCCCGGCCACCGACGATGCCTTGAGGACCTGGTTCTCCTGGTGCTCCCTGTTTAGGAAAAAAGTCAGATCAGTCAATACTGAGGGTCTTCAACATTCCATTGGCGGCTTCTCAGTCTTGACAAACATAATCCCTGTCAATTAGTGTAACAGTCCTTGGCTGGATGTGTACTTACCCTTTCTCCTCGTGCGCCTGGTGGCCCTTTTTCACCTGGTGAGCCAGGCTCACCTCTTGTTCCAGCAGGTCCTGGACTGCCAGGAGAGCCAGAGCTACCAGGGGGTCCGGGAGGCCCGTCCTTGCCTGCAGGCCCTGCATTACCGGGAGGACCTGGACTGCCCTAAAACAAATTTTAAAGAGGAGAGCATGAGCTGTGTTATCTGAACCAGTAGTACACACTTGCTGGTGTTGATCATGATGGGCTTTAGAAAGCAAACCATAATAGATGAAGGAGTATCAAGACAGTAAGTGAATGAATTGCTATTCCATATGAAATAAAAGGAAAGTAAACTCTTGCGCAGAAGTTTTTCCCTAAGACCAAACATCATATTCAGGATGCTTTTGTTTACATTACATTCGTCAAGTTATATAGAGCTTAATATAGTTCAAATATAGTTGAATATAGTTAATATAGTATATTAATAGCTTAATATAGTTCAAATATATCAACTATATAGCTTAACAGAGTTCAAATATATATCCACAAGGTAAGAATACAAGAAAAGGGGGATAAGACAACTTACATTGTTTCCAGGGGGACCAGGTAGACCACGAGCACCAGGAAAACCAGCAGCACCCTGTAAGAGATCAATACTTTTAGTTGTCATTTTCTGAAGCTTGGAAAACATAAACAAGTTGATTTTTATACAACAGCTGCCTTTGAATTATATTTAGCTCTTTTGCTTAACCTGAATTAAATGTCCTGGAACTGAGGAAAGAAGACATTCTTATTTTTTTAAGGGAAGGTCCCATATATTCCTCAAAGGTGAACTAATGAGGTCTGAGAAACTTGGCAAAGGTGTGATGTAAATCTAGTAACTGTTGAGATAAGCCATTTTATAGCTTTGGGTCATTGTACCAAAAGCTATTTTGGCACCTTACTTTTATTAGAATCAATGTAATCCAGATCACTAAACACCTCCACTTTAATAACTCCTTCTGGAACACTTTAATTATTCTTGAACTGCAGATATTAAAGTCACCGAAGGTTTTTAATTTACATGAATTACTCCATTACAACAAATGTTATCAGTGACTAAGTCAGAGAGATACTCACAGGGCCTCCAGGAGATCCACGTTCTCCTTTTGTTCCTTGGGGACCAGGTGGACCCTACATGGAAGAAAATAAAGTGACTGATTTGACAAATAGATTAAAATTATAGGAAGTGTTATTAAGTTTCAGGCAGTTTAAATGCTTGCACTGTGGCCCAGCCACTTTGAGGCTGAGACAGAACTGAATAAACCTCTCTTTGTAGCAATAAGGAACAGCAAAAACTTACGGGTGCACCAGGACCACCCTGAGGACCTGCAGCTCCAGGGGGTCCAGCCTCTCCTCTTAGACCAGGTGGGCCTCTTTCTCCTTTCCCACCAGGTTCCCCATTTTGACCCTGTAGAAAAAAATATATTGTTGTATTATGACTCAAAAAAATGCAGATGATATCACTGTGGCAAGAAACCTTATCCAGATACTCTTCTGAAGGGAATTTAAGTATTGAATTAAATGTGAATGCAGTTGAGCTTGGTCTACCAGTACAGGAAGGGAAGAATAAAGAAATATTGTTCTATGTGTGACTGAGTACAGAAAGAGTAGCAAATGAATCAAATGTATGTAGTAGCTATGTATATTAAAAGGAGTTAGAGCAAGCCTTTCTGAGATGTGAATGAACTTAGAGAAGCTAAAAATTAATAATCACATTCAATTGTTTTTAAGCATTTATACTTACTGGAGCTCCAGGGAAGCCAGCAGGTCCAGGAAGACCTTGTTCTCCTCGTTCACCCTGTAGAAAACATGGCAGCAATGGAAGATGTTAGAAGGATAGGCTTCACTTTACAAGTTAGAGAACACTCCCATGAATACCGCTAAAGTTTCTTCGTCTTATCAGCCTTTGGAAGAAAAAAAACCAAACCAAGAGTTTCTCCCAAGCTCTAAAAACAACTGTTCAGGAATACTCTGATAATTATTTAACGTGTGACAAACTGATCTCAGTTACACCTGTATAAAACCCGAGCACAATCCATGGTGTTCCCAGATCCTACTGAGATCCAAAAGTGCTGTTTTATCAATCTAAAATATAAATGTAAGAATAAGAGTCTTTTTAGAAGTTTATTTAACTGTAAGACAAGGTGGAAACACCTTACACTCTTGCCCTGACCTGTCACCACAGCCCTCTAACCCCTCTACAGTGTTAAAATTACTGATTTTCTGAAGTCCCTAGCACCTGTAAATCCCGAGTCAACAGGAGCTGAATGTGCTTAGTTTATTTTGAACTCAAGTCACATGTGTTCCTGATGGGATAGGTGCAATACTGATGTCTATACTAGGCTAGAGGAGCCATGGTAAAGTTACACTGGACAAAAAGTACAGTCACTTACAGGACCTCCACGGGAACCCATTGGACCTGGGGCACCTGCTGGACCAGTCTCTCCCTGCAAGGAATAAGAATGATCACTAGGTGTTTTTCTTCCTTCCATGAGACAGCCACAAGTGTGACTGTCTATGGTATCCAACATCATTATGGCAGATGCTTTACCTTATCTCCAGGTGGGCCGGCAGGACCAGGAGGACCGATGGGACCAACGTTACCCTAAAAAAAAAAAAAAAAGAGAGAAAACAATATATTTTGTTGCAAAATAAGACAATGTTAATTCCTCTTTTGATCAATAGCATTTATATTTCAGCATAAGCAGGTTGCTAAAGATATTTTAACCGAAGTCAGTCTACAATGCCACTGTGTTGTTGTACAGTATGTTTTGGAATGACACTCTGAGATCATACCATTTTGCAATATGGAGATCTCCAATAGATTTATCCTCTTTCCCCCCACCCCTCCTCTAAACCTAATCCAAAATCACCTGAATTTAATAGGTCTCTTTCAACGGGAGACAATAAAAGCTATCTATTGGCCCAACTTTTCATATCGATAATTGGTCCATATTGCTTCTGTATATGTTCAACATCTCTTGACTACCTTCTTTTTCTTAGCTTGACTTTTTTTCTTTCTTGAGAATTTAATGCGTATCTGATGGTTTGAAATACATTTTTTTTGTATTTCCTCCAACTCATACAAGCTGCTTTTTTAATGTTATCTTTCATTATTTTGACGTATATATACTTGCATGTACTCACTAGATATATGTATACATTTCAAGTGCTTATATTATATAGATGTGTGTGTATATATATAATATATAGTAACCTGTAGAAGTATTCTGTATGAGAATACTTACTATCACGATGTCTTTTTGTGCTTCATTATAAGCAGCAATTTCCTCCTCAGTCAGCTAGATTTAGGAAGCCAGTAACATTTTCTCTAATTTTGTGTCAGTGTTTTCCCTCCAAAACATCGTCCCGATTCATTTTATTTGTAATTAATTGTGCTTAATTCTATTATATCTACCCAAGCAGCTAACATCACAAAAGCTAGTATTAAGTCTACTTTGGTTTATGAAACCAGATTTGCACTACTGGAATGAAATACGATGGGATGACTACTTTCTTCTCCTAGACAGTATTTTCTTACTGTAAGTTCGCTCACATTTTAAATGTAGACTATGCAAAGCTAATTGATAAACTGTCAGATGTTTAAAGACTACTCACTCTCTCTCCTCTTGCACCAGGAATGCCATCAGCACCTTTGCCGCCAGGTTCTCCCTAGCAAGCATAAGACATAAAAAGCATAAATGAAAAGTAAGCATAAGACAAGCATAAGGAGGAAAAAAAAAGAATAAAAACATTGCTGAGGAGAGGATCTCATAGTGAGTTTATCTCAATAACCAAATTTCCTTATTGTGATCATACAAGTCTAAAATTGCAGATGACGTTCAGCATCAGTTACTGAATACTTTGATGGAAAAAAAAAAAAAAAACAAATTGATTCAAAATAGCATCTATGCCAAACTGTTTGCCCATGGTATGAACTATTCTCATTGTTTATAGTTTCATTAGAACTGTTTTGATGTACCCCCTCCCTCAAGAGACCTAACATAGCAAAATATCCAGCATGTATTAAACCTAGTGAAAAATCCTATATTTTTTTTTTAACATATAGGACCCATATCACACTGCTAAATCAACAATACTGTTGCACAGTAAGCATCTCTGAAAGCAGGCTAAAAGTGAAGACATGAACAAACCCAGTGCCTCATGGGAAGCTAACACTGAGTTAGCATAAAACTGGCAAAGCATGAGTGTGTATGGGTGTATTACCTTATCCCCTTTTGGTCCAGGACTTCCAGAAGCTCCTCTTTCTCCTGGCATTCCCTGTAAGCCAGGCAGCCCTGTGCCTCCAGGGGGACCAGGGGGTCCAGGAGGACCCTAAAGAGTATCAAAAAATAATTGGAAAAGATTAAAAAAGAGAGAATATGAACCTAAATGATGCACGTAACAGCAGAAGGCAAGCAAGTCTGTGGGTACCTTGGCACCTTCTGAGCCAGCAGGACCTGGACCACCTCTTGTTCCAGGAGGTCCTGGAGGACCCTGTGCACCACGTTCACCTGGGATACCATTTTCACCCTGTGGCAAAGAGATGTTTTATTCTTTGTTATCAGGCTCATAGTTTGTCAATTCTTTAACGTAATTATAGAACCATTGCTGTATGATTTACCTTAGGGCCTGGGAATCCAGGTCCTCCAATTTCACCTTTTGGCCCCTGTTTATGAGAAAATAAACACAAGTTATCCCTGTACTTTACTTAGTAAATCTGCCTTGTGGTTGGTACTCTGCTTCTCTCGCCTATTATCCCTTAAATCAGACTTCTCTGCTCTGTAGAATGCTGATGGCTGTCTGAATTTGGAAATGTAATCTAGGAAGAGCTTTTCATGTATTTTTCATTGTATTTAAAAAAAAAAGGAACTACTACTTACTGGTTCTCCAGGCTTTCCATTCTCTCCAGCTGGTCCTGGTCCACCAGGCAATCCCTATGTGAAGGAACAGTATTATCATCTCTGTTACATAGATAAATGATGCATTTTCCTAGCTAGCACATTTTTTTAACACAAATATGTTTACTCAACTCATTCCAATCCTTTACAAAGTAGGAGGTGCTAATTTGATAGCTAGAGGTTTTTCGCAATATAATGTACTGAGCTAGCCATCTGGTTTGCAATTCTGAAATACTAAGCAATAACTTTTGTCAAGTAGTTGATCTGTCTTACCTCAAAATATGATGACATGCACCCTAATGAAAAAGTTTAGATGCCTCCTTTTTTTTTCTTTTTTTGGAAGGAGGGGAGGGGGAGGTGGAATGGGGTGGGGTGTTAGTCCATTAAAAAGAATTAGAAACCAGTAAACAATAAACACAGGGTACCTGGAGGCCAGGTGGACCTGATGGTCCTGGTTCTCCTCTCTCCCCAGAAGCACCCTAGAATCAAACAAAAGAGGGAAGAAGGAAAAAAAAAAAAGTTGTCTGAGAACATTTCAACATATAAACACCTCCACACTACCTCTAATCTATGCCTCCTCATCATGATCCAATTATGACACTGCACAACCCCAAAGACTCATGTATCTTGGTGTTCTGGCATTTGCTCTTTTCATTCCAACCTTTAGATGTAATTCAGCAGACACATTTATACTCGATACTATTCTGAAATGCTAGCTCTGATAAATACTAAAGGGAGAAAAATATGCTTTAATTTGAAAAGGTGGTAGATCCCCAAGAGCTCTAAACTGACTTTTCATTTCAACTTATACCAGGTATACCCAACTCAGCTTTCTCCTAACAAAGTTTAGAGTATTGGGGTTTTTTTTTAAAATAATAGCAAAGAAGAGCTATTTTATTTATCTTCATAAGATTTCTTTATATCGTTAAAATATTTTCCTTCCCCTAAATTCAGAGTGTCTACCTGTAGATGCCAGATCACCTTGTCAACAACTGATAATTGCCAAGTAGTGAGACTACCACACTTACAGTAGGTCCAGGAGGACCTGGGAGGCCAACATCACCATTCTTCCCAGCAGGACCCTATCCAAAAACAAAATCAGGCTACGGTTATGGATATAATTTTTATGAGTCATGAAATTATTATTAATTAATATTATGCCATTATTAAATAACTGAACAAAATGTTAATGAAACTTACAGGTGTTCCAGGTGGTCCACCAGGGCCTCTTTCTCCATTCTTACCTGGTGCACCCTTCAAAAGAGAAAGATCACATTTAGAATACCTGTTCTGGTCAGCGTATCTTAAAGCTGCAGTATCACATAGCCCCACTACAGAGCAACTTAACAGTTGACTGATCAGGCATAACACAGGAGAAGTGGAGAACTCCTACTCACCTCATTGCCCTTAGGACCAGGGAAACCCATGACACCTGGTTGACCACGTGGGCCTGGGGGGCCAGGTGGACCAGAGCGGCCAGATTCACCCTGACTGCCCTGGGATAAGCAAAAGAGAAAGGAAGACATGGCATCTGTTAGGCGAAATAAATGAATATCCATGACTCATGAAATGGTGAGTGAGGATGAGATCAGGATAGCAATATTGTTATTCAAAACTTACTATGCGTTTTGTATTTCAACTGAGCTTCTGTATATTCTATATATTAAATAGTATTAAATGACAAGATTTATAGAATGTTGCTACAATGAGACAAGATATAAAGTGCTCTGGTAATCAAAGCAAACAACAAAAAAGAGACAATTAATCTGACTGTGACAACAACCTGTTATAAAGATACTGTGGGATGAAGGTAAGGTCAGTAGGAGGACTCATATGAAATATTTGCCCAATGTACGTACCGGAGGGCCAGGTTTCCCATCACTTCCAGGGCTTCCAGGAATTCCAGGCAAACCCTGCAATTGAAGAAAAAAAAAAAAGTGTTATTCTTTAGTTTTAAAAATGTAGTATTAAATCACAATACATAAGTATAAATACGTAAAAATATATTTTAAACTACTTGCTTGATTTTAACTGCTTGAATAAAGATTGAAACTCCTCCCATTTCTTCCATCTCATTGAGGGGAAATATTGGAGAAAGCTAACAAGTTCTTTTGTTAGGAGTTTATCTCTTTATCTGTGAGGCATTGTATATAACCAAGACATTGGACATTAATCAATATGCACAAAAATTGTGTTCTTTTGTTATTTGGGAAGTAAATAATTTCAGACGGTAAAACTCAAGGAATGAAACAACTCTGGCTATGTACCTCTACTTGAAAGCAGCACAATTTATAACTTATTTTAGATAACTTGTTTTATATTTTTAAATATTATTTTAGTTATAGTAATTTTCATTTCCCATAAAATCTTATTTAGCTCCCAGAAACCTGCAATCATGATGACCTTTGAATTTTGATGTATTTGTGATCAGCAGTTGCTAATTCTTAGTATAACTCACAGAATGTTGTCACATTCTGTACATATTACACAATACGTTATCTCTGAAAATTTTCTTGATATGTACTATGAAAATCTGACCAACAGCTTATTTGCTTTAATTACAAATAAGCAATAAATATAAGTTAAATACTTAAGTATATTGAAATCTTTAAATAACGTATAATTTAATTATTTAAATGTTAAATTTAAGCCTATTGAAATAATAATCTAAATACAAATATATTTAAATACAGTAATCCAAATACCTATTAAATATAATAAAAATAATGAATTTTATAATAAATTATGAAAGTTACTAAAATGTAAACAGACAACACAAAATCATGCAAGGTTAAAGCCATATCTCATGATAGTGCATTGACTACGAGTACGTTCTACTTCATGTAAGTGTCCTCATTCACTTGTGAGAGATGTTCTCTGAATGCCCCATGTCTCTGCATGGTTATCTATTGCATTATCAATATTTGTACTCTACTTAAAAGAATTAATAGAAAAAAATTCTAACTGGACTTCTCTATTGTATTAGCTCAGATGAGGCATCTCTAATAGAGTTTATCTCATTTTCTTGGAGATGTCCTGTCTTACTCTCATTCCAGGAAGACCTGGGCCTCCATCTTGTCCACGCTCTCCTGCGGGTCCGCTGGGTCCAGGAGGACCTGGGCTACCACGTTCACCTGCAGGACCCTAAAAAAGAGATATTGAAATTCATAGCAAGGAAACCAGCACCATATTGAATCTGAAATTGTCTGTTCAAATTCACATGGATACTCCAGAAGTTTGGGGGATTTTTAGAGGAAGACTTATACCTTTTCACCTGGAAGTCCATTGGTACCGGGTAAGCCACGGAAACCAGGGGAGCCCTGCCAAATAAAAGAACAAAATATCGATCATAGGCAACATGACTTATATAAATAAGTTTTCTAAATTAGTATCAAAAATAACATTCAGTCTTGACCAATTATTTTCTTCAAATACTGAAAAGAGTTCTATTGTAGTGTTTTACTATTTATATTTACCTCTATCTTCATTGCTTAAAGTAAATTTGAATTATTTGAATTTGCAAACCCATTTATATATTTAACATGATTGATTTTTTCACTGTGCATCTTTGATTTCCTCCTAGCTTCAGCAAATAAAAAAATAAATTATTAAATTAGGAGATATAATTAAATCAGCACAATTTCCTTTGGTTCAGATGGGAACAGAAATTTGTAAGTGTGTTGCTATTATTTTGTTGAATAAATATATTCAAAAATTCAGAAATTTCTTTGTGAGAATGCTCTTTGGAAAGTTATCGAATCTACTAGTCAAAAAACCTCTTGGCAATAAAGATATTAAAAGATAGAAGACATTCTGACAATATCGTTATTGACGTTGTTGACATTTAAGATCTATTGACAATAAAGACACTGACATAAAGATATATCCTGGATGAAGAAGAACTTTCATTAATTTCACTTTCCAGAGCTGAAGTTTTGTGATTGTTCATTTGTGTCAACTGAGAAGTAATTTTGAAATTTCCATATTTTTTCCTCCCCTGTGTAGTTCTCAAAGTTCATGGTTTCTTTTTGGGAGAAATCTTTTGATACAACTTCCAGGTATATAAGATCACTGCTTCTTCAATATCAAAAAAAGAAATAAATTAATTTATTTCAGACTGAGATAGATCCAAGCACTGCAATTCAGATGAGGAACTAGATAAGAATTCTCCCTAGTTTCATAACCCAGTTTCACATCTGGGATTTGCTGATAACATATACGAAGCCAAATTTATCCTCAAAGTATTTTGAACACCAGATTTTGCTGTCTCTGTATTAACTCAGAATGTACTTCATGTGCGTGGTCATCTACAGCAGCATACCCTTTCTCCAGGTGTACCAGGTACGCCATTCTGGCCGGGTTCACCATTTGCACCTCTTTTGCCTTCCTCACCAGGGGGTCCAGGAGCACCTGGGGTGCCGTTTTCACCCTGGAAATGACAAAAAAAAAGCCCACCAGTGAAGTTAGAAGTCTCCCCTCCCACCCCGAGTTCTGTATAGGGAATGATTCAGGGTTAAAACTTCCTTGGAAGAAGTCTCTGAATGCATTTTAAAAATCACTTACGCGCTCGCCTTTTGGGCCTGGATCTCCTTTTGCACCATTCTTACCAGGTTCGCCCTAATCAGGAGAAAATCCCATTAAAATTATGGATTGCAACGGAGTATTATCTTAGAGGTACTAGATGTACTACAATACTGAGAAGTAGACATGATAGCTTTCAAATTATTGACTAATTTTTATTATTTTACATTCTGTAAAGGAGTTAGGGTGCATTAGTTGAACCTGGATGTGGAATGCATGGGGCTTCTTAAAAATCCCCTAAAGGGAAGAAGTGATACAATAAACACCTCTGAGTAAAATTTTGTATCTGTTTCTAAGATATTTGAGACATCACTGAGGCTTTTGCTTGAAGTCCCTGAGTATTTTCTCTGCCAAAGAATTATGTGTGGTGTCAGGCTGTCAGGAAAGAGCCTGCTGGGGTAAATGATGGCATAAGAGTAGGTACAACTCACTACCTGTAGTGAACTGTGGGCTCAGCCCATGAGAATTTATTGTCTAGCATAGCTATTTTAGACAAGTTATTTTTTTGTTGCGTGTTTCACAATTGATAGATAATTTAGGAAAGCAAATAAATATTATCATATTTATGTATAACTTTCATATATTACAATATATACATGTGTAAAAGATAAATATATATTTATTTTTTAAATTGCCTATTGTTATTATAAAATAATTTATTAGACCTTCTCAAATTCATAGGACAAATTCAATGTTGGGTTTTTTTAATGGTACCAGAACTATCCACCATATTTGTTTGCACAACCAGTGTGATGAATATTAATTACTCACCGGAGTGCCTTTTGCTCCAGGGTTTCCACTTGTACCTGGAGGACCAGGAAGACCACGGCCTCCTGGGAGACCAGGAGCACCAGGAATACCAGAAGGTCCCTGTAAAGAGTGAATAGCAGATGGGGATGAAGAGAGCACAGCATTGCTGGAGTCTGCCCAGTCCAAACAGCAACCTTCACCAACACAGTGCAGCACAAGACAGTGATATGAAAAGTACCCACCATTTCACCCTTGTTGCCAGGGCTTCCAGCTCTTCCAGGAGGGCCCTGAAAAAATAAATGTATAAATAACCGATGTTGCTAACCTAAGACTAAACAGAAGGACAGGTAGGGCTTTGTGAAGAGCAGGTGGAACAACACTTCTCAGTTCCCACATGGTATTTACATACCTGAGGCCCAGGTGGCCCAGCCTGACCCTGAGGACCAGGCTCTCCTCTCTCTCCAGGACTACCACTAGAACCAGCAGGACCAGGAGGACCAGTTTCACCCTATGGAAAACCAGTAAAAGGAGAAAATGAATAGATTTTTTCTTGTCTCCAGGGCAATCAGTATTAGCTTCATGGCTTCTTCCTCTGCTGTGGCATCTTTGCATGATTTGGGAAGGTTACCACTGTCATCACCAGATGCGAGAGCCACATCGTCGATCCTGGTGTGGAGGCACAAGCACTCCAGCCAGCACATGGTGCACACCATAGTTATGGGAAGTTCAGTTGAGCCCCTCCCATAACGCAACATAAAGCATCAGGTCTACCACTTAATGGTGTTCTGGGGTGGGTATTCATGAAGGTGATGATGATAGGGTTTGTCTCGTACTGCATACGAAAACACATCAATTCTAGGCTTGCAAACAGCATAATAGCAGCCAGAAAGAGGAGGACTCATAAAATAAAAAAGTGTGGTTACATAAGCTGGCTGACTAGAGAAAAGACCAAATCCTATATGCATCTTTAGCTGAATACCTTAAAACCTGGAGAGCCTGGAAATCCTGCAGTTCCAGGGGGGCCTGGTGGACCCTTAAAAGTGAAAGAAATACTATTAAAGCAAAAGGTAAAAGCCATATGGAATTAATTCTAAGTTAAAAAAAAAATCTCATTACGAGATTTTTCTCTGAGTAAGGAAACACCTGGCAGAATAGCAAATATAAATCATGCTCTAGAAGATGAAGTTTGGCTGGTCTTAAAATATCACAACTACATCTTTTAGTTACCCTGACTTTTACATGTTCAGTTAAATTTCTGTGTTGTCAATGTAAAAAACATGAAAGATATCAGTAAAGAGATTCAGTTATAAAAAATGTTCAAAATTTGTTCTAATTATAAAAAGGTGTAGGAGGAAAAAAAAGCCAATATAACTTCAGAACATCAGCTAGAACTAACTAGACTTGATCAATACTTAAGTCAAACATCTTTAAGTCATCTTACAGGGGGACCAGCTGCTCCTGGAGATCCATCTTTGCCATGTGCACCCTGCAGAAAGAAGAGAGGTGTTGAGTACAGAGCGCTACCCCAGGCGCAGAACTGACATGCTTTAATGCCCTTGACTTGCAGATTGTCTTTTTGTGTCTATCCACTCCCACTCAGTTGACCAAGACCCAACTCTGAAATTCTAAAATAACAATTAACTAAATACTTTGTGAAGGAATATCCAACACTTTAAGTGACTTGCACTGTAATGATGAGAGAGCAAAACGCACAAAAAAGTAGCCTTATTACATTTCTTAAGGAAATAACAGTTACAAAGCATCACCTGTGTGGACAGTACTTAAGGTTAAATAAATAAGATTGCAGTAGATGTATATTTCAAAGTAACAGTTACTTTCACTCCAAAAACCTAACAAACAGTGGTATGATTTAAATCTTGTTGCCTTTCTTCTAGACATGTTAGACCAGGCCCGCTCAGGTTATATAGTGTTTGTACGAACAAGTTGCTAGTTATTATATTCTAGGTTTGTGCTGTTGATTGTATTGGATGCTGTGAACCATTACTTCCTTCAGAGCAAAGAACATACTCCCTAAACCCAGACAAAGAGTAATTTTATCTTTTTTCTTGCAAGTTACTTATGAGATTGCAATTTTTCTTCTCTCTGCCTTCTGCTGCCCTTTGCTTCTACCCCTCCTTCCTATTCCTCTTGGCTGAACCTGAGCTTATGCCGAAACACTGAACTCTCCCTCAGTGCGTAATCTATTCATTTTAAAAAGGGAAATAGAGAATAAGATAGTGAAGACGTGAGTTAGAAATGTTACATCTTGAACTGGGGACTGAAAAGTTTTCCTGTATGATTTTACAGATGCTATATAGTTTTCTAATCCTTTACTTTACACCTATTTGAAGATAAATCTATTAAGTGGTGAATTCTCAACACATTGAAACAAAATATGTGCTGCTTCTGGATAAGAACAACAGCTTCCATTACTTACAGGGCCACCAGGATTCCCAGGTCTTCCTCTTTCACCAGCTGGACCTCTTGGTCCCTAGAAAGCACAAGAGAATGGGTCTGTTAAATGGCTTCCCAAATAATAATGCTGGGCAAAGAGACGTGGCTCTTATTTGCCTATCTCAGTATTAATCAATGCATGTGGTGGGGTGGTTTGAGTTGAAAGAAAGATGAGTAACTCAGTTAATCGTGAAGTGCCATTGGCACTTCCACTTAAATACTACTGGATACACATATTTACCGGTTGTCCCGGCGATCCATTTGCTCCAGGAAGACCAGTTTCACCCTGTTGTGGAAAGAAAACACCAATGACAGAATGAACTTTGGTGAGAACAGTTTTTGGTTTAATCAAGGGGAAGAGACATAGAAATCTGAACAAGTGCCAGAACAAAATATTTAAACAGGAAAAAAAAGAAATCTGGAAGCTTTCATCCTTTAATAATATGCATTAAAGTCAGATGATCCAGGTATATCTTTTCATTTTGAAATCTCATTTTTATTACAGCTGGAAAATTGGGACATGGTGTGGTTCAGGAAGTCTAACTCCTTTGAAATGATTCTCCTTTTCATTGAGATATGCAATGAGTTTCTTTAATGTTTAATGGATTTTCATAATTGCAGAATATGCAAAGCACAGCTATATAACAAATGACAGAGGGTGCTACTCTACCTATTACAAAGATGACACTACAGTTTTTTACCTTTGGACCAGGAGCACCGCTTTCACCTCTGGCACCATCTTTTCCATCAAAACCCTGTGGGAAAGAAAAATCATACCTGTGAATAATATTCCTCTTGCATTCTAAGACTTGATTCCTCTTGGCAAAATATTAAGCTTCAAGATAAACTTGTATAAAGGGGCATATTTTTAATAATGAGTGCTATCTACTATTGGAATACATTTTAAAAGAAAATTCTGAATCCTCCATCTCTCCATGGCCATTAGTTGAGAATGGATGCTTTCCTGGAAAGTACACTTCAGCCTAGCACTTGGGATGGAGCTCTACAATTGAGGCAACTAGGTAAAATTTAACAGGCTTTGTTACAGAATATCAGATTACATTGTCCAGAAATTGACCTTTAATTCTATGATTCAGTCTCTTTATCTGGGAATTGATGACTGAATGAGCACAACAGTGCAACACCGTAATTCCAGTAGAGTAGCAGACTCAGCTATACTCAGTATACTTAATACTCACTCGTTGACCTTTCATCCCAGGCATCCCAGGCATTCCAGGGTGTCCCTTGTGACCCTAAACACACAAATACAGAAAGATTAATAAAACCCATACTTACTGTATGAAAGGCACAAGCTAAAATTTATGGTATGTCATGTTCACTTAACTAACTTAAAATGGGAAAATAAAACTTTTGATTAGAAGACCATTGTTACTGGAGGCTTTTCCATACCGGTAATCCAGGGATTCCACGGTCTCCATTTCTGCCTGGTCTTCCTGGTTCTCCCTATTGAAAGAAAGTAAATGTTTTTGACTGCTTTGCTTCAGTTACTGGAAAAGAACCAGTCCTAGTAGATCAAGGTGAGTCAGAATAAGGTGAAACTTCTACCAGAAACAGTGGGGAAAATTATAGCAGGGTGATGGTTCATTATATGGCTGCCTTCTGAAAAATAGATGCCAGAATTTATAAAACCAATTTTTCACAAGATTTTGGTTAACGTTTAATTTATTTCAAGCCAACTTTTAGGAAGACATGGTCACAGAAAACTTATTTTTCATGGTGAAGCACTCAAAATGGACAAAAACTCTAGCTCTTTGTCTCACCTTGTACTATTCCTATTTAGGACTCCCAGCTGTGACACAAAAGATGGTTTTAACAGCCTTAACTCTTGAAGCAAGGTTTGAAGGGAACAGACAACTAACACTACTGTTTGCTTTTCATTATAACTGCTAACTTACTTTGAATCATATCAAAATAGCATATTTAATGTTTATGTTGTCTTTTATTTTTTTTTAAAAAAGAATTGTGTCAATCAAATTGCCTGCTAAAATTGAAACTTATTTTGAATTGACATTTATACCAAATGTAAGCCAAATCTTGTTTCTTAGAGTCACGTTGTTAAATTGAGAAACAGGGAGATGTTAAAAATTCTTAAATGCAATGGTATCAATATGCTTTAATGAACTTCCTTTCTTTCCATTTATGAATCACTCAGTGAATAATAGCGAACTTACATCTTTTCCTGGCGGACCAACTGGGCCTATCATTCCAACAGGGCCTGGAGGTCCCTGAAGAAAAATAATTAATATTAGCTATAATAATAAAAATATTAAGTCTCTTTCAAATTAAAAATGCATTACATGTCATAAAATACTTGTAATTTGACAGATGTGATTGATAGTAAACAGACCGAATGCACTGTAAAATTTCAGTCCGCTCCAGGGACGACACAGGTTCATGCTTGCAAGGTCATGACTTTAACATATATAGTGATAGGTAATGTATACGTACAGGAGGGCCAGGTTGTCCTGGTTCTCCAGGGGAACCTTGGTATCCAGCAGAGCCCTATAATGCAGCAAAAAACCCAGTTAGGATGAGAACAATTACATGCATCATTCCATGGTGCTACTATATTTTATAATAATCTTGTAATCATAAGGAAAATGGTAGTCCGAACTGTCACCAGATGACCAAAGCTGAAATTAGCAGAACCAACCAGAATATGCCTCCATGAAAACAGAATTAAAAATACTCCTTTAAAAGGAGATGTACACCAAAAACATCAGACACTTTGTATCTTCACTGAATGCGTATGAGGATTCCCACTTTCCCTTACCTCTCGTTAAATTTTGGTATGCATAAACATTTGGGAATGTTAACAGAGGATGACAGGCAGTGGCATGTCTTAACTTAGCTGACATCCCAGAGAACTGCAGAAATCTCAGGGGAACACGCGGACTTACGCAAGCACGGCATACAGCACTCAGCCATTGTGTTTTGGTGGTGCATAGACTGTATACCCAATTAGTAGAACATGACATTTATCCATAAAATTCTTTAGCATAGTATCTAGATTTATTAGTTGAAAATGTACCTGATATTTATAACAGAGAAAAGGAGAAGCTCATATAGAAGAATATGAGATTACCATGAAAAGATGGATTTTACTTACAGGGGGACCTGCATGACCAGGTGGGCCAGGGGGGCCACTGGGGCCAGGGGGTCCTGGAAAGCCACTCTATAGTGTAGATTAAAAAAATAGTCATTATATTAATGTAATATAGCTTAAATAAAGCTTAATATATTTGCAGTAGTCACCAACAACTGTGAAATAAATTTTTACACATTAGTACAGAGAAAAATCCATGGTGACATGCGCTTGGTGGGGTAAAAAAGAAGCAGCAGTACACATACACATCGCTAAATACATCATCTAGTACCTTCGGTCCCTCCAGAAAAGGGATCACTGGTTTCTCTTTGCAGCCTTAGCTAACATATACCACAAAACATTTTCAAAGCATCTTTTTTCCTTTGAGTTACTATTCCCTTTCTCGAGATCCCCAGAAGCATGATCGCAGCTCAGCTTTTCAGCTGCCTAAACTGGAAGAACAGATAACTGGAACTCTCAGTTTGCTAAAAAGAGTAAATGAGCTTCAGCTTCTCTCCCATGTAACAGCTTTATTAGTGTAACCCTGTATCTTCAGCGGTGGAGCTGAAGTGTGCTAATAGCACACTTGCTAGTCTATTGATGCCAGATTTTGCTTTCTAAAACTAATTTTAAAATTTCTCACCTGCATTCAGGAGCTATATTACATATACATACATAACCCATTGGAAGAATTTTGTATGATAAACTCTGTTTATGACCCTAGATTTCTTAGGACTTACAGGTATACTGAATTAGGGCCATATTTTTGTTATTTGTCTGTAAGGCAAGCATTTTCACCAGTGAAATCTTTTCTGAACTTTAACAGTACTAAGTCATAAGAAATAAATGATAGCTAGACTAACTGAAGGACTCAGAGGATGAAACCTCAATATACATACTGTTTAACTCAAATCTGTAATATTGCTCCTTATTTTAACTGGTAAAAAGAGAGTAAAATATCACTAAGGAAATTCTCAATGTGGAGGAGTGCTAATATTTCTACTTCCTGTAGCAATGACCACAAAAGCATTTGATACCACAAAAGAGAAAGCATTTGAAAATTAGCACAGTGGTTTACTGCAGTTAGATGTTGTTTGTTTTTTTTTTTAAAAGCTTTTGTTAAATTAAACTCTTCATGGGTTTGATAAAGCCAAACCAATTGAAGTATATTTCATAGCTGAATTTTGCACATAACGTGTTTCACGGGATACCGTCATATTGCGTCAGAATAGGTCAGGTATTACAGATGTTACATGAACCTAATTTTCATAATACAGGATTAATAGTAGTGCTATACTATACCAGGGTGTACTACTATACTACAAATATAGTATGTTAATGTTAGTTCACAGATTGTCTTTTGTATAAAAATGAGAATCATGGTAATATTTGCTATTTTCTAGGACATGAAGTACAGCAAGTGGCAGAGCAGTGGCTAAATCAGGTTGCCTTCAATGTGTGAACAAAACGAGCAGTTCCCTGCTGTTACCAGTTAGAACTCATTTGGTATAAAATAACGCTGGATTCAACATGAATCGGAGCCATCACCTTGTCAATTGCAATCAATTGATTAGACACACAGCTATAAACAAACAAGGCATTGTTTTTTTTCAAGGTGCACACTGAGGAGATAAACTGATGATTAGGTACGGCACTTGCTTGCTGCCAGCATCTCCAGGCTATGAACAAATAAGCAGATTTTAGTTAGACTATGTGCACTGGTGGAAAGAGACAACGACAATATGTGGAGGTTATACAAGCAAGTGATGAGAAACTGAGACAAAAATCGGTCTACTAGCAGTGGAAAGCCACTGGGAAGACAGTTAAGAGAGAGACGCGTGACTGAGGAAATACCAGGCATGGTAACCGTCTCTGGACAGGGTGCTGTAACTGGAATTTTTTTATTGTATTATTCTTCCAAATTATTTCAGTTTGGATATTTCTTTAAATTGAAAGTTTAAGTTGAAAATTGATAAATTAACATTATAAATTAATAAATAAATATATGTCATGTTAATGATAAACATTATTTAGTTCTAGTGAGTTTAGTCACCTCTGCCTGTGAATGCATTGTGAAGTGGCTTTGCAGTCATGCATCACATGATGCAATATAAAAGAACTTATGACCTGAAAGTATAAAGACAATTCTGGCTGAAGACATTCTAGGGCACTCAATGAAATTATTATTTTTTTAACCCAAATACAGGGATCAGAGTGAGCACAAGAAATCACTAAGCACCTCAGGGAAAAATACCAAAATAGGGAGGAATAACCATGTTTGTTAGCTGAAATGTATCTTGGTTATCTGCCTGGTTCAGAACATCTCATATTAAGACATCAAGTAACAAAATGTAGATGATATGATAAGCTGTGGGCAATAACTGTGAGGAGCTGAAAACAAATAAATGAACAAACAAATACAAAAATGGATTGTTACAGAAGACCAATGCACAGATGATCACATTAGCAAATGAACAAGGTAGAAACAAAGAGACGAAAATAAAGGTAAGAAAATAATGAACTATATTTCAGGAAAAAAAACTATCATGATTAGTAAAATTTGTTTCACAAGATGATCTGATGGAACCCTGAGAAATAACACATTTCCTTGGAACTTTCTTGATACATTACAACATGCGATACTCAAACCTTGTTATTATGCAGCATTGAATTGAAAATAACCATTATGCTTAATGAAGCAGCAGCCAATTTTAAATAGAAATTCACCATATCCTCTATATAGTGGACTGCCTGGATCAAGAACATTCCATGTCATCGGTGGTGAATATATCTAAATCCCAGTGCCTAAAAGCAAAATCATGAGGTGCAACTTTCAAATTTATTTTATATGGGAAGCATAGCTCATGCATTAACTCTTTGAGGAAATCCATACTTTATCTCACTAAAAAAACTGTGAAAATCTTGGGCCAGGCCTAGCAGGTAGATACAGCATCCTTAGTACACAGTCTGAATAGCTGCAGGTAAAAAAAAAATTATAATTGTAAAAAGAAAAAGTGAAAAGCTTTTGGCTGATTCTAGGATGAAAAGTACATATTATAAGAGAGGTTTACTCATTTGTTATCAGGCAAATTTGAGTGTGGAAAAGTAAACAAGTATGGAATATCATACTAAGCAAAGACAGAATGTTGATGAGTGGGTAAAAGAAGAGTAGGGACAATGGAAGAGGTAAAGAAATGGTGCAAGGGAACAAAGCAATTAGTAGAAGAATACCAAAGCAGATAAATGAAGGTATGTAAGGAAGAAAGGGATAATTGTTTAGGTAGTGTTAGAAAGCAAATTGGAGAGAAACTACAAAAAAAGAGGTAAGAAAAGAAAGAGAGAGAAAAGGTGGAAAAACTCAGATAATCTATAGTTACTTTCTAGAATGATATTTACCAACCAAACTGCTGCCTTATATCACATTCCACTTGAAGTCAACAATTAAACTAAAACTTATCTTGTTGTATTAAAATCAGGATACATACACATCCAAGGTATAATCTACAAGCAGAAAATTTGTTCTTTAAAAAAAGAAAAAAGGAAAGAAAAAAGGCTATATCATCTTACAATGGGCTGTGGGTAACCAATACCAGCTGAACCAGCCTTCACATCATAGGAGTCATACTGTGGAGAAAAACTCTGTAAAAGAAACAGAGAAAAACAGAAAGAAAAAAAAAAAGAAAAAAAAAGGTGATTGCTACAAATCAAATAAGTCTTTTACACTGGTATGGCAAATGTATGGAAATAACACATTTGTATCTATTGAGTAGTCCTTATTTGACATATAGCTGCATCTCAAATATTTAAATCTTTAAATAATCTGTAACTAATGTTAAATCTTTAAATTATCTGTAAGAAAAGCCCAGCCATTTTGTGGTCACGGCAATGTTAGCTCCCTATGCATCCAGTGTGCATCCAGTTTTCATCTTGACAGCTGGCCTCAGCTGAATCAAAAAATTACCACTCTTCCTCCTCTTATTCTTGTTTGACTCCTCTTAAGCTTTCCCGTTTTCTTTATCTGTTTCTTTTCCGTTGGACTTATTTGTCACTCAAGGAAGTTGATGAAATATTTTCTGTTGCACTAAAAAATGCAGGAGTTTATTATTATTTTCATTTCTTTTACCTGTAACTAATGAATGCCTAATTTCAGAATATTTCATAGCAGAACATCTCATACATCTCTATAAGTCTGTCCCTCCCTGAATTATAAGTAATATTTTTACCTCATGTGTGGGATCTTACACATCTCAGTAAACCATGTGGGAACTTACACATCTCAGTAAACCAAATTTTACACTTTTTTCTTAATGTCATTTTCTATCTTTGTCTTTTTCCCTTACTGTTCACTCCAAATAATTAAAATACAATCATCACTTTTGAGCCCAAGCAGCCAAGCCTCAATGCTTTTGACAATATATCTTGAAACAAATGAAATCTCAGTCCAAGGCTTGGAGTGAAAACATGTCCTGCGGGCCTTTCTGAGAGCAAATAGCATCTTTGACATGCTCAATTACATAAAAATGCTCTTTTAAAAAAATAAAACTATAACTTCTACAGTTGGTTTTCAAGGAATTCTCATGCAAGCCTATTAATTGGCATATGTTGATTTTGTTATTCAGATGTTAGCAAACTTAGTTCAATAAAATGGCATTATTGATGCAGTTTATCTGTTAATGGCGCATAGATGGTTGAACAGGAAACGTTGAACACACGCAGTGCTCTGCCTGATAACCCAAACCGCTCTGGACCCAGCTCTTCACTGATCAAGTACAAGACTCCTGTGCTACTGATATCAACCCCTCTCATCAGGATTCAACAGCATATCTTTAATATAGCATTGGAGAGGGTGACTATTAGCCTACCATCCTCCCCCTCAGCCTGTATCTGCCAACACAAACCCAGCAGCTCTCTTCATCTATTACTGTGATGTCCATCAAGACCAGTTAACCAGTCCATGGGTACCTCTCCCAGAAGCTCAGTCCTTCAAATGCAATCCCTTTCAGAATTAAATAAAACCAAGACATCTTTCCTCAGTTTTTGGCTTACCTAGGAGTGGGAAGCTTACACAGAAGCTGTAAACATAGTGGCCTACGTTCATAAGTGGTGATTGTTTTAACATACTATCTTTAAGAGTTTTGTTCTAAAGCAATCCTATCTCGTAAATCCAGGCTTGCTCAGTGGGATGGGAGACAATGTCATCTCTTAACAAAGCACTAGCTGTGGCTCAGTTCCCTTGACAAATTCAACTGCACAGAAACTTTAGTCAAAACTAATTCTCTTGCTGAGTCTGCCCAACACTTTGGAAGAGGATTCAAGATTCAGTGGGTCAGAAATGAAGAGGGAGCATGAGAAATAGTACTTACTTGGCACTTCCCTGCAAGTGGAGAGTCTATATTTTTCTTTATTAAACATACATTGGATAAAACATAGGAAGGTAAGAGAGTTCCCTAACCATTAATCTTGAGGGGTCATACTTCCTCCTGAACGCTTCCTTTCTGTCAGATTATTTCTGAGTTACATAAGTCCTGTGACAGATCTCGCTTCAGAAGTTTTTAAAAAAATAGGATAAGGCAGACATTTAATTGCACTCTAGCCAAATTTTGTGAACAAAAGCCCCAAACAGCCACAAAACACACCTACCACTCAGCTAGGTTTTTCAAAGGCAAAAACGAGAGGCAGATGCCATTGAAAGCAAAGTATGTGTGGAGGTGCAAGGGACAGATGCCTACAGCATTGCTTTGTATGCTTCTGAGCAACAAGGTAGAAGTTGAACGTAATGATAACTTACGCCTCCATTTATACTGGGACACGACTGACAGATCCCGGGAGGGCCAGGAGCTCCAGGACTCCCTGGCTGTCCTGGAGGGCCAGGGGGACCATTTCTGCCTGGGATCCCAGGAGAACCCTGCAAAGATACAAACAAAGCAGATACAGACATTGGCACTTGCCTCCAACTGTAAGGGCATCAACAGGACAAATCCTTCCATTCATAATGAAGTTTGTGCAATTGTGGTGGAAAAATTTGTCTATTAAATATAACTAAGACCACAACACTCGGGAAAGACATAGACAGTAGACAAATTCACACAGGGAAACACTTATTAGTTGCTGGAGCCTTATTGCAGCTGATACATGGCCAAACACACTACAAATATTAAACAGGTCAATTCCTGAATCTAAAATTCATATTGCTAGTGAAGGCCACTTCCCCCCCCCCCCCCCCCCCCCCCCCCC
>WHYT01016970.1:53861-64189 GCA_009806455.1 Tetrax tetrax
AAAAGCCCCCCCCCCCCCCCCCCCCCCTCCACTGGGAAGAAATATAACAAAAATAACAAATGTAATACAATTTGGACTCTCTCTGTTTTTCCAGTTTAAATTTTTTAGTTTTGTTGAAGCTAAAAGGCTACTGCAGAATAACTATATGGCACAGTCCCACAGACAGTGCAGGTATCAATTAAAGCTGAATATCTCAGCAGCTTGAATAGGATATATAACACTGTAGGAACTGGCTCTTGATTTTGTTAGCTTCCTCAGGAAAAAGAAGAAAACTGCACTTACAGGGTCTCCTTTGGGGCCTCGGCTGACTACTCCAGGAGTCTAGGAAAAAAGGAAAAATAATGAAATTAAGAAAGTAAATAAAAATAAAAGCAAAACCTGGAAAAATATAAAAAGAGGAAAACACATTTAAACATTGGAGTATAGTTTTATCAGTTTAATTCCTTTGAATTCTTATTGAGGATATTTAAAAGCTGTGAGGTTTTTAGTCAGTCTTTTATCTACATTTTCATGATTCATCCATAAAGCTACACCTCTCCTGTAGGCAAAAATATGGCACTAAGGAAGTCAGTAGTGCTTTGCCATTGAGTATGACAGGGACATAAGTTCACTATGGAAAGCTGTAAGGAACAGTTTTCTTGTATCCTTCTCAGTTCAGTATGTTAAGTGTGATAATATAGCTAGTTTTAATTTCTCAGATCTACTCAAATTTATTTTTCAATGACTAATTCAGTTACACATTACTATGTAGATTCCCAGTTAATAGTTCTGAACATGTATTCAGCTGCCAGTGGTAGCAATGATTATACATCTGAAACTATTTTGGATCTTTCAAGGTGGCATTTCCCTACACACCATCCAAGGTCAGCAGGACAGCTTCCAGTGGGCTGATCAAACTCTTATATATCGAAGATAAAGGATGGAGGAAGAAGTTCACACATCCTTTATTATCAGGAACCACAGAACTAATAAGAAAGCCTCGAGACTCAACAAGAGAGGGAGATGTGCTTAAATCTCCAGCATGCTTGGATGTACCACTCATTTACACTTCTAAAACTGTTCAGTGAAGTAGCTCAGGTCATCTTGGAAGCAATACAGTTGTACTTGTTTGGTGCAACTAACACTAAGTGATGTATTTGTATATGGCTTTTCATGTTTAAGAAGATATACTCTAGAGCTGCGCCTTCTCCCTTCCCCTTCTCTATACACATCTCTTTCACTCTTATATTCTGGATTAGAATCTGTAATATGCCTGTGGAAATCTATGTAGTTTAACAGAATCTCATGGATCTTAAATAAAAAATGATATGTTCAGATAACTTTAGAGTTATCTGAACAGATAACTGATATCTGAACAGATATCTGAAGATATCTGGCTTTTAGATAACACTGAGCTCTCTGAAGCAGTTTAGGCAGAGGACTTGGCATGCACTAATATTCTTGATTTTCCTGAGGTTAAGTAGATGCAACTGTTGGTGTCTATAAACAAGATGATGATAAATTAGGGATGTAGGGCTTGAGTCACTTTTCCTTTACAGGGCATTAAGTCAGCAATGACTCTGCAAAAGGAAATTTACTCTGTGATGATGTAGAATTGAATTGATAAGAAATGCAGACTTGCAGTATGCTGTGAAAAATGTTGAACGTTCTTTAACTCTGTGTAGGCACTAGTTTCATGGATATCAATTGAGCATGCCATCAACAAAAAAGCTGTTTGCATTATTCCTATACTCCTCCATAAAATGAAAAATATAACGGCTAATTGTTGCCCTCTATCCCTTTCTACTATTTGTCTGTGCCTGTTGCCTGTGTAAAACTGAGTTGAAGGACTTGATGCTTTCAGCTGTATAGCTCAAAGGACTAACAAGTATTTTATCAGATCTGGTACTAATTCTGTGACAGAATACAGAAGTATTTTTGAATTTAACAAAAAATATATAACTGTGAAAGTTCAAGCTGGTTTTTTTTTTTTTTTTTATTTAATTTGGCAAAAATTGCCTATCCTTAGTATTGACCTAGAGTCAGAAAGTGGCTAGCTTAGCATTTAAAAGAAAAGTGTTTAAGAGCATGTAAAAGAAAATGAATTGATCTTGACATGGATCAAGAAGGCGGCAACACCAAAGTAACAATCTTGAGGACAAACTCACCCTTGTAGGTTGTGGTGTTGTTTGTGGACAAACCGGACAGCACTCTCCAAAGGGAATCTCTGGGTTGGGGCAGTCCAGCTCCTGATCGTCACAGACGATGTCGTCGCAGAGAACAGATCCCGAGTCGCATACACAGATTTGGCATGGCTCTGGTTTCCAAACATCCCTGTCAGCATAAGCCTGCCCAAGATGGGTACATCCTGCAACTGGAAAGACAAACAAAATAGTGTTCAATATTATTTCAAACGTGTTTTCACAATCAGAGATCATAGAATTACAGAATGGTTAGGGTTGGAAGGGACATTCAAAGCCCATCCAGTCCAACCCCCTGCAAGGAGCAGGGACATCTCCAACCAGATCAGGTTGCTCAGAGCCACATCCAACCTGGCCTTGAATGTTTCCAGGTATGGGGCATCCACCACCTCTCTGGGCAACCTGTGCCAGTGTTCTACAACCCTCATGGTAAAAAATTTTTTCATAATATCTAGTCTAAACACATGAAAGATGTTGTGTAGCCTGTTTTGTTTTGTACTGTAATAAAGTTTATGTGTGTGAAGTAAAAGGCTAAATACTTCTCTTTAGATACTGGGAGGATCTGTTACATTAGTTGCAGAGTCTGCTCTGAATGTATAAATAGACATCAATGGAAACCTCCTGGAGCTGATCCAAAGCCCAATTAAATCTCTGATAATCTTCCATCTCGAGTAATTTTAGTGTGAGACTGAGTTACTGTGTAATTAGCAATTGAATTCTCTGCTGTAGCTAAAAAGCAAACATGCCAAATCTCAGACAAGTGGATCATTAGCCTCCATGTGCCATGAGCACTTAGACATGGATGTGCAATAAGCTGTCTGTCCAGCACGAACTCTTGTTGCTAGCATCTTGCATTAATAGCTATCACTAAGTGTTTTCAAAGCATTTCTTTGAAAGCTAACATATGCAACAGATCTAAAAGAATGTTCACATTAATTGCCCAAATGGTTTGCAATTAATGTGACATCTGGCCTGCTCAAATGTTACAAGTGTCTATGTTTTCATAAAAAACATTGTTCATCTGTAATATTCATAGCTTTCTGAATTCCTTCCAACAGCTATTCTACTGATCAAATTTGTTGTAGATAATGAATTTGAAGAGAGTGATGAAAACCAGCTTCCATCATAAAATTTTGTGTTTGTATTTTCTTAGAGAAACAAGATCCAGAAAGCCCAGTCATTGAAGAAACCAATATGAAAATAACACTATGAAGTTAGACAAGCTCCTTTTAAGTTTTGTAGAAACTATTAGAAGTCTCAGATTGCAAATATAAGTATCAGTGAATTTATTGAATAATGGAATAAGATTTGTTTTCCATGAATAATTCAAACACAAAATTCTGGAGAAAGAGCTATTTGTGACCCTACATCATACCTAAAACTTTAATATCAGAATAAGTTACCTACTACACATCAACTTTCAAAAAAAAAAAAAAAAAAAAAAAAACAAAAGATCTAATTCAAAGCTCTGACATTCAAGTTAGCACTGGTTACAGACAGAAAATTTTGTTTGCCATCGAATTGTCGTAATTGTCATAAAAATGTAGTACAAGTCCAAATACATAGCACAGTCCATTCCTATGGTTATACAGTCCCTTTTTCTTTTTTTTCACGTGTCATCTTTCATCTTTGTTCTTTCTCGTTTCTACTACCACGTTAGAACACTGGCCTCTTTTTTTATCTTGACTTTCTTTGATTTTCTTTCTCCTTATATTGGTGGGTATCTGTTTCCATACCCATACCCATGCTCTTTGACATGGTACACACTTGAATGCATTTCCTCTCTTCTCATGCTTCTGCTTCAGTCTCTTTTCTCTGTTTGGTTTTATCTTTCTCATGACATGTAACTTCTTTTTTTCATAGAGTCACAGAATTGTAGAATGTTTTGGGTTGGAAGGAACCATAAAGGTCATCCAGTTCCAACCCCTTTGCCATGGGCAGGGACACCTTCTGCTAGACCAGGTTGCCCAAAGCCCCATCCAACCTGTCCTTGAACACTTCCAGGGATGGGGCACCCATAACTTCTCTGGGCAACCTGCTCTAGTGCTTGACCACCCTCACAGTCAAGAATTTTTTCCTTATGCCTAATCTAAATCTACCCTCTTCCAGTTTGAAGCCACTACCCCTTGTCCTATCATTACATGCCCTTGTCAAAAGTCTCCCTCCGGCTTTCCTGTAGCCCCCTTTAGGTACTGGAAGGCTGCTGTAAGGTCTCCCTGGAGCCTCCTCTTCTCCAGGCTGAACAGCTCCAACTCTCTCAGCCTGTCCTCATAGGAGAGGTGCTCCAGTCCTCTGATCATCTTTGTGGCCTCCTCTGGACTGACTCCAACAGGTCCATGCCCTTCCTATCTTGGGGGCCCCAGAGCTTCCCTGAGTCCTCTTATCTTTTACATCTGAACAGTTCACCTTCTTTATTGCCTTGTACTCAACTGTCCTTAGTTTTGCAGACTTTGCTCCCTTCCCAGTATATCACTCACCCACTTTTCCTTGTCCACGTTAACCCAACTTTTTCCTCTATGTCACCCATGTAATTCTTCAGCTCCTTGTATGGCTCTGTAAGGGCAACGGTGAATAAAACCAAGACCTCCTGGCTCACAGAGTGGAGAACCAGAATGGGGAGCTTGAGGCAGAGCACTGCATGGAACAGGAGGTTTCTTTTCCCAGTTTCAACCCCACTATAGGCTTTCTGCACAAACACACTAACATTATTTTTGCACTTTCAAATCTTTAAATCTAAAACGTTCCAGTGACGTATGAAAATTAATTCCCCTCAGATGTTTTCTATCACTTAGAAATTAACTTTTTCCTTTTCCATTTGCTTCTCCACCTTTTGGGCCTCATCAGAAACTTCAAATCCTGCACAAGAGAGGTGGAGAAGAACTGCTTATTTCCAGGACAGTATCTTTCTCACACCCACTATGACACAGGGCCAAGGCATCAGAGGCTGCTTCAAAGGACATCGCCTAATAGCTGCTACCTCTGAAGAAGATCTAGACATCCTTCCTTAATCTGCCAAGATAGGTTTAATTTCAAAAATTCACTTGGTTTCCCCGCTCTTGTATTGCAGAATCATGTCAGTGGATCCCAGGTAAATAAGCTGATTCTCTACTTAATTATGTGCAGTTTCTGCAAGAAATGTTTTCCTCCTTTAACAAAACCAGGATTTCACTGCAGGCACTTAGGAAAAAATCAGACTGCCCAGCCTTGACAATAGTAATGACACACATTTGCTGACAAACAATAAAGCAGAAATGTATTTTAAAAATGAGAAGTGCAGCATTATGAAGGGAATCTTTTTTATAACCTCTCTAATGATTAATGAAAAAAACTGAATTATAAAGTAGCAAAAGCTGAGTAGCTCACTGTACAAGTGGTTTGCTGTACACAAGAAGACTTTGAAAGCAGTATATTGTGGGAGGCAGAATAGCATCAAAGCTAGCAGGGAGGTTAGTGCTTGTTGGATACACCCTAGAGAGCACGGGTGGGCACAGATCCACTTCACCAGAGAGTGATGTACTCAGCTGTCGCTCTGCTTGAGTGCTTCCCAGATCCACAGGTGAAAAGGGCAAAATACAGTTTATACATAATTGTTAAATAAAAATACCATGATACAGATCTAAAAGCATTAATACCTGTGTGCACATGTAATGTGCAGTTGTATGAATTGCATACACATATTAAAAAAAAGTGTACACACACTTCTGTACCCATAAGGTGTGTTCGATTATCTTTAACATTCAGATTTTCAGCTCATGGTATCACTCACTTATCCTTTCAAAACTACATTTTCAACAACTGTATCTTTAAGACAGCAAAGTTCATAAGAACTAGGAAATTCATATCCTAGAATTTGCATTTTCATTTGTCAATTTTTTCCTTGTCCTTACCTCATTTTCATTGTTTTGGCTTGTTCTTTTGTTATTTCCAGAGATGTGATCCTGCTGTCTTACAGTGAAGAGGACAGTTTGAATGGGAGCAGAAAAGGGCCATCTTTCCCATTTTTTTTTGCACTGCTGGCTAGAAAAGATTCTGTTTTCAAGACAGCTGCTCTTCTCTGAAGCAGAGACTTTACTCAGTAACCAATTTTTCACACCAAGAATACTCACCTTTCCATATTTCAATCAACAATAGCGATGAAAATAATGGAAATTTAGAACATATCACTAAACGATTGTCATAATTTTACAGTGGAAAGGAAATAAAGTAGATTTCTCTGCATTTTTATGAGGTTGTCATTCAGTTATTCTACAGTAGATGGCATCATTTAACAGAAAGAAAAGACAAAAAATTGAAACCATCTGGATATCATGACATTCGTATTTGCTTCTAACATTTTGGACATTGTTAAATGAATTAAGAAATAAGCTAGGAGAGCAGCAATGAAAATCTTTGCGGCCTTTGGCAGAACGAAAGTATTAAATAGGTTTCCAAAGGAAACTTACATCTGGGAAGACTCAAGTCTGTTCAAGACACCCCCTCTGTGCTCAGATGTAGATCTGTGTGTCAGCCTGTTATGACATAATGCATTCTGCATTGCTCGTAAAGATTAACTGTTAGCTCCAAAATCCTTTGGAAAGCTGATTTGTGCTAAAGCACTGGCAAGTAACATACAGAAATAATGTTATAAAAAAGCTGACTTGCCTACTTCTAGACTTGTGGTAAAACAGTCACATAACTTGCCTTAGCCAGCTTTTCTTATTGATTCCTATGCATATATATTAGCCTAAGATTTAAAAAAATATTAGACCTCAAAGTATTTGCCCATGGCAATGCAAAATCTTCTTCTTCCTAAAGCCCTAACTCTGGTGGCTACATAGCATTTCACTTCTAGAGCAGTTACTGCAATGGTTTGTTGGAAACTGTGTCAATCTCCAATTCATTGTACAAAACATTAAAGTTTAATATTTGAAAACCTGAATAACCTTGCATTTATATTGTTTACTGAGCATTTGCATTTTTAAAGCTTTTTCCTGTGAGTAGCATTTACCCGGGCCAGCCTAAAAAGCAAAGCAAAGAAAAAAAGGCAATACAATCTTCGTCATATGCTGGTTTTGAAATATTTCCCATTTCTTAAGCAGACTAGAAGCTGTATGTAAGCAAACCAACAGGGAAAGATGAAGGAAAATCACCATTTAGTCTCAGAGGACCTGTAAGTGTGGTACAAAAAAAAAAAAAAGAGCCCAAACGTGTGCAAGGGAAAACAAATATGGTTGTTGTAGGCCTGAAGGATGACAGATGTCATATGGGATATAATCCCAGTTGCAGTGAAGTGAGTGGGAATTTGTTATCGAGTGCTATGACCTGAGAAGCTGAACTGTTTTGTAGTTGCTTTTGGCTTTGCATTTGTGCAAGTGCTGTGATCATGATTTAACCACATTTATATGACAAAAGGAAAAAATCTCCTAATAGTATCCTCAAAAACCACAAGCTTTTCCACTTTGGATAAAGGAAATGTCCAGCTATTGCATTACTAGCAGACTCACATATCCCATTTTCAGAGACGTGACTAAATGATTAGATATTAAAGTACATCTTGAACTTGTCTAGTTCTGCCTCAGAAAGGGCAACAGTCCACACAAGAGGTGACTCATGACCCTCCAGCAGCTGTTCGATGATGGCTGGGGAAGCAAAACCAAGGATCTTTGATCTGTGAGAATCTGATCACAAACACAAGGAGTCAAGCAAACAGTTTTTGCTGTTATTTAAAGCAAGTCCAGTAAAGGCTAAAGCACTGAGCCTCCAACTTTGGCTAGATCCAAAGTCCACTGAAGCTAAGAAGGGTATTTCTGTTGCTTTTGATGGGCTTTTAACTGTACAAAGTCTGTGCTTCCTTACTCTGGCGCGGTTTTGGTCATTTGCTTTACAGGATGGCTACTTCAAAAAGTGTTTTTATGTTTCTTCTTTAGTAAGTATGCCTATTTATTGTGTACTGCAGCACTGTTTTACACATTATTTAACCAGAAAACAAGGTAGAAAGGAGATTGCTCATTTTCAATGGAAATGTGATAACTCTCCCCTACACCGGTGCAGCCAGAGGAATCCATCCCAGCATCTGCAGCATCGCTGCTTTCCATTTACTGAGCAGAAAAGAATGCCATGGCCTCTACCTCAAAGCAAATGGTTTGGGCTCCCTGTCTGGTATTATGATGATGTTTATAAGAAAATCAAGCATACTCATTCCATCTTGTGATCAGTAATGGAAACAAACGGACTCTCATAAAGAACTAATTGGCTTGCTGAGCCAGAATGGCCTGGCTTGTTCACATGTTCTCTTGTCAAGTAAGTGCTGAGTACTGAAAAAGTCTTTAATAGTGTGTGTGTGTCATAGGAGTCAGGAAAAGAGGTGGAAATATAAGAAAAGAAATGGTTTAACAAGATTTTTTTTTTTTTTCCAACTGCAAGGTCTACAGACATTTTGTCATCTGGATTTGTCTTAAAACAACCAGCTAATTAACTGAATTAATTTCACACAGGGCATGAGGAGATAAGTGCCAATTTGGGCATACCTACCTACTAGGACATTTTTCAGATTTAATGATACCGATGTAATGTTTTGTAAGGCTTGTCCACCGTGTGATTTGGGGCATCAGGAAAGAAACCTCAATTGATAAAACACTTAAATGCAGGCTGTGAAAAATCAGAACTAGTCCATCTTAAAAATTTTCTCCCACCCTGTATCCTGTAGGAGGAAGAACTGCTATTGGGTGGAATAGAAAAGGAGTATGCATGAATGGTTCAGATTTCCTAAGTTTCACACCAAAAAGGACGGCTACATCCTGTGCTTTCACACTGAAACCAACAACGCAAAAACCACTGAAGCTTTCTTCTAGGGATTCTCGTCTGCCAAAAAAGCTGGTGTTTGAACAGTTCTGCCACTGTGCCACTCCCAGACATTTTCCTCTTTACTCAGATGTAGAGCAAGAAAGAGAAAGCAGCATAAAATAATGCTGGTTAATCAGAACACTGTAGCTGTCTGTCAAAGTTGTTGTGGAAAGGAGACACGCACTGTTTCACTGGCAATCTACAGAAGAGGCTGGATTCTCAGGCAAATGATTGTTATGTCACACAGCCAAACTGTCCCAGCTCTGAGACCCACCCAATGTGTCTTTCAGATTACAAAATGGAAAAGAATCCCAGGCTTGCACTGGTACAAACAAGTATTTACATTTTCAACAAATCATTGCTTGTTCCTTTCCTCCATCTTTATAAGCTCCAAATGCTGCAATGTTTCTGCAGCTTTTAGAAATTTTAGAAACATGAGGATTAAAAATTACCCTTATAGCATATAGGCTAGCAAGTAAAACACAAAATGCCTGCATTTTCCTTGTAGATCATTGGTCTTTTTCCTAATCTTTCAAAGTGTGACCGATATTAAGAACATTATTTTTTCTCCTTTATCTTCAGAGGGTTATTGTTCTCGAAGGTAATGTGGTCTAAAGTGGCTGAATCCATCACATTGTTCTGTCTCAACATTTATGCCTCACAAATTGGTCTCTTCAGGCACGCATGTTGACATCCTTGAATGATGTTAATGAAACTTCTAAAGGTCACCCTGCCACATAAGCCTTGCTTTGAAATCAGGACCAGTGATATCCCATCGATATTGTTACACAACTGCCCCACTGGCTTCAGCTGGTGTCCAGCATCTAAAACAATGCAGAAGAGTTTCCTTGTTTCAAAACTGCCTATAGGAAAACAAAGTGCAAGAAGGATTTTTTTTTTTGTTTGTTTATTTGTTTAGTTGGTGGGGGTTGGTTTTGGCAGAATTGTCATTTCAAACTGAGTCATACCAGGGGCAGGATAGAGCAGACTGCTGTATATCTATCATCTTGCTTCTTTTTTTGGGTTGCCCAGAGAATTGCTATACCTGTTTCTGAACTTATAAAAGTCATTTTGAGAAAAACACATGATGAATTCAAGACATGGTTATACTCTTTTTGTTGTTAGCTATTCCTTAACAACACCATGGCGTATATTGTTTTTTTTGTGAAGGAGGAAGATATTCCTAATGACCATCTGTATTGAGATGTTATTCTGGGATTTTCTCTCCAAAGACCTCTCTCAACAGCTTGACTCTCTAACTCAGACAATTATATTTATACTAATGCCTTTTCAGTACAGATAGGCTTTTTTTTTTTTTTTTTTTTT
>WHYT01016970.1:75184-97795 GCA_009806455.1 Tetrax tetrax
TTTTTTTTTTTTTTTTTTCTGGAATCTGCAGAATGTATATCACTGACTCTAGATTAAGGGTAAGCACTGCCAGATCAGAACCTCCCTTGATTTTACTGGGATTTGGATCAGACCTAAAGAACACTAACTTCTAATTATTCTGGTCAGAACTAAAGGCCTTCTGTGCCTGATAGATTAAAACTTTTAATTAGGGTAACCAATTGCATTAGAGCAGAACACACAGTAAGTAAGTATTATTTAATCTTAATTCAGTGCATTCAATGCCTTTTAGAGGGACCATTGCATAATTTTTCAGTCATTCTTCCAATTATTGGGAAAATGCCTATGAGATTTTTCCATCCCCTCTGTTCTTACATTGCAACAGTTTTTGGCATGTCACCTTTTATGCCATCTGGTGTCACTCTAAAAATAAGCAGCAGGCTGCAATCACTTTATTTGTGGCTATTTAGTTGTAGCGCTGGCATAAGTTGTCACTACTCTGTAGTAATCTGATTTTAATATGCTTCTTGTCTTTAGAGTGAATGATGCCAAATGACACAGACTTGTATCTTAAACCAAGCAGAAAGTGACATAAAGTTGAGGTCTGATGTGACTACTGATTATTTTATGGATCTATTAGTTTCTTTAAACATACATCCTGCTCACTCGTTGGGCAGTCAATGACTACTTCTGCAATCAGAGTCTGAGTGTCAAGGTAATCTTAATTTTGAACACTTGAACACATGGTCACTTCCAATTTTACACCAAAAAAAAAAGCTCAATGTTATTAGGATCAATTAAATGGAAAAATTCCAGCACAATATTTTGTCAGGACTTAAAAAAAATAAAAATAAAAATAAAAAAATCACCCCCTAGGTGTATTCTCAAACACATACTTCTGCATTTCTGATTTTAGCTAGGGCCAGGAATAGTTTATAACACTGGAGGGTTCTTTGCAACATTTCTTGCAGTAGGTCTGTCCTGACAAGAATAAAGTAAAACTGGAAAAGTCATTGTGTACAGGCAGGCTTCCCAGACTGTACAACAGGTCTGACAGATCCAAAGCATCATGAAAGTAATATTAGGGTTCTGAGCCACTAAGTGAAAGAGAATCATTGGAAACTAATCATTGTTACATCTTACCTTATATAGCACCTTGTGAAAACACTCAATTATAACTATTTAATTCAGGATACTTTAAGCTTCTTGCAAGATAAATCCCACAGGCTGTCTGGAGAGAAAACTGTATGATTTTTGTTTTTCATTGCCTAACTTGGTAATTAAAACAATTTTTATCAGTAGATTAAAGTTTCAAGTGGGACATGATCTTCTCTTTTGCCTTAGCTCAAGGAGAGGGCTAACAATTTTATGGAATGCTGTTTCTGTGGTTTGGCTTGGAAGAAATCAGCTTGACTCAATGCTTGTCTCCTGAGACTGAAACAGATGGGAAATGTTACAATGCAGTATAGTACATATGGTAATATCATTTATATTTTCAGATATGTTGCACAAAGTCAGCCCCAATATGACTCCATGGCCATAGTGAATTTATATCAGAGATGAGTAAAGCAGCAGGGGGTCAAATTATACACTAACAGAACTCCCTGCACAATTTTATTGATTTCCCTGTAATTTCAGAAGTTGGAAACATATGAAGGGTTTGGTTCTTGTATTTCATATACCAGTGATAGTTTAAAGAACTCTGGTGTATTGGCTAAAGAAAAAAAATCGTAACTTTGGCTACCAATAAATCAAAGGTATTTGTAATTCAGCAGGGCAGAGGGGGGATTCTGAATGCATAGAGCATCATTAACCCAGTTTCATCTGCAAAACAGTTTGTATTCATTCACTTCTTATTCCAGTGTGTATTAATTCATCCTACATCCATTTTGGACAGTTTATTGGATACAGATGGCAGTATTTGAAATTCTTCTTAATCTACCTCATAGAGGATATTAAACGGCTATTTGTATACCGGATACAACATCCTTATTGTCAACTTCCTAAGGCTACTGAAGTGAGTATTGTGAGGATTTTCTCAGGGTACCAAAGACAACTTTCTTAATTTGGGGCCGCTTTTAAGGATCAAGTTCTATGCCTATTTTTCAAGCATGAAGACCTAAGGATCTTCCTAAACTAATTCTCTTACTGAGTTAAAAATCCATCTTTTTGGTGTGGTGAAGAGTCTGCAAGCACAGAGCTGACTTTTTATTAAAATCAGAGGTCAGAAGCATTGTTACCCAAGCAGCTGCTTGAAGTCTGGCACACATTTAGCTCTCTCTGTGACACAGGCTGAGAATAAACAGCTCTGCGGAGCAGAAGAGTGCTAGGACATCTTCAGCAGACACAGCCAGATCCACCAGAGTTTAACTGCTGGAGTCCTTAAAAGGTATGGGTGGAAGAGCCTGAGCCAGAGAAAACCTGATAAATGAAGAGCCTCTGTACTTTTTTTTTTTTTTTTTTGATTCTTCACTGAAAGAAGTTTACATCACTCTTTCTTTCTTCAGCTGCTCTAACAGGAAAAGAATCAGTTGGTCTTGAACGCCACTCTGCTTTTTTTTCTTTGTTTTTCTTCCCCTCCATATTTATGCTATTCTGATCATACAGATCTACAAAGGGGACCACTCTGCCAATGACTAAGCTGCCAACAGGCTTAGGATATTGTGCAAAAAATCTTCAAAATGTCTGAGCAGATTTCAATTACTCTTTTCAAAGATTTGCAGTTCCCACTACACAGCCTATTGTTTGCTTTCACTAGGACGTTTTTCTCTTAAACAGCTGGCACAGAATGCCTACTGCTCGGTAGGGAAACAAGCAAACACCATACAGTAGATTTAAAGCCAAACACAGGAAAAAAATAATTTTTTTAAAAGAGTTTCTCCTGAACATACAAGTGTTTTCCAAGATAATATTAATTCTATTTTTGCTGCTTATAGCTGAAGGAAAGCATGGGGGATGTAGTTCATTCTCCTTTGATGCTCAGCATGGCTATTACACTGAACATCAAAGGAACAATGAGCAATGCTTCCCATATTTTCCATTAGCTGTCTTTGAGTGAGCAACTCTCTTTTGTCTGTTTGAAAAAGGAGCTGCAGTTTTGCCTTTGCCTCTTTCCTAAAAGAAAAGGGAAAGAAGGAAAAGAGAGAGAAGGAGCAGCAGCACAGAGGGAAAGAAGAGAGGTAAAAGATACTTGCAGCAGACAGCCTGCTAAAGCACTGCCTGGACACTGGGAGTGAATTGCAGGGAATTTCAGTGTGAACTCACTATGTCTAGAAGTTTTCCAAGAGCTGCCAGTGTCGAATTGCTGTCGGAAGTAGTTTCCAGACAGAGATCATCCTTTCATATCTACTGCTGCAAATGTGCACAGGGTGTTCCTGCGATTCTGCTGCCCTTCGCAGTGCTGGGGCTGGGAATAAAGCAGTGCCTAAAGCCAACACAGCAGCCCACAGAAGTTTTGCACATGGAAGGAAATCTTTTGCTGCCTGGCAGGAGAGCAGAGGTGCCAGTGCCACCCTCCAGGATGGGATGGACAGTGGCTGAAAGAGAAAACTGTCAGCAGAAAGGAAGGGATGGGTCTCCTGTGGCTGTGGATAGTTTTATGTTATGCTGAAGGCCATTCTGGTACAAACTCAGCTAAAGTCTTAAATCTGCAAGTCACACCCCCCATTTCTTGCGAGTCATTTGGGTGCCCCTTTAGCTGTAAGAGAAGGCCTAGGCTTTCAAAATAACAAAACACATTCAGCCTTAAAATTCAGCCATTATCATCACATTCTTCCTGTGCAATGTTCTGTGCATGCTTTCTCTTTCCCTGGCAGACATTTCTTCACAGAGTACTTGTGTGAATCAAAGCAAGACAAAAAATTGCAGACATTGTTAAAGAAGGCACCGTTTTCATTCTCATTCTGATAGTTCATGTTCAAGTGAAGGGTTTGACGTAAATGAGGGAGAATGGAAGTAGTCTCTTAGCTAATCTGAAAGGAATCTCTTCTGCTGTACTTTCACTAAACAAAGCCAGAAGTCTCAGAGCTGAAGTTTATCCAAACTAAAGCCAACAAACGGTTGTTGTTGGAGGGGTTTATATCATGTTTTCCATTGTCATTTTGACATGAAACAGGCAGAGGCTTCAACTTTGCAAATTCAGAGACAAGAAGATTGGCTCTGGAGTGGAAATAAATAAATAAAAGCAGTGGTTGGAACTAGGTTCGGTTTTCTCAAAGAAAAATTGAGATACAAGATGAGAAAAAATGATGATCGCTTGAAAATATAAATGCAAAATATAATTTACTATGCTTCTGTGTGAAAGATGTATTGCTCTACAGTCACCAACGGAAATAATTTCTCCTTGCACCCTTCCAGCATTTAAGATAGGATAAGAACACCTCTCTCTCTCTGTTACACTTACAGAAGAGACTTTCTGACTCCTGTAATATGTAATTTTTTTACTGCCTCTGGAGATTATCAGTTCATCAGCCATAGCCAGGAGCAACGTAAGCGTTATTCTTTGAAACTACCATACAGTCTCAAAGCAATGTGAGAGATACTTATGGCATGGTCCCTACACACAAACATGGGAATCTTATTTCCCTGAAACACAAAGTATCTGACTGTGCTGAATGGAGAAAACTTAGGAAATTCTGTGTGAATTCCTTATAGATTTTTCCAGGGATAAAGCATCTCCTGTTAGGGAAGCCACAGAGAGGACAGAAAGCAAAGCTTCACAAACCCTGTGCATTGAAATATTCAATGGAAGATAAAATCCATAGCAGAGTGGCTGTCCTGCAGCAGTAACTAAGTCAGAGCACTGGCTCCCATATTTAGTAGCAGCATGGCCATGGGAAGCCAACTGCAGTGAGTCACCACGCAGCATCTCTGTAACAGAGAAACCATCACTGTGAGCAGCACAGCCTGAAACAGCCTCCTCTCCTGGAGGAATCCACTGGATCCCCTGGGCTGGAGATGGGCAGCATGCTGAGGGCCAGGGCCGCAGCATTCTTCTACACTCATCCACACTCCCCTCAACAGCCTGACCTGAAGGTATAGAAGCCAGATTACACTTCTTGCATCACTCCTGGAGAAGGAATCTCATCTGTGCCCAGTTCTCCTTCTATACATGGATGTGTTGAAGGAGGGGTAGGCTGGTAAAGTACTGCAGCAGGTAAAATGATGACACTTAAATTTTTGTTCCATTTTGGGTTGAAGGTTATTTACCATCTGCTAAAAAACAAAATCAGAACATCTCACTACTGTAGACATATAGATGGGAGGTACTGAACTCCAAACCACTTTCAAGTTGTGCAATCTATGACTTACTAAGCTACCACAAAGCAAATGAGCTAACAGTTGTCACGATGAATCAGAGAATATTTTATTATACCCTTTTCAAGTTTGAATTTTATTTTTTTGGGGTGTTGCCAATAATAAATTGAATTTTGCTCCATCACATCAAATTTCTGCAATGATGTGAGAATCTAATCCAGTTACTTCAAGACCAGAAAAATCCTATTGTGTTAACAACATATCTTTACTCTTGTCAACAGGTTTCCCTTTTCTCAGCTGTGATCTTTTTCCTAGTTTCTTAAACAAGCATAAGTAAAGGACAGCATAATCTGGAGTATTAATGGACATGACCATTGCGCTAGTTTCTACTTCTGTGGGTTTTGATGAATTATTGCTTGAAACCAACAAATTAAAACTTGCAACTGTTAGAGTAGCTGTGGCTTGCGCTCTTCTGCAGATCACTAACCTACCATAAAAACACCAAGAGTAAAACAGTTTTCACGGTGCCCGATAGCCTGGGAAAGCACGCTTTGTTATTGTTTCCCGCTCCTGGTAGGCTGAACCTTTCAACTCTGCAAAGATTGCTTTTAATTCAAAATGCCAAATGACACTCTGCACCATTTCTGTTACTGACCTACTGCATACTTTCCCAATTATGAAGCCAGGTATGTCCCATTTTCTGCACATTTCAGATTAAAACAAGGTTTGAACAACAAGTCTGGTTTATCAGCCAATCTGTGAAATAAAAAAGTGACAGTTATTCACTCCTTCCTTTCTCTTGAATGCCATTAATTAAAACTAGCAACCAGCTGTTGGACAAGACTGGCATCAGCTAAGATTTTGCAAGTGACACCTGGGTGCCTTTTTCAAACCTCAAAACTTTGGCAGAATCTGGAAAAGTAAATGGGATCTGCCTGTAATCTGCAGCACTAAGAAGGGAGCAAATGTAATAATTCTGAGGCATCAACAGTAATATTCATGCCAGAGACAACACCCTTCTACGTCCGCCTCTTCCCCCTGTAACAAAGCAGTGGATGTTTCCAACTCCACCTCCTCTTTTAAAAAAATCAGTCTACATAGATTTGGTCTCAAATAAAAAAAAAAAAATAATGTGGAAAATAATGAAAGGGATATATAATGGTCTCATTTTCCTAAGGCTAATGCCTTCCAGGGATGTGTGATCTAAAATGTGTTTATGAAATTTGTCGTATTTCCAAGAAAATATATATAAGGTTTAGGGGGGGTGGATTCCCCAGGCTTTCATTTAGCATGATTTTTCCAGACCCAAAAAGAACGTTTCAGTTTTCCTAAGAGTAACTTTGCCTGCCATGTGCTTGGTAAAAGAAGAGGAAAAATGGAAGAAGAGCAGTAGACCCCTAATCTTTCATACCTTCATACAGTCCAGATTACTTATGATGGTGCAATTATCTGTTGGCACACAGACATGTACCACCCGGTTTTACCTTCAAAACTTTGGAGGGGGACTTTTCTGTGTTACCAAAACCTCTGAGGAAGGATAGTTCTGACTGTCATTAGCATTATCCTTAAACTAGCTAACTTATCAGCAAAGAATGCATAAGAGCAATGTTGCATATACGTAAGTGCTAAAAATGTCAGTCTGGCAGCCTCACAAATATACTGCATCTGTGCAGTACCCATCTACTTCATTACCTATTTAATCCTTTCCAATTCATAAAAGAAGAAAGCCAAATTGCTAAATCAAGCTGCTTAAGTTTTCCTAAAAGATCACCCTTCTTTTCTGAGGGATCAGAAGTGGGCGCTCAGCATAAAGAGTTCTTTGCATGCTGCCTCCTGAAACCTACATGTAATGGTTAAGTTTCATTTAAAAACTGTCATTTGTGACTGAAAGTAATATGAAAGGTCAGTAAGTCTTCTCAGAGATTTTTTAGGATTCAGTCATTACCTCAGAAATGAGCTTCCTGACCAAACATCCAAGATAATACTTACATTACAAAGAAAACACTAAACTACATTAGAGCAAAAATTATTTGGAATAATAATGAAGGGTTTCTGGCTCTGCTCTCACTGCTTTTAGAGCAGTAGAGTTTTGCTGATGATCTCAGCGAAGTTGCTGAAGGACTACTGGGTGTACCTATGAAGTGTCACACTCCAGGTGACTGAGACATCCCTTAACCATCTCAGATGCAGCTGAGATAAGCCCAAATCCACCTGAGCTCCCTCTTGGCACCAACGTGAGCAGGGCTGTGCACATGCTTGTTTTTTTAGTCAGTGAAACTGCCAAATACCTCCAGTCTGTCTAGTTAAAATTTATGCTGTCTTCTGGAAGTAGGTGTCTAAATTGACTCTACAAACTCCAGACAAATGATACGAAGGTAGGACATAAGATTAGCAAATGCTTGCACAAATTGTGCTGGCTGGGCAGAGGATGCATTTCTTTCCCAAAGCAGCATTTGAAGTTCTTACACTTTTTGGTTGTTTAATTAGCAGAATGCAGAAGTGCTTTCAAATGGTGGAAGCAAATACACATTTCTGGAACATGAATAATCTATCATGTGTGAAGCACCAACTTCACGTCACGTCAGCCACCAGAAGGCATTTTATCTTTAACAAGGTCAGGGCTTGCAAACACCTTACACTAACTTGACACTCAAAAGAAAACCTGAATTGTGTCAAGGTGATTGCATTTGCAGGCTAAAAGCATCCTAGTGGGTTATCAGGAATTGCAGCTTCTGTTCGTGGAAGTTATAGAAAATTCTTTGTTCCACAATATCCAGATCTGGAGCTTTTGAGGAGGTTCAGCTTGAGGCTGTACTCCAATCTCCATTCCAAGCTATTACAGCAAGACAAAGAAACACATAGCCCAGAGGTACATTGGACGATCCTAAACTTAGTGTATGCTGAGCAGTTTCCTTAATATCTTGCCAAGTCTTGTCTCCTGGCAGGCTTTCCCAAGGAAAATTTTATATTGACTTACATTTGATACTAACCATATAAACATTTTTCTTGACAAGAGAGAGCATTTTAGCATGTCTGGAAATTCTCTTTTGAATCATGGAAAATTTGGCTTCCCAGTCCGCCGCTGCCCTGCACGTGAATTAGTGATGCTAATAATCAACTCCTTCAATTATTATTTTCTGTGAGAAATGCATATTCAAATGCGTGGAAAGGAACATTCCAAAGAGAAGACAGAATGTGATATTTTAAGGGATAACTAGTGCTTTATCAGAGCCTCTGTGTAACCTCATCCCTTTAAGTAGACTGGAAGTTAGCCCAGTAAGGAAATGTTACTATACCATGAAACAGGAATGTGGCAGAGAAATGAGAATACTCCCTCACACTTCATTTGTATATTGTTCTTCTACCTAAAATTCACCGTTTCTTGAGTCAAATATGTGTCGCACCTCAGAAATTCCCAGGGATACAAGTGGATTGAGAGAAAGAGACCTGGCACTCGGGGGAGGATCTGCTTATTGGAAGAAATAAAACTGATATTCCTTCTTTTTATATTGGATGGTCCCTTAGTCCTTATCCCTCTGAAAATATATAGATATATATATAAATATACATAATGCATTTTAAATATATGCAATATATATATTATTTGCTGCTGAAGTCAGAGAAAGCTCACAGCATATGTTTGCTCAAATTTTATAATATTTTCTTCACTGAGGATTACTGAAAAGGCAGTTTATATACTGGAAAAGAAGAAACAGAAAAGCATCAGTTCTCAGTATACTATGTTTAATCACTACAGAACATTTTTATATGCGTTGTGCTTGGGTTTTTTTAAAGATACTTCACAAGGCTCAGCCTTTGCCTGTGCTTGGTGAGGGAGGCTGGCATTTGGGCATGCTGCTGTTGCAGATGATGGTACCCGATCTGCTCATGCACAGAGCCCCCTGAACTCCAACTGCTCCCCCCTTGGCAGAGGTGCCTTTCCAGGTATGCTGAAGCAGACAGATCTGCTATGAAACTGAGAAAGTAATTGTTTTCATGATTTGTGTCATACAGACTAGGGTAGGGCGTGGTTTTAAAGGTGTTTGGCTTTCCTTTACTTCATTACAGTTTATTTGGCTGCTGCTTATCAAGCTATTTGTAAAGTTATTCATTGCCTCAATGCAGGAATAAATACATTGCAGATCTTCTATAACTCCAAGAAAAAAAAATGCTGTATCTTAAGGAAGGTCTGGTTTACAGTGTCTGGCAAGCAGGAACAGAGCACACCCAAAAAAGGTCAACTGTACTTGTGGAATGTCATCTGTTTAACTTAAATACTCATACCACACTTATCTTCACCCTAAGTTCAATTATTGTACACAAAGTATTTTTTTTCCCCTCTAAATTCCACGTTCATTTGGTTTTTGGTGTTCTCACTCTCTGTAAACATGCACACACATACTTGTGTGGACTCCCAGATACCATCAGCTGCTAATCAGTCTCATGAGGGACTGAAACAGCCTGCAGATGTACAAGTCAAACTATTTCAGCTGAGGGAATTTATTTTCCCTCCTGCTCTATACCGAAGTAAAAATGCATAAGCTGACATATTTTCATATATCACTCTTAAACTGTTTCATCAAAACTGGTTAGAATTTTTAAGGCTTTTTTTCCACATGCAAATTGTTTAAACAAACTCCCACACTGCCAGTGGAAAATATACAAATACAAAGGAGAACCTCAAATAAAAAAGCTAGAAGCAAAGACTTATTGCTTGTGACAAATAATTTCCAGGCAGCACAGAGCTAACAGTTAAAATGCTATTCCAAGAGTCAAAAAGAAATAGTTCAAAAAACTCTCTGGTGTCTGTAATAGGAAAACAAGTAAGAACAAGAACAAATGCAGCTAAGACAGACAGCACTGTACAGTCCTTTTAACCGCAGAGGCAAGCATAGCAAAGAGAAACATTTGGGATGGTAATGCAAACTCCTGCAGCTTTCAGCTTCAGCATTAAATATCTGAATCTGCTGAATTAGTGAAAGAAAAGTGTTCTGGTGAGACATGTGAATAGGCATTTCTTACAAGCTATTAAAATCATCGGTGAAAATAAAAATAAAATAAAAACATTTAATCAGAAGAAGCTTGAATTACTCACCGTCTTGTTGTGCCAAAATAACTGAGGGTTGAAACACGGCAAGAATGAGCAAAGTTACTTTTTGCACAAAGCTCATCATGTCTAAATATTAGACATGAGACTCTCTGTGCAAAAATAAAAATGGGGGGGGAAGAAAAATCTATTCAAAATAGCAACATCGGTTGTTCCCTGCCCTTCCAGCGCCGGGCCATGTACAGAACTCAGCCACAAGCATTCCCCAGCTTTGGCCTTAAATAGGAAAAAAATTGGCTTCCTTCACTTTTCCACCCCCTTTACTGAAACATGAGAAGAAGACCCATCCCCTAACAGTAAATGAATGATTAATATTTCTCTTGGCTTTACAGAAGAATAAAGTCAACTAAACAAGATACACAGCACATCTGGAACTTTTGTGTGCGTACAAAACTCACACTGAGATTGTATATGAATAGTTAGCCTGCGCTGTATGTGAGATATATGCCTGTGGAAAAGGAAGTCCTAGGATAAAGCCTCCATAGTAAAGCATTTTTTCATATTACTTAGGAGTCAACAGGCACAGCCCAAAGAGGATTTTTAATTCTTAATGCTCCCTAAGAAAGATAAAAGGTGAAGTACCTGGTGTGACCACACAAAGGGAAAGAATCCCAGAAGTGGAGGAGCAAACCTGGGTATTTATGCTGATGAGCAATCAGAGCAAACGAGAGGCAGGCTTGATAATTGCAACACTTCTGTGCGTTTCTCACTATCTCTGCCTCACACCATGATTTTTTGTGACCCGGGGAGAAAGTAAACATTAAAAAAAATTACAGAGAGAACAAGATCTCAAATCAGAAGCACCAATCTCCCAATTGAAACCTTTTAAAATAATTCATTACCAGATTTGAAACAAATGCAGAACAAGTGCCACCTTTTCATTTACTGCTTGCTCCTCAAACAAGAAGGTATAATAGACAAAAACAAAAAAAAAGGAAAAAGAAATCTTGAGACTACTAACCTCTTTTAAGTCTAGTCCTTTCTTTGTTCCATGCAAAACTTTACTGAGAATAGCATCAGAACACACAAACTTATTTTCCAAATAAGATGGCTTAAGCAGGTTTTGGTATGAGTGTAGTTTTCCTTGGAATGTATCTTTAAGTACAAGTTTGGGAGACTCCAAAGTGAATGCAGAAAGCTGCCATAGTGTGTATCTCTGCTAAAACAATTACCAAATTGCCACTCTCAGTCAACTAATTTGACCCAGTTCATTAACTGCAGGAGTGCACATTCATTTGTTCTTCAGTGTGGCTGAGATTACAGTGACCCAAGGAACCATCCCTCCTGTCAGCAACTCATTCATGTCATGAACTGTCATCCCAAAAGAGAGACCCATATCTCTATATGCATAACAAAGTAAGAGCAGCTTGAGGTTACCTTTTCATCTGATAAGTATAGGGTCTCATTTCAAAATCTATTTATCTGAAATATATTTGCACTTAAACTAGAAAGTCCTCTTCTGTTGGGGTCACTTGAGGTGGAAGAGGTTGAAGCAAGTATGAAGAGATCTTAAATAATCTGATGCCACTTTCTACATGCTCTGAGGGTCTCTTCTAAGTCTTATACACTCATAAGATAAGAATGGCTTGATACATTTCAAAAGAATTACACACCACTTTTTTTTTTGCATGAATTAAATACTCTCCAATTTTCTACGTTATCTATTTTGGGATGGTAGAATTATTTCATGCACCTTTGGGTTTTCATATCCAGTATCGTATTACTTAACAGATTAGGTTATTTGTTTTATAAACTTCAGGTAGCTATAGTCAATAAATAAATAAACAGGTAACCACCTTCTGTTGAGCTATCCTACAATGTAAGACAAAATATTCCAAATTTTTAGTCACAAGCCCATAAAGTTTCCTCCTGTTTCAGAGTTTACTCAGGACATAAATTAGAACCACAGTATCTGATAATACCTGGATTGACTCATTTGGCTGTCTTCAATAGAAATGTACAAACTGACCAAACACTGGATCCAAGCCATTCTCAGCTATGGAATGAGAATTGAACAAAATTAAGTGTTTATCAAAATCACATGCAGATCAGTTTTTATTGCCACTCTGTATTAATACCTACACGTTCGTCACAGTAATTATTTAATTTACATGAAACTGAACGAACATTACATGAAAGTGTTCGCATTTAAATAGCGAAAGAGAGAATAAGAGATATTTGATCATGTCTTTGACTTAAAACCACTTTCATATTGAATTCTACATTTTTTTCAGCCCATTTGACCACAATAAATATTTCTCTGTATTTCTTAAATTTATATTTAAAAAAAAAAGAGAACACCTTTGGTGAGTCCCTTATTTTCACTAATGCCTCCCTTCAATTTTTACAGAACACCACTTGAGTGTTCAAGTAAAATTTAAATTCTAAAAACAGTTCTAGATTGCTCATCTCAGATATTAAACTAGTCTCTAACTAGATTACGAACTCAGATTTATCCACAGGACACCTCTTAGTTCCCATAGGCATTGTAGTATCAATCTGTGTGCTTGAATTAGTACAGAAATAAAACCCAATGTTTCTGTACAGAAGCATAACCAGTATCACCTAATAACTACATCCCACAAAAAAAAAAAAATATCAAAATAACTTATGGATCTTATCTTCCTTGGTTTCTGCAGTATATTTGCTGTGGTTCAGCAAATAACAAATGGCAATGCTCATTTGCATTTGAATTTCTCTTTAGTGCTACCTTCACATAACAGAGGTTGTAGAATTGATTTTATAATTCTAGTGTAAAACCATGAGGCAACTGCCATGTACTATCATGAATCAATTCCTTTTGCCTGGGCATTCACCATTTTGTTCTGGTTTGATTACCTGGCCTGAACAGACTGTGGCAAAAAAAAATTTCCTTAAACATCCATGGACACTTTATGATCAAAGCCTTCATTTTTCACATCTTCTGGACAGAAACAGGCCCTCTGGAAACCCAGATGTCTTGATTCTTGCAGGCAGTTTAGGAGTATTTAGCAAGTAGCTCTTGGTTAACTTTCACCTTCTCGACGATTAATGTCGGTATCTAGAGTAAACTGGAAAAAGGTACTCATATCAGAATTGGAGCATTTTTGCATGGGGGGACTGGAATAATTATTTGTAAAAGCTGTTGAACATATTTATTCTTCACTGCGGATACCATGAAAGCTGTGTAGACCAATCTCTACATCAGATGACTGCAATGTTCATTCTGCTCCTGCACTTTGGGATTCCTTGTGTATGTTTGAGTCTTGTGGTTAGTGACATTCTGCCTCAGAATGACAAATGAGAGACATGTTTTTACATATTTACATATTAGGTGACCTCAGGTCCACCTCCCCAAAAGGTCAGTCCTTAAGCAAATGATCTAAGTGTTACTTTAAAAGTTCTCAAAGTCCTGATCTCTAGGATGGACCCCTTGTTTCCAAGAGAGCTTAGTCTGAACTGACAATCTCCAGTTTTTGTCTTAATTACCCCTGTGTCAGGAACAACATATTTAGTTTTTGTTCTGTGGGGATTTTAATGATAGTAAAAAATCTTGGAATTTAAGGAGGAGTGTATACTTTCACAGAAATAAAACACTGCAAATAGTGCAAATCATGACCAAAAGCACAGAGAGGAAAATAAAATTTTAAATAAGGCTGCATTTAGGTAAGTGTAAAGGAATTTTTTTTCCAAACTTGTTCTTAGTGAACCAACACAAGCTGCTAAGATGCATCTACAACCTAGTTTTCTCTTAAAATTCACTTTTAAAAGACATTTGACCTACAAGAAGAGCTGAATCTCAATCCACTAAAAAAAAAAACCAAACCAAACACCAACAAAAAAAACAATCAAACCACCGAAAAACCCACACATCTCTTCAACCATCCTTGTTTATGAGCTAGAAGTAATACAGACTATGACTGATATCTTAATGGACAATTACAGGAATTAAGGTGGCCAAGTCAGTGAAATTGTTTTATTCTTCTCCCATCTTTCAATTTTCACTGAAATTATTTCATAAGACAATGGGAAATCTTGTTGACATGAGCTCTGTTTTCAGCTTTGCACAGCTTCAATGGATTTCATAAATGAAAATTCTCTTTTTCTGCAAAAGTCTTCTACAGATTAAGTAAAATCCTTCATCTGAGTCATCTGTTGGGAACTGTGTTACACAGCACAGCTGTGGAGGCTCTTAAGGCAGAGCCAACATTATGACTGTATACGGGTGAAGCAGACAGCACCCACAGCATTTTCTCTTCACAGCAGGAGGGACACAAGCCAAACTAGTTTAATGACCTCTGGGTGTACCAAAGGTTGGGAAATCCAAAATCTACATCCAGGGCGTGGTTTTTCTGTACTGAACACGCACCTACTCTTGTCGCCAATAATGGAATCTGTTAATTTAGCACATTGGCCCAACGCCTTTGTGAGGATGCTCCTCCTTTTCACTGAGGTGTCAAAATTATTTTGCAAGGAATCCTTTTTTCTTGTCTCTAGTTCAGATTTCCACTGCACAACTGAGAAGAAACAGTCCCTCACTTTTTAAAGAAATACCACATTCCTAACCACCTAAGGAAGTACTTAATTAAATGGCTACAAGACTTTGTGGTAGTAGAGTGTCTTGTAGAAGCTTTTGTGGTCTAGAGCTTGTGCTTGTCGGATATCAAAATAACACGAAATGGCAGAAAATATTTATAAATTTAAGAAAAACCTTGGTTGTGACTTAGCGTCTATGTTTAGTTTTACACAATCACAAAAAAAATTCATGTTTTGCTACATCTCTGAGAAAAAAAAAAAATCTGTTAAAACCATCAGGAGAGCAGTCCGAGAACAAATTATTGTAAAAAGTAGGTTGACCCTTCTACCATGGGGTTTATGTAGAAAGTGGGGGTGCATCATGCAAATCAAACAGTCCCTCTTGTTGGCTCTGCTCAGGGATCGGTTGATGACTCTGCTCTCTGCTCAAATCACTGTTGCTCCAGACAGTGCACGCAGTTCCCAGAAGGGCTCAACTGTACTGTACTTCAACTATTGGCTCATATGGAACCTCAGCATAGAAAGATTCCAGGTTTTAGGCTTCAGCACTAGCAATCAAGCATATTTTATTAACACCTTTTTTTTTTTGTCTTTTTAAATAAAAAAGAACAATAATTGTAAGATACAGCCAAGATTTTTTAAAAAATTATTGTTTCACATTTTTCTGTTTGCTGATTTATTGTTTTTTCTAATGAGGGAATAAATATTCTTGTTTGAGTTTACTAAAGAATAACAAAAGGCCATCCGTACTCATATGACTCATCCTTTCGAGAAAACAGAAAACAGAAGAACACAGGATTAAATGTTTTAACTCTTGATCTGTTCAGTATGAACATAATTGGAAGCAAAAGAAATTACCAAGGCAAAACAATTGAATTTTTTTAAAAAAATTACTCTAAATGAAGGCCATTGGAGATGGGCAAGCTGATCAGAGAATGCGGCAATATGAGAGTCTTCCACTAAAAATGAAATCCCAGTCTGAAAAAAAAGAGAAATAGCAGTTTTCAGGAGTACCGTCAGTTCTCACTGGGCGATGGTGTAAGGCAGATATGACGTTCTCTTCTGGACTGTAAGTGCTCCATGCGTCCCAAAGAGCACGCTGATTTCTTAGAATGGAGAAACAGCGTCCAGCTGCTCTTCTGGAAGGAGAGGAAGCGTACCACACTGGGGCCAGCCCTGCTGCTACTCTGCTGGTGGGTGGGTGGCCAGGGAGTCTGACTGCAAGGATTCTCTCGACATCTATTTAATGGTATTTCTTCTGATCCGTGGCCTCTTGTCACATTCTTTTCTCTCCTGTATATTGTCATAGAGCCCATCATACATCTGCTGTTGGAAAGTGGTAGCAGTTATGAATTAATCTGTCCAATGTCATGCATAGAAGAACAACTCAGGATCTTAGTTTAGATGCATGGGTTGATTTGTTCTGCTTTTCAAAGGTAGCTTTAAAAGTACCTTCCTTTCAAGACAAATCCTGTCCTAAGAACATTAAATAGCAACCTAGCACTTGGAAGCCTCAAAGTCTGTACTAATAACACCAGTTATAACAGCAAACAAAGAAGACAGCAAAAAAACCCACCCCAAAATGTATGCAGTTATACTACTGATCTGAACTCATTTTATGGGTATGCTCTATACGGGCTTACAGGTTTTGTATTAATATTGCAGAACAGAAAACCATAGTTCAAGTATATCAACTGTATGTCAGTAAGAAATGTTTAGGCTATGATAGGGAAGACTGGGAAAATTTTCTTAGATACTCTGAGTAAAAAGATACCACAAAACCATGCCAAAGTAGCAACAAAGTTGTGGTGGACTCTGGTGACCAAGTTATATAGTTAGGAAGAATTTTCTGGAAAACAGAATGAAAATACCACACATTCATTCTTCTTCATCCATGCAAACTATGTGGCATGAAGAGTAGCAATAATACAATTATTTTTATATTGTTGCTTGAAACACTTATTCTAATAAATTGGATTTAAACTATTCTGTGAACTGAAAAATTGCTATGCTTAATTCGAGATCCATTTACTCTTTGTTTTCTAAAGACAAGAGATGCTTTCTATCTCTTTTCCTAACACCTATGTCTCATAGAAAAGTGGAAATAAATACGACAGAAAAAATTAATTTTTAATAGAACAATATAACAATATTGTTTTAATAAACAGCTTTGAGGTGTGAAATCTTCTTACTCCTTAATACAAGAATGTATTCTTCTCAGCAGATCATTTTCTACACACAAGGAAAGTTCAGAAAAGAGCCTATTCCAATTAAGTAAATCCATATTTGAAGGTATCAAGTGTCACGTTTTCAAATGGCAGAAATGTGAAGAACTTGGTATGAATATACAGAAAAACAAGACTATAAAGCTACTATTGTGATTACAGAAAAGTACCACAGTCATGATTTTGAGAACAAAGAATTAAGACTATGCCTTCAAATGAAAATACATGTAGTCCCACCTTCCTAGCCCCAGCTGAACTGCCTGTTCTGAAAGGGATATTCCACAAAACCCCTGGTAGAGATCAGTCAAGCTCCAGGACCCACACTATCGAAGAAATCTTGCATGCAGAAAATTAAAAGCAGCAGCTGTGGAAAGAATCTTCACTCTATCTGATTAGTATTTATTTTAAGATTAGAGATCTGGTCTGGGTCACTCTTTCCTGATGGTAGCAGTATGTTTACTGCAATGGCAGCGTTCAGCGAATTCAGTAGACATTATAGGAGAGAAGGAGGGTCTCCACTGCAAAGAGATCCCTCAGAGTGGACCGAAGAGCATTCAAACTCCCCCTCTCCTGGGCAACTCCACTGGCATGGAAAGAGTGCCAATCCCCAGCCACCCACCCCACATCTCCCTCACTGGCTTCTGCTTGTTCCCAGGGCCAGGAGAACACACAGCTGTTGGGAATTTATGAAATGAGCAGACACATACACAGGACTGACAATTTGACCTGCTGTTAGGGAATCTTGGGTTCTTTGCACAACAGAGAATTAAGCCTGTTTCCATTCCCAGAGCTTCTGGTGCTGGTTTTGATTTAGAAATTGCACTTCCTAATTTATAAAGGTCAGGAGGTCATTGTTGTTATTGTACTATCTTTCCCATAAGCTGCCTTACTGTGCCTCTTTATGTTTTGCCATTGTGAAAAAAAAAACACTGCATACTGTTGTTATTCCAGCTCCCAAGACATCACCCACGACCATTTTAACTACTCAGAAGGCAGAGGAAAGATTTTCCTTTTGAAGAGTAATGAAATTTCCAAATGACTAATTGCTTTACATATACCATTCTCTAGATCTCCAAGAACTTCATCAAGCGTCAACACCGAGTTAAGCAAATGGGAAACTACAACATATAGAATAAAGATACGCAGAGCAGAATCCTGCTCCTCATCCAGTGCCATATTTAATGAATTGTGGTTTATGGAGGTTGTCACGTACCTCAAATTTGGTCCTCACCACCCAAATGGCACTCATCATTATGCCTCAGAAACATAACTGGTGTTCCTGTCAAAATTCTTGGTACCTTTGGAACCAGAGTTGTGCCACCAGCGAGTCAAATAGTAAATCCTTTTGAAGCTTTATGCTGCTGATTCGTTGTCCTCTACCAATATCCAAATAGTACAGATCACCAGATTGGGATCTTCTATGCTTTTGGCTGCACTTCTGAAAAAAAAAAAAAAAAAAAAAAAAGACATTTCTTAAATACAAGCACCTTGTAGAACAAATTTCTGAGGATGCATTTAATTAACATTCTTATAATGGTTAACATCTCTAAAAATTTCCCCAAGTACAATCTACAGAGAGCTGTACTGCTGTTTATGTTTGTGTGCTGGGCCAAATCAGATATTGCAACACAAAAGCTAACAATAAACTAAATGATTTCACTGACTAATACAAAGTATTTCAGTACAAATAGTAATTGATTTCTTTTTGCCCCATGCCTGTTCTTCTCAGTAAGCTAGCTCCTTCCTTTTTCATGATAAGAGGCCATTGCCTTAGGGAAACACCACAAAAAGAAGGATCTTGCCTGTTGCTTTCTATCAGTGCCTGCTCTACTGCTTTTTAGCCTGGGACAATCTCAAGAGGAAGTTTTATAGTACCCTTCTGCGGGTGCATGCATACACATTGGCCTGGGTGCGACATCGACTTCGCAAAACAATCTGATACAAAACAAGCACTCTGTCAGTTATTAATCATGAAAAAAATACCGACAAGTGTATTTACTTGTTCCACTTCACCAACCAGCATAGAAGATCATTCCCTTTTAAACAGCCTCGCAGCTTTCTCTTACACACCCTTCACGCGCACAGCCAAGTGGCAAGGTGCCCAGCTCTGGGACCTGGGGCCTGGAAAACAAGAGACCCGCCGAGGGCTGCTGTTCCATAGCAGGAATGCTCAGCAGCACCTCACAACATTAGTGGAAAAAGAGGAAGCAAATTTGCTGCATATTGCAACAGGTTGCCACACGCATTGTTGCAAGACCCTTGTACTATTTCACAGTCACCTTCTATTGGAAAACGGTGAAAACTGTGTCTGTTATGCCACTACTGAATGTCGCTTAAAACTTAATGACAAAACAGGATCATGGAAAGGTTTATGAACTTCTACTGGGATAGATCCCAACTATCCTCAAAGTCAGAGCTGCCCCGGCTTTCAGCTGCCTCCTGCCACACCAGACTCCTGGCTGTTCGTGCACTTTGACAGAGCCAACTGCAAGGGCACAAATCATTAAGAAACATCACGAAAACGGCAGCTGCATGATGTATTTGTAAGAATTTATAACTACACTATATAGTCTAGAAACTGGTTCCTAGGGATGTTAACATAAAAGAGTTTTGAATGTCAATACCTCCCATTCAAAATAAAATCTCACTAAATATATAATAGTAAAGCCTGAGTGTACCGACCCCTCAGTGCAGACAACATTATGATACAAATAAAACACTAGTTACAGCATTATTTTGGCTTGTGCTGAGGTGTTTAACCAGACCCCAGAGAACCTGCCATCCAGTAAGATGGCAAGCTGTATAGAGTGACATACGATCTGAGCACGACTTTGCAAAGAGTTGGAGCACACAGGCATTATTCAACATACTCACCATATGCTCAGGAAAAAGAACAGTATGAACAAGCTTACTTAGCTGTGCCTTGCAGTATAAGGTGTCTGCATATTCGGTGCAAAATTATGGCACCATCACTTTAGTGAGGATTTTCAAATTTTAGCTTAAAGCAACTTTCTAAATGAAGATGAACAGACAGCATTCAAAATCTTGACACTGGATTTTAGTTATTTTCTTTTTTTGTTAGCCTGTGAATAAAATGTCACGTAGGTGAAAAAACAGTGCATATTTAAATCAAACACCTATATGCAAGTGCAAGAGGAGGGGTAATGGGTCTTTTCTATTTATTTTTTTTAAACCCATTCAAAGCTAGAATGAGGCATCTTTTCAGAGCTTGTCTTTAAAACCTTATTGAAACACTGTTTTCAAAATAAATGACAGTTAGGAAAATTCACCTCATCTGTATCTTTGCAAAGCTGTCAGCAGCAATACTTTAATATTCATGAGATATTTCTAATGTGGTACTTGTAAAAGTACACAAGTAGCATGGATTGCAATTTCTGCTACGCAAAGAGTAAAAAATTATTCAAAGCATAAGAATTCAAAGAATTTGACCTTGAATAACTTCTAATGTCATCAATCTAACAATGTGCACTAGTTTTTCTTTGGATCTGGTGCATTGGCTATTTTGGAGTACAATGAGCAACTCAGTTTTAATCTATTTGTGCAGAGCAAATAACCCCTCAAAAGGGAGAAATAGCTATTAATTCTTCCCAGAAACACTGCTTCTGGTTCTTTCTGGAACTGATATTGAGGTCTGTTCTAATAGGTTTTAGGCTGAAAGGAGAATTTGAAGATTTTTTTTTTTTTTTTAGAACAAATCAGAAGTCCGAAACACATAGATTCTCATTATACAAGTGTTAAAGTAGATGAGAGTTACATTTATGGACACATCAAGGTCTTTTTAATGAACTGAACAGTGGAAAGAAAGCATAAACAAGCAAAAATCTTGCTCTATTTTCTTCTTTTGCAAAAGAGTCAGGCAAAAATGGCACACGAAAGAAGTAGTATTGTCTCACCGTAGAGTTATTCATCCCACTTCAGGAATGGCTGTGGAAAATTATGTTGGGTGTAGAAGAAAATGAGAAGAGACTATGTTCTGCAATTTTTAATTGCAGTATATTCTTTTCAATGAGCTGAATAACACATAAGTCAGACCCCTGAATATGTCAAAACACAGCATAAACATCACAGCCCTATCATGTCAATACAAAGAGACTTACACTTTCCTTACTGTTGCAGCACTTTTGACTTCCCAAAAACTACACTTAAGTATCTAGGCTGGCTTGATCTCCTTGGGAATCCAGGCTCAAATCCATCCAAATTGTGCCTTGCCAAGCACAAAAAAGGTTTTTAAAAAAATTACTAGCATTTTTTTTTTTGAGAGCATCTACCAGGAGGTAGAAATGGGACCCTTATGCGTATTGCCCTATTTCCAACAGAAGGAATCTGTGGCCACCTCTAAAAGATAAGGCTGCCAACAGCATTTGGATGGTGTACATAGCCGCCATTTTCACTCACTGCATTTCCATTTTTGGACCTTCTGCTCTGGTTCTCGGTCTAGTTACATATAATTTGATTACCAAAGAACACCACGAACATCTGGAGTCAAGTTGGACAAAGGAAAAAACCCCAACAACGAGGTTTAAGATGAGCTATTCAAGCCTGCGATAGCTGAAGAGCCTGCTCTCCAAGCCCCTCACCCCTTGTCCCCAGAGAGCTATAAAACAACCCCACAGTCAGCCAGCAAGGCGCAATCTAGACACTTTGCATCAACAAGTCACTACTTGGCTGACCCTGCAGTCTCTCAACTATCTTGAGGGAATCAAGAGCTAGAAGCTGCTCTTCCTTTCATCATTTTACAGTTTCACAGTCATCACACTAACAATTTTTTCTTTAACTGCTTAACACAATTAAAAAAATGAAGGGCATCTAAATCCGTGCTTCCTTGTGTGCTGCTATTTCACTGCAAGTACATTTGTACCATGAACAGAAAATTTTGTCCCAGAGAAATTACAGTATTTGTTATTTGCCTTTTGCTTTGAAATTTTGGTCAAATTCAAATTAACTACTCAATTTTCATATTTTTAGTGTTAATTTTAGATAGAAGAGACATCTGTGTTTTTAAGAACATCTTGTAATTTTTAAGCCACAATTATTGTAAAATGGTCTTCACATGTGTGATATTGTAAAATAAGTATTGTAGAATGCTCCTCTCACATGTGATATATTCACACATTAATAAAAATATTTTGAATATTTTCACTAGAGATCTTTATCTTTACACAGCTCTATTTCCAGGAACGCATGTTTGCCTGCAATGAGTTATCATGGAACCTCTGTTAACTGGGCAGTTCTGCCCTTTTCTTCTCCCTCCAAACACGGCTAAGGATAATAATCACAACAATTACCTATTGTCCTGGTTTTATTTAGTGAGGGGGGCTACGGTGGTAGCTTCTGTAAGAAGCTGCTAGAAGCTGTTTCCCCTTTGTCCAGCGGACTCAGCCAGGCCTAGGGTGGACCCGCTGCTGGCCAGGGCCAAGCCAATTTGTGGCAGAATGTTCCCTGACAACACCTCTGTGATAACATATTTAAGAAGGAGAAAAATGCACAAAAAAAAAAAAAAAAAAAAAA
>WHYT01016970.1:99813-120086 GCA_009806455.1 Tetrax tetrax
GCCTTGGGGGCCTTGCAGGCCTCACCCTCTGGCCTCCCGCTGGGCAACCATCTGGGCCCGACTCAGCCCAGCCCCACTGCAAGAAGTAGAGAGGACACGTGAAGAGAACCTGAGAGGCATCTGCCTGAGCCTGGTTGTGAAGAATTTCTTGTGAGAGGAACAGCTGTGGATGCCAACCTGAAGGAGTGGGGAAGAGTAAAGTCGCTCTGGGCCAAGATTCCCCTGCAGCCTGTGGTGAGGCAGCTGTCCCCCTGCAGCCCTTGGAGGACCCCACACAGGGGCAGGGGAGGAATGTGAGGAGTTCTTCCCCCAAGGAGGAACAACCGGCATAAAGTGACATGTGATGAACCGACCATAACCCCCATTCCCTCTTCCCCCCTCTGCCGCTTGGGGGGGGGAAGGTGGTAGAGATAATGTCAAGCCCGGAAAGAGGGAGGGGTGGGAGGAAGTTATCTTGTTCTCTTTCTCATTATCCTCCTTTGGTTTTAATAATAAAGAAACAGTTTTCCCCAAGTTGAGTCTGTTTTGCCCGTAACGGTAACTTTGAGGATTTCTCCCTGTCCTTATCTCAAACCTTGAGCCTTTTTTCTTATATTGTCTCTCCCTATTCTCTTGAAGGTTGGGGGAGTGAGAGAGAGACTGCATAGTCTGGTCCTGAGCAGGGCTAAACTACCACATCTATCAAAACAATTATCCCTCAGAGACAGCTGTCAAAACATACAGAGGCCTCAGCTATCCAAGGAACAAACTAGCAAGGTGTGTAGCATGGGTCTTCCTGGAGTGCTGGGAAAAGGGATGCAGGGACTATAAGACCCTTGTTTTTTGGTAGCAACCAGACCAGGCAGTTGTGCAGGCAAAGGTTGACATTTGAGCCATGGACTCTGTAAACTGAGGAAAACTACAACCTCAGATGACACTAGGCCAGAGCAGAAACACAGAAGGGCTGACACCTCCACCCTGCCTGCTGCCCTGGAGCCTTTCTACTCTGTGAGGGGAGAGGGACGGTGGGAATGTGCAGGAGGGCAGAAGCAGCTCTGCTGCTGCCTCCTGTCTCCAAACCCAGGGGGCAAACCCAGCAACAACAGAGTAGAACATTTTCTTTAGCCCACAACAATCTCCACCCATTTAACTGAGCTGGAGTTAGACATTTTGACAAATTAATAAGTGAAATGTATGATGTCTGAAGAAAATAAATAGAACAACTGATCCATTTGTACTCCAGAACACACTCTGGAATGAGATAATCCTACAACAAAACCACTTCATGGACCTCTAGCCTTTGCAATTTAGTGCATCCAGAAGTTTAGGTATGTGCAAGTTTGAAATTTTAAAATTTTTTTAAATAAAAAGATCTTGGAAATCAAGTGGTTTTTAGAATTCCATTATTTTCTAATGAAAAAGTTATATATTTGAATATCAGACAAAAAAACTTATTTTCTGAATAAACAGGGTAATAACAGTTATATTTCTCTGCAGTTTTGTGAGCTTATTCATATCCTTTTATGTTTTTAGAATATTCTCTTGGACCAGATCTTTTTTCTTAATTGTCTTTGACCTATCTACCTAAATCCTGAAATTCCTTACCTGAAAACATTAACTCCCACCCTGTTTATCCTAATGACACAAACTCACTTTTTTAAAAAATGCAGCTTCTTTAAGACGTATCTGTCCTTTTTGTTTTTTAAAAAAAATCTTTTTATACATAATATATTTTAAAGCAATATGTTTTTATATAATATATTTTATTATATACTGGCCTTGTTTTTCAAAGGTTTCATCTGTTTCGTGAGATGACTGCGTCGGAAAGCATATTTGGATGTCCAAGTTATTTTCACAGTTGAGTTATCCATTCCCCAATTCTCTGTGTACTTTGGGAAGTACAAGGCTTGGACAGAGTCAAAGCTATTCAGCTGAGATTTTGAAAAGCGAAGGAACCACCCACAAAATAACCATCCTGTTCCTTCAGACATCGCTGCAGCAGAAGCAGAGAGGTATTGATCTCTCTGCTAACCTTTCACCAATCCACTCATATAAGCAAATTTCTGGCATGTCTAGGAAAATAAAATGCCCTTGCAGTGAATCTGTTTTTCTGCATACCATCTTCCTGAAGGACACATGTTTATTTAAAAGCCCCTTTGATGTTTTTTGAAAATTTATGGCCAATGTCTTGACTGAAAAACTGCCTGGAGATTTGTTTTATAGGACCTATATTTTTTGCAACATGTCTTCATAAATTTACTACGAGCAGAAATAATGTGTAAACTCAGGGACTGTTCTAACTCACCTAAATAAACTGGTATTTTTGGTGCTGCAGACATGCATATGCTGTAATGCAGAGCAAGTTTTATGTTATGCAATAGGTGCACATTTATTTATCTGAAAATTTTAAAATAAGACATTGATTGATTAGCTGCTGAGCGCCTAACTAAAATTGGGGTGAAAGTGGGTTAGGAATTTGCATCAGGCTTGAATATCTTTGCATTCTCAACTCTGAAAATTCCTCTGACGGTCAGAACACCCAAAATTCATCACTAATTATTTAGGGGAGAGTCTGCAAAAGCTGTTGCACATTTCTCTGGAATGGTTGGATTGCAGTTCCTTTATCCTGGCCACATCTGCCTTTTCTATTTTGGGCTGAGTTTTACACCTCTTCCCTATTCACTGTTCTGTTTTGTTTCTGTCATCAATGTTCTTATCTTATATTTTCTATTCAGATAACCCAAGGAAAAATGTAACTGATATTTTTAAAGAAAATACCACTAATGCACCATTTCCTGCAAATTTGAAGAAAAAATATCCTGGTATTTTTTAATTATAAAATTTCAGACTATGGTTGCCTGAATTTTCTCAGTCAGTTAAAAAATCCAGATAACTAAATATCTACATTTCATTAGCAAAATTAGCTTCCACCTATGCCGGCATATATTTTTTTTTACTATGCTAAAAATTATTTTTTCCTAAAAGCACCCATAGTAGTACTTAGATATAAAGCTAGTAAAAACTCCTCAGTTTTTGGGTTCGTATTTCATCACTTTGGTCTTTGATCATGGCCTATACCATGATCTTCAGCTTGCCAAGCATCTTTTTCACTACAAAATGTTTCACTATCTTCCTCTGCAGCGTTAGTTATCAAAAGTCCTTTTAGTACCCTTACCCAGCTCATTAAAAACCACTTTTCAGGCTTTTTTTTTCCTAGCTTCTGTGAAATTAAGTAAAAGGGTAATATTTAGACATAACTCTTTCTGCACACCTACAAAAGTTCCCACTAATGCTCCTCTCTTTTGTGAAAGTCTTAATGTCAGAAAAGCATTAAAGTTTTACAAAAATAATACCAAAACTGTCAAAATTTAATACATTTCTATTAAGTATTTTTTTTTTTCTTTTTTCTGGAAGAAGTAAAATACTTTCTTCTTGACCTCTGTATTACATAATACGGATTTTGGTTTTTTGCTCAGTACCTCCTTTACTTTCAGAACTCACATCTACTGAAAGTATCATCAAAGCTCCTGTATAGTCAGCAAAACTGTAGACTTCATCAAAGAAAACAATGCCAAGTTTCTAAAGTCCCATGAGAACTGATATATATATATGGAAAGTTTGCTGTAAATTAATTTGGGAAGGCTTGTGTAGGAAAAAAAAAAAAAAAAGAATCTTCAGTGTTCTGTTTATCTGATACTGAGGCTTCAGTGTTTACTTTACATCAATCTGTGTTTACAATGGGTTTGTGGTCATTAGATTAGACAGCAATAAGATCTGTAAAAGCCTGGGAAAAAAATGAACAGTTGACTTCTTATTTCTAGAAAACACTTAAACTGTCAGTAACTTTTGATACTGTAATGACTACTAAATGTATGTTATAAATAAAGTGAGGCACACAAGTTTCAGCTGCTGAACAAAATAAATAAATTCAGAATGAATCACTTATGGTTTTTTTGTGGTTTTTTTTTTTTTTTTTCAGCTGTAGGGTATTCTTCGTAAGGCACTCAAATCCAGAAAAGCTCCTGCCCCTTTCCCCAGAGCCTGAAAAAAATGAACTAGAACTTGCAGTTTGATGTCTTACATTTGTGTCCCATCTCAAATAAAAAAATAAAAAATAAAAAGACATTTGAATTATTATAGCTGCTATATTAGAACATCAAAGTTCAAAATTACTTCCTTAATTTGGTGGAATGATTTGAACTAAGGTCTCCTGCTTTCTAGGTAAACATCCTTCAAGGTGAACAAAGTATTTTGAGGAAAGTACCTCTTGGTTCCTGTTGTCGCATTTGTTTCACTTGCTTTAATGGAGACCAAGCAATCAAGAAGCCTAGAAATTAGTGTTAGGGGAGGTTGTGAGCAACTGAATTAAAAATCTACCTATTTGTGGAACTACTGTGTTTATGTATGTTGCAAACAGTTACTTCTGTGCATAAAGTATATTTTAGCATAAACATCTTTTGACATTTAATGTGTTTTCTAAATGCATATAACTGTCCTTTATATAATTATAGATTTATGCTGGGCCTTATTTTTCTCCAAGGCTTTTACAATAGTTAAAGAGAACTGAAATATAACAATATAAGATACAAGGTGTTAATATTACACAATATGTATCCATGTTAGACAACTGATTTGTTGGATAAACAGGAAAACTTGAGGAGAGCAATTTCTGAGGTCTTATATCCTGAGTCTTGAAACAACAAAAAAAAAAAAGGTGCACAGAATCCCCAAAGACATTGAACAGTTATTTAGAGATCTAACAATGTTTTCTCCATTTTCAAACAAATCAGTTGCAGTTTGTTTGTAAATGTTATAAAAGATACAGGGAAGATGAAAGAGCAGACTCTGTATATCTATGCAGATATTAATATACCACAGCATTTGTGTTTCCTCTACAACTTTGTGAGCACAGCAGCAGAAAGTTTGGACTTACTATGTACATCCAACTAGAAAAAGACATTAATCTTTGGTAATCTAGAAACCTTAGGGTCAGAAGGATTTTAAGTTGCAGAGCAAACTACCATTTTTATGATAGCACTGATAAATCTTCTGAGGATCCTTAAATACCTTCTACCCTGCTACATTGATAAAACGTTTACCAGAGCCTGGTTTTGAGGACTGAATCTCATTAAGATTCCACTGACAGCAACACAGTAATTGTAAATCAGTCAAAACCCAAAAAAGGGTCAGACCTTGTGCAGGAATATAGCTGAATCAGGATTGAGATAGTGTGGGAGATGGCCCATAGAGACTCATCATCATGTTGTTATGACTTCTTGAAGACAAGAAAAGCTCTCCTCTGGGGATTATGTCAATAAAGGCAAACTTCTGCCTAAAAAAAAAGGTAGAGAGAGAAAAAACTTTGTGTTTCTGAACAAACTTTGTGTTTCTGAACAGTTTAAATTCTTAATTTCACCCTTTACTTTGTTCTACCACCTAGAGAGTGAACGATGAAAGTTCGGGTGCAAATGAACTAGAATGATTGAAGAATAAGCTTGGTGGTTTTTTTTTTTTTCATTTTGATGTAATTTTAAGCCAAAAATACTGGTTGTGGTCTCCGTTTGAAAGGAGAACATGCAAAATCTCCCAGTTTTTATACTAGTTAAGGTGAACAAGACATGCAGAATCTGCAAATGAGAGGCCTTTCTCCACAGAATTTTGGTCTAAACTGACAAATCCTGCTTCACTTTGTACATGGTACAAAATGCTGACAGTCAAAGAATTGAAAACTGTACGGTAGTGCAGAATCATGCACTGGCAGATGGGTAAACCAGATGACCTAATAAGCCCTTTCCACTTCTAGTCTCCAAGATTATGTGAGTATACTCAAGAGAGCAGGTTTTTTTTTTATTAAAATGTCAACTGATGATGAGCTTGTTTTGAAAATTATCAATTTTTGTGAAAGAGAGGAGTAATTCTCCATGCAGGTTTATGAACTGTTGACACAGCATTTGATGGCATCCAGAGCAGTAGGAAATGTCTACAGGCAGGCCAAGCCAGAAAGCTGTTTTGACTACAGCTTTTAGCAAACTCAATAAATATTTCCCCCATATATGCCAGGGTTGGAACAACAGAAAACAGAATGGAGAACAGCATGACACATCAACTTTTTCAGTTTTCAGTAATCTGGTAACATTTTGTAACTGTTCACTTCATATTTGATGCAAATGCAATGCTCTCCTTCACTTTTCTACTTTTATTAGAAATTTAGACTTTGCGCATACTGTTACATATGAAGTCAAAAATAATCCCTTGCTAAACTAATTGCCAAATTCTATTAAAATGCTTCTTTCTGCACTTCTTGTTTGTAGTATACTACCAAGATGAAAATGAAAAAGTGTCAGAAGACCTTACAGGGATTTGTGGACTATTTAGATTTGGAGTGTAAAATCAAATTAAACTATCTGGTTACATTTAGCTTAATTGTTTAACTGGAGCTCTTGAGCAACCATACTATTCCGATTGACATCTCCAGTCAGGATGGCTACTGGTGCTGTTCTAATGGCCTGGCTTAAAATCCACTGATTTAATATTTTCAGAAAGGTAGATGCAAGTCTGTTTCTTGCATGGTACATATCTTGCGCCTCAAAAGATATTTGTCTTCCTGGTAAATTGGCTAATGTTTACCTTGGATGATTTTCATTGCAAGTGAGTGATGTGGAAATCTTCGTTGAATTGTTTTGAAATTTTCTTAAATAAAATTCCTTCAGTCTTCGCCTGTCCCCTGATTTCTGAAGTAGTCCCAACCACTATCATGTGCGGATGTCAGTGGGCTAACACTAAAGGAGGGCTTTGCCTGGCACATATCCCTGTGTGAAGTGAAACACAGCACTTGAGTGTAAGCAATGAAGGTCTGATGGATATGAGTAGGTCACAGAAAGGTGTGAACAGCATTACTATACTTTAAGAAAAGTAATAAATTTTTAGGTAAGTATGCTCTAATTCAGTCAGACTTTGTGCCATAGATGTTTTGTTTCTCTAAAACTTCCTACCTGGACAGTATGGCTATTGAGGAAATAGTGCAACAGTTCCAAATGTCCAGAGTTTTACTAAAATGAGATTCTTAAAAAGTGCTTTTGTCAAGTATGTTCCACTGATAACGTTTCCACTTTCTACTGCCTATGTAGCACTTGAAATATGAACTGAATGTAATGGTACTCCAAGGTACAACAATCAGAAGTCCAATCTTTCCTCAAAGAGTGGCTAAGAAAAGAACTACAAATATTAGGATACACTAGAGCTCATTCTGTACATGATTTGGCTGAAAAGGAGTGAATAAATCATTAGACATTACCATTTCCAGTTCCTACTTGCTACTTTTTTTTTTTTTTTCCCCACAATACTGTAAATCAGAAGTCTGGTAGCATTTTTCATATGCAAGCTTTATGACATTCAAGTACAATACCATATGCTGCTGGCAAGAACAATAATCTTCACCAGAGACAATGAATGAGTTCCTTTTTTTTTTTGCAGATCTTAACAAACAACTGCCTGTTTTTCTTTTTTTTCAATTTCTGTGTTGTCATTGGGCCCTCTAAAACAGATTCTGAATTGGAAGATGTCTAAGTAAAGCCAGTCTTCTCACATGGGGCTGTTCTGCAGCTGTGGATTATGATAATGCATGGTGTGGAAGTGTCCTCCATACAAACCGAGAAGTGGTTTTGAAGAATGAATACCATGAAGGGAGCAGCTGGTGAAGTTGCTGCTTAGTCTGGCGAGAAATACATTTACTAACTTAAAGGATTTCTAAAAGATGTTGATTTAGAAATCAAGACTCAAAGTTTCAAAGTAATAGGACTACATTGCAAACTCATATATCCTATAAATATAAACAGTTAAATTAAGGCTGCTCTTGATGAATTTAAGACAACATGATGTGGTCTTAAAAGATTGTAGTTCTTAGACCACATGTTTTCTTAGGGGATGCGAGATGCTGCCTAAGGGAAAATATGTTTCCTGACAGCGTGGGTAGTATTGGATTTTACATTGAACCTTTTGTAAATCTCTGTGTTGTAGAAGCCAGTAAAAACCACAACCCTTAGCTCTGCTAGATAGCACCTCTCCTTGAATTGGTGTTGCTTTCTTTGTTAGAGAATGATTCTGCACAAGGATGGCCAAGGAATAAGATTTTAGTAAATGTATATTTTACACCAGAGACCATCTCAGTATTTATTTATGACCACTGAGGATGTAAGTGTTGTTTATAAAATACACACAGATATTAACTGTATGAGTATCTTCAAGGTCCATGAATCAAGAATTAAATGTAAATAAATGTTGTTACTCATTATTTCAAGGGTATTTATGTTTCCAAATTTCCACAATGGGGTAAAAAGGCATGAACTAATGCAATGGGTGATATTGCAAAGCATGAAACTGACTGTCAATATAACAGAAAATAAAAGGAGATCCTTTGTTTGACTTCTGATTCTTCATACCACACAGCACTACAGTAAGTGTGGGTAGGTGGGGAGTAGATTTAAGCAACTGTAAACCAGAGGTGATGGTAAAATGACAACTTGACAATGGAAGAAGAGAATATGTAACCAGCAGGGAACGTCAGACTTTGCAAAACCTGTCACCTTAAAAACCAGCTGTAGTCACAACTCAGTATTAACTAGTCATGAGGCTTATGTCCATCTATCAAAAGAAATGGACCTAATTTTAAAACACAGACATGGCAGAAAGAACAAAGATAGCCAATTCAGTGTCTTCTCCTCAGGCAGATTAGATAAAAGTTTTAAAGCAAGATGCACTGATCACTTAACTGGTAAGGAAACATAATAAGACTCTTGACTAATTTAGAAAACTAAGGGTATGAGATCTAAGAGCAGTTGACTACTAGCTTAACTGCTTATCGGAGCAGGATTAGCCTACTGCAAAAACTGCAGGTGTTTAATGCTTCCATATTCTCACCTCCACATCATTTAACCAAAGACTTGGTTAGAAAAAAAGAAAACAAGTAAAACAAATGATCGTTAGGCTTTTACCCTTGTACAGAATGAAGAGCAGCATGAAATAGGTCTATTCAGTAAATTAAAAGAACATGCTGAAAAATCTTTGCTGAATCACAGCCTTCGGAATGAATTAAAATAACATTCTGTGCATATTTATGTGCTCTGTGTCTCGCTCGCTCTGTCTCCATAGCAAATTTCATCTGCTATTGGCTTCTATGCAGGCAAACTACTTCTTCATGTCCTAAACTGATGACAAAGAGTCATTATTAAAAATAAGTCTCCTCTTCTTTCTGAGAGAAAGAATTTCAATTTTATTCTGTTTTCACATGTTCTGATTTCTGCAAATTCTTGTAATTGTGAAAAACAGTATTATATGTTATTCCTATCTAAGCACACTGATAACAGTAACAGCAACCTTTTAAATACCCCGGTCTTGTTCTTGTCACTGTTAACTGCAATGTACCCAAAGCCTCACAAAGCCTATGAACTCAGTGCATGCTTTTTTTCTGCAATCATAGAATTTCGCACCCATTATTCCCTGAAGTAATCTGCTGTTATGAGACTTTTATTTCAATTTTAAAAACTCAATAGTGAGAGGGACTTATTCAATGTGCTTGAGACAAACTTCTAAAATCTTGAATGCCGTTGATTGTAATAACTATTAATTATTTATTTGTATTTCAACATAGTCCTATAGTTACTTAAGAAAGTTATTAACACTTGTAAATTTAAATGAGCTGTAAATACTAGATGACTGAAGATTTTTAAGAGAAATCACCTAACCATAAATATTTCTCGCCATTTAGGACTAACACACAGGCTAGCATGCTCAGTATGGCCTTATTTCATGGAGAAACAAACATAACAGAATCCAGGTCACAGATAAGAAAACTGGCACTCTCCTAGGCAAAACATCAAAATATGTGATGTGATGTATCCATCTCATACCTCTTATGAGAATTATCAGGCAGTTGTGAGTTAATTAGTTTGACTGCTGGTTCGCTACTCTATACTGCATGTTCTTTCCTTCATTGAAAGTGTTACACAGTCAGATACATATTTAACTTCACTTAACGCTGCCCTTTTAAGGAGGAACCACTGCATATCACTGCTTTTTCTACAACATATAGTATGCATCTCTTACTTAGAACAAGAAAATTATTTTCCCTATACCGGATCAGACTAAACCTCTTTTTAGTTCCATGTTCTGGTCTGAGCAGTGACCAACAGCAGATCCCTCAGAAAGAGTGTTAGAGCAGGGCAGTCATAAGCTGATACTTTCCCGGAGTAAAATTGCTTCTAGCTATTTATGGCTAAGGGATTTCCTAAGCCACAAGTGGTGTTTTGTGTTTAATAGCTTCCAAATGTGTGTTGTGTTTTTTTTTTTTTTTTTCCTCCCCCATGAGTCCTCCAGGAGCATTCTGAATCTATACAAACAGCAATCACAGCATCCCATGGCCTTGGCAATTTGAACCATGTTGTGTTGTGTGAAGATATAATCCTTTTGTGTGTTTTGGTACTGCCACTTGCTATTTTCATTTGATGCTTTCTAGCTCAGGGTAGCACAGAAATATTCCGTATTTATCTCTTTTATTCTAGTTGTTATTTCGTAAACCACTACAAAAGCTTCCTTCAACTGTTTGCATTTCAGGCTGAGAAGTTTTGGTCAAATCATTGTTCTCCAGACAATGCGTGATCTCAAAGCCTCCTCCTCCTGCAACTGAGAGACAAACGTATTAAATTAGTCTGCACTCAGGCAACAAGGACCTGGAAAGAAACTGAGAATTCAGCTTGTCATCTGTGTGGTCACTGTTTGGTGAGCAGCACACTGAGCATCATGCCAGGAACAAGAATTCCACTCTGACTTCTGCAGCAAACTTAGAACTTACCTAAAGCAACAGTGGCCAGAAATGGACAGAAAGCATCAGAATATTTCATGTGAGCAGTACCTGAACTTGGTCATTTCAGAATTGTTTCGGTGGTTCCTTATGGATTATATTTTTTGTATGATTTTATAATTATAATGTAAGATTGCATAAACATGAAGGTCGTATGACTGTTCAAAACCTTTATGTTTCATAAAGGTTAGAAAACTTTAAAAAACAGAGTGAGCAGTTCAGTACCACGGACTTTGATCATGAGAAAGTCCAGATTGTTTTCTTTTGCAAAAATTAGCTGGTTTGGTTATGGTGGTTGGAAATAATTGGACTGAAAAGGAATCATCTGACACACTCATCGCAAGATACCAAAACACAAACAATAATTTTTGAAAAGAAAATATAATGACATATATTCAGTTGTTGCCTGCTGTGCATTTTAACATCATATAACCAATTCTTTCACTCTGTTCTTTCAAATTACTTCCTAACCTTCCATTTATTGCTGAACATTTACATTTCAGGCCAGTCGTGTGCTAGAGCTTCAGCAAACTTGAATGACAAAGCTGGGCCATCATGCCTTCCATCTGTGCACTGCCTCTGCTATACTTCATCCTTTCATTCAAAGTGCTGTGCTAATTAAGGGGTGTGGACATTTCAGATCCAAGCATTATCTGTTTCAACCCAGTTCTCCATTTCAGGCTCTGCTGCATATGCTGGCTAACTCTTTTCCAAGAGGTTTAAACACCAAAATGATAATTGATGTTGAAAAATGGTCAATTTTAAGGAAGCAGAGAATCACTACCGGCTGCAAAAGCATGGCTTCTCACAAACTAGTCAGTCAGCCCCACCTTAGTTGAGTTGTATTTTTTAGTTTTGGCAAATTAGAAATTACAATATACAAGAACAACAAGGATTTCAAAATGCTGAATGAATAATCAGGTTCAGATATCTCTTGGGAGATGAATTTAATTATAACTTAAACACTAAGGGGTGTGTAGCTTTAGAAATGCTTATTCTTCTAAGGTTGTCAAAAGTTTGAAGTTGTATAAATGAGTCAGTGTTCCTACATTTTTTACAGAGATTGTCTACAGTAAATACTATAGAAAACTATGCTTATTGCTCTTAAAGTTGAAAAATAAGATAGGAAATTATTTATGGCTGATAGTAGGAAAAGGTGCTACGGGAATCTAATGGATTGCAGAAGACTTGAGCCTTGCCTTCCAAAATTGGAAAGAAAATATTACGATACTACAGAAATGGTGTGGGAAAGAAAATACATGGGAGTCGCACACAGGAGAAGTGTCGTAACACTAGCCTTTTGAAGCTTGTAATGCTAAAATCGTTGAGGAAAAAAAAAGTGAATCATCTCTTTATTCTTTATAAGGCTGTTGGGATTCAATGTTAAATAGAAGCAAGAAAAATTTCTCTGGGTCAAACATATTCAACAGTTTTCTGTGTTATCTTTCAAGAAAAGCCTTTTACTCACGTTAAGCTTGAATTCACTTTCTCAGGTCTTGCTTCTGGTTTTGTTTATCTTCTCTGTCTCCAGATTAATACATCAGGGAAGCTAAACAGATCTTGTTTGAGGTTGTCTTGTTTAGCTTTCCTATATTTCCCTCTAATTCTGTAAAAGCAAGAAAGGTACTATGGTTAAACAAGGTCCTAGGTCAGCAAACCCTTTACACTTAATATTAAATACCTGAGTAATCCCAGTTAGGTCAGGACAACATTTCACAAAAGAGCTCTGCATTCTCTAAAGCCCTACCTTCTGGGTTTTCACCTAACCTATTTAGACTAAATTTACCATAATCTATTAGGCCCGACTTAATACTTTAAATTTAATCTTGACTAGGATGTGAAGAGTTCTATGCAAAGAAAAAAAAAAGTGTGTACTGAAAGAATTATGACGTGGTTTCATTAAATACTTAGTCAGATGTATCAATGACAAAACCTGCAAGAAGAAATATAGTAGCCTACAGGAATGCTCTGCTTTTTGTGTGCAGATAACATTTAACAGGCAACAGTGCTGGACTACAACACAGATTATCAAGAAAGTTATCCCTTTGAGCTCATGTAGACATTGTTTGCTCTGTATGACATGATTAGCTGTAAAATATAAGGCACAATCTAACTGGTAAAATATGTCCTTTCCCATTATTATTATTTATTGTGTAACCTGACAACAAGAGACTAAAAAGGGGGCTAGGATAAAGGACTGTGATAACTATCGCTATGGTAATTCGTAAATGCACAGCAGACAGCATGGTTTAAGGGTCTAGAGGATTTCCCTGGTGTTCCAGTTTGGTAAGTACTTGAAAGAGAAAAAGAATTTGTGGAAAGGAAAAAATTAAACCCTATGGATTTCTGAATGGCAAATGAACACATGAAGTAAAAAGCTTGCATAGAAAATGATTTTCCTCTCCACTTAGTCCAAGGTTTTTTGGAAGTATGTTTTTTTGAAGGTTGAGATGCTATTAGCAGAGACCAGAAAGAATGAATTAGGTTAGTCATGTGCAGCAGCAATGGTTTCTTCTGACTGCCTCCTGTTTTGGAGGACTCATCACTTTGCTCTCTCCAATCACAATCTTTTAAAATCAATGTATGTCAGCTGCATGGCTGCCTTCCATACATTCTGGCTCTGAAGGAACAGGAGTAGGTTGACTTGCCAGAGAAGTGAGCTGAAGTGTGGGAAGGTTTGTGTCCTATAAAATAATTCAGCTATGCCAGAGAAAAGTAATAGCCAAAATCAGAGGAGCCTGTATTTTTAAAGTGAATGAAGCAGTGAAATACCTATTGGAGAGACCAAGAGCCCTTTATAGCCTCAGTCATACAGAACTGCCAGACTGCGATATGGGAAGCTCTAGCCACCACAGTGGTGCTCCAAGGGATATCGAGGTACTATCCTTATTCTCTATAGTGATGTTCCTTGCATGAGTTTTATGCAGTGCAGATCACAGCTAAAATTACTCAACTCAAAAATGTATTTTAATAATGAATGGGAAACTTTGCAGTATCATTAGCCTCTATGGTTTTTTAGAGGCTAAAGTGGAAAGCCTAAAACTGCCATAGTGATCTTGCATTGTCTTTCAATGTGTCTTCACTGTAGTATCTTCCAAACATCTATATTAGAGGTGTGCTAATGGAAGAGCCAGGTTTTAAATTGCATGCTTGTGTTAACACAAAATATCAGGCAGAACAACAGGCATAGATGCCAGACCCCCTTCCTCTCAGTCACACACGTTGTTCCTAGCCAACTCTATATTAATACATGAAATCATTTAAGATGTCTGTGGAACTCAGTTGAATGTATACACAAATGCAACAAATTTTATTTACAGCAATCAGTTGTTTCACATATAGATATTAATGCAAACTGAAAATTACCCAGCTATATTTATAATCAAAATGGATGGTGGCTGTTAGCTATTCCTGGAACCAAGAGATGGTGACTGGGACATTCTGCTAGTGCAAAGGCAAGACAAACTAAAACTAAATCATACATATATGACAAACGAGAAGGTATTTAAACTAGTCTCCGGGAGACTTCAGAAAAACTGTCAGGTAACTGCTGTAAACAATGTGGCTTATTTTTTTCTTTCTGTCTACCTGAAAGTAAAGCCAGAAACCTTGGTGTTCAATTTGCACTCAGTACAAATTTTGTCTTTGCAAGCTTGGAAAACATAAAGTATACATATAAGGATTCTTAGACCATTTGAAGAATAAAGCGTATGTACTTCCTGAACAACTTCACAAACTCAGAATTTTTACAGGATACCAGAAGATTTATAAATAAAAATAATTTACTTCAGAAAAAGAGGCAATTCCTTCTACTCTTTAGTAAGAATATCAGTTTCCTCAGCTAGAGCTTTGTCAGAAAGACTTTTTTAGGATGACTTTTAGCAAGAGATTTAGCTTCTGAAGTTAGCAACTGGGGTTCAAACCCGACAGATACATTATACATTTTAGAGAAAAGTTTGTGTGTTCAATATCTCTTAGGTTTGGTGACCAAAAGCTAGTTTAAACTATCTTAGGTTCCTAAGAGAAAATACTTTCAGAAGAGCCTTCCAAATACGAGAGAAAAAGATAAGGAGCACAAGAGCCTAAAGAAAGAAAAAAAAAAAAAACAGAAGTGAAGATAGAGCAAAGGAAAAGAGACAAGGAAGTCTGAATTATTCAGATGACTTCTCTTTTTTCCTCTGAAGACTTCTGAGAGTAAATTCAGTCTTCTACATTAATAACCAATGGGACATCTGTTACTTGTATGCTAAGAGCATACAAAACCACAACAGAAGAAAGTAGAGACAATAAGAGGAAACAAAACTAAAAATATTTACAAAATACGTTTCTAAGTTTGGAATAACAGCATTTTGGAATAAATGAATGAAACACATTTCTTCTGTATTCCATAAGTGAGGAGTGGATTATAACAGAGTATGCATAGAGTATACCTTTAACATTTATAAACTGTCATAAAATTCAGCCACGAAAAGAATTTTCTCATGAAAGTACAAAAATTACAGCATTGTTGTTTTGAATTAGTTACATAATAGTCAACTGTCCCATGAAACTCTGATAGAAGTCCAGTTTCACCTTTTCTTGGTCTGTGTCTCTTCATAGATGATCAAAAACTGTCCAAAATTGAACAAAGCTCTGTTATGTGGCAAGAAGATGATCATAATAGGATGAAAAATGTTATTTCCACTCATGCCCTTCTCTAAGATTTGGAGCTAATGAAGTATCCTTCCAGTAATGAAGGATGAATGCAGTACCCAGATCAGACTGATAGCCAGCAATTCTAAGTGGCTTGAACTGAATCATGGTCTACAGTAAAAGTGTGTAATGGTAGCAAGCATCTAATATCTGTCTGTCTTTACAGAGAAACAGAGTACCTGAACAGCCTCCCTAATCTGAGCAGAGCCAAGCTTCTGCCTGCAAATCCTTACCTCTGCGTGGATTTCCACTGACATCATTGGACTGTGTAGGTAATTGTCCATGCAAACTGATTTATCTGCAGGTTATGGGCCAGAGTTCGTGTCTGCTTGGTTGTCTGGTTTCCTGTGTTCATCTGGGAGTCTTTTCAGTTTTGGATATTAAACTCTGCTGCTCAGCCCCCAGAAATTTTCCCTTCTTATTCCTCTCTCCAACTGACTGCTGAATTCTTGGACTGGAAAATACCAGAGAGATCAAGACTTTCTGAAAGTCATACTTTGTGAAGCAAGACTCTGGTCTATCCTAAACCCACTGAAATTGTGCTACATATATGAAAGAAAACAAACGAACGCAAAGAATTACATTCCGGTTTTTAATTAAAAGAAGAGGTGAGAAGAGATGATAAATGCTACAAAGACAGTTTCTGTACCTAGATGTTAAAAGGCTGCCCTGAAAGACATTCTAGTCCTATTGTTCCTTCCTGCATTTCCAGTAAAACAATGAATCAGAACGTGTTACTTGGAAAGTTAGTTATAGAAATCCAGGTTATTTGATGGCATTTACAGAGATTTGGCTCATGCTTAAATTATATACTGTATTTAAGTACTTGAGAGAGAGAGATTCCTGCCATGATGCACGATGATTATTACTAGTATTAAAAGAAAAAGATATTTTAAAACAAGAACTTGCTATGGTTTTCATAAATTTGGAAAATAGTCTCCTAAATGACAAAATAATGCATCAAGAAACCTTGTATTTCATTTATGCTTAAAAAAACCACAACCAAAAAACCCCATTAAAAGCCAGTCCTCGGGCATGCTTATTTATATTACTTGCAGACAGGGTGTTCTAATGAGAGAAAAGAGAATAGAAATATCTGACTTGGAAGTTTGACCAGTTTTGTGTTCCTGAGCACTTTGCATTTGACCCTAATATATGATATCGGAAGACAGGATGCTTCCAAAGTATTTTCTCTGAGTGCTACATTTCTACTGCAGTGGAATATCACCATAGAGCGTTTCTGGTTTCTCATCATGAGATTGATAATTTTAAGTAAGAAATAACTGTGCAGTAAAGCTAATGGTACATTTCTATTATGCCTGTACTTTTAGACAGACAGAGAAAAAACACTAGGAGATAATGAGAATCTGGCACTGAGTGTGACTTCTTCTGTAGCACAGATCCTTGCACATTCCTTGAATAAATACCTGGGTCAATACAAACACTTGCCTGGAAGATATGACACATTTAGCATTCATGGATGCCCTGACTGATTCCTCACAATCTCTCAACTATTATACTGCGTAGACCATGATGGAGCAGGAAGGGCTAACCATGCAAAAGCTGAAGTTCACCTCATGGAGACAGAGCAAACTACTTACAAGTCTTCTTGCTCTGGACCAGAGTATTCTGGGTGCTTAACCTTGGGTGAGGTTCATGGTCCCTATGACCCTACCACCGAGGGCTGCAGAACTAAAGGATCCCTGCCCTGGTAGCCCTCTCCTTCTGACATAGACCTAGGTGGCTGCTTTTCTGCAAGGGCTGCTGTTTCTGTCTCACTCACATTTGGCCTACAAGTTATAATAGAGACTCAGCTTGCCAGATTACAACTCCGTGCTGTAAAAGTGTGTTTTTTATATTTAGGTTCCTTGGCCAAGAGTGTCTGGCATTCTCCAATCACAATAACTGTTAAAGGTTGAAAAACCAGAGAATAGAGCTGATGGTTATACTTGGCTGGTGTATGAGCTTTCCTATACCTCTGCAATGGTCACTTTTAATAGTAAAAAAAGCTACAGTGACTCAGAAATCACATGTAAAGGTGGACTTAAACCACAGGATTCATGCCTGTGTTATATTTCAGTTCCTTCACATACAAATTTGAGAATGTATAGCTCTGTGATTCAGCTCATGGTGAAGTGAAGGAGAACCATGACTTTCTTTTGACAACACAATAGCCCATATGAAGATGAAAGCTAGGGTTCGATCTCTTCTCCTTTGCAGTAAGCAGGCTTAATTGAAATTAGAGTGGCGCTGAGCATGCAGGCATTGAAAAGGCTGAAATTAATGTTCACATGCATCCACCCCCCCGCCCCCATTCCCAGTTATCTGGAAGTGCAAAAATACTTCAGAACATCAAATCTGACAGAATTATGTTGTCCTGAGGCAGCATATCAAAGCAGCAGCTGTAGCTTCAGCCTGGTTTCCACCTATGTTTACTCCTGATGTAAACTGGAGGGTGGTGGTGGTGACTGAAAGCAGAGCAGTATGAAATCTTAAAAAGAAATGTGTGCTATTTTTTTTGGTATGTTGTTGTAGTTTAGCCCCACTCAGGACCAAGCTCTGCAGTCGCTCACTCCCCCCACCCTCCAGTGGGATGGGGACGAGAACAGGTAAAGAAAAGAAGGCAACACTCATGGTTTGAGATAAAATAAATTTTAAAAGAACAATAGAAGAAAAGGAAACAAATGGAAAGCAAACAAACCAAATCAATAACAGCAAATACTGAAGCATGTACTGTACAGTGCAATAACTTACAGCAAATCGTGATGCCGGATTTCCTCTCAAGTAGCAGGAGCCTCCCTTGAGCCCCCTCCTCACTTTAATACTGAGCATGGTGTCCCATAGGATGGAACGGCCCCTGGGCCAATTTGGGTAACTTGTCCCAGCTGCTGGCTGATCAGTAACCTGTCCCAGCTGTGTCCCCAGCCACTGGTGCCACCAGCTCCAGCTCCTCTCCCAGCTCCAGGGAAAATTACCTCTGTCCTAGCTGGAACTAGGACAGATATTCTTAGAAAAAAAAAAATAATGTTTTTAAAGTGATGGAACCTCAGACTACTCTTTTTTCTTCCCATATGCCCATTTTCACTCAAATATTTGGAAATTGTTGCATTGTCTTTGCTCATCTTCCATCTTGCAGATGGGGCCTGCCTGGAGCCAACATAAATGAAGAAGCCTCACTTCAAAGTGTTACTGTAATACCAAGGGAGACTGGTTACTGTAAGCAAGTAGTATGCTTTTAAAAAAATAAAAACAGGTTCTCAGACAAAAATTTAAATTTTGTTTCAATGGATATAAGCTCTGAATATTGAGGATCTAAAGTTCTATTTTTTTCAGTCAAATTTGGCCACCAAAGTAAGACTGAAGGACTGAAATGATGTGAATCGTGAAATGATGTGAATCAAAGTCCTTTTATTCCCTTCTCAATTACTTATCAAGAAAAGATAGGGTAAAACAGAAAAGACACATGCACCTGTTCAAGTGCTAGGAGGACTGACTTGTATGGCACATTTGGGAAGTGAAAATGAGAGGGAAGCTTGATCACAGTGTCCAAACACACCACTATATAGGCCGAAAATCCAAAATGTTGAACAAAATTATTGAGACAAACAATTTAACTGTAAACATCATATTGCACAAATAGACAAGAGAAAAAGAAGAAATTAAGAACAGTACAGGGAGGACAAAAGGAAATAATTATTTAGTAAATCAAATTATTTAGTAAAATTACATTTCATTCCAAGTAGAAAGCTATCAAATATTTAAATGTAAACAAATAAGAAATTATTCTGATTTATAAAAGTTTGCAGATTTTGAGAATGAATCTTTGTCTCCTACACAGCATTTTTGAAACATACACTTACAACAGAGACACCTCATTTCAAGGTGAATAAATTATAAAACAACCTAAACAGATTTAAAGTATTATTAGTTCCAGGAATAAATACAATACTTTTTTTTTTATGCTTCTGAAGAGATCTTTTCCAAGATAATGCATAAAAAGAAGTGGTGTCTTTTTGTCATGACTAGATTTACCTAACATAGACATCAAGAAAAAAGCAAACAAACAAAAAAACCAGGCAAAAACATAAAAAAAAAAAAAGCAGAAACGGAACATGTATTGCTTGAGGGAAATGAGTTGACACTGTAACCCAGATCAAGTAACATAAAAAGCTACGAAGCAGCTAAGCAGTCACTTCTCTCACTGCTGGGTAAGAAAAACTCTCAGTGAAATTGTTTGTATCTTGCAGTGGGAAACCAGGTCCTAGGCCCTTTGAATTGTAATTCAAACACATAAATTTTACTTCAGCCACTCATAAAAGATTTTACTGGATTTCATTAGCGTCCATTGACACCACTGAGGCCAAAATAGGGCTAAAGACATAGTGTGCAAACAAAATTCATCTAAGAGCTTGACAGCTGTAGCAAAAGAAGCATGATAATTGAGTTTAGATGGCAATATTGCTTACAAAAAAAGATTACTTGTCCATATATATATGGACTGCATCAATATTTCTTTTAAAGCAAACAAATTTTCTGAAAACCAAATTAGCTCACAAAGCTCTGTCTCTCTATTAAGACTGATTTGGGCTATTGGATTTTAAAGGCCTTATAGGTGGATCATAATAATTTCAGTGCTTTTATTTTAAATAATGACTTCTATAACTTAGGATGTCATTGCAGTGACTTAATATTCTTTCTATCAATGTTACTTTTCAGATCTATAATGCAGAGAGAACTGCATATATAT
>WHYT01016970.1:121530-140794 GCA_009806455.1 Tetrax tetrax
ATATATATATATATATATATATATATATATATACTAACGGAGATTAGTTTCTCAGCAAAGGCATTTTCCTACTTGCACAAATGGCAAAGTTGTGGTGACTGCAGCAGGAATAAACCAAGAAACTTTGGTAGACAGTGGTGCTCATGGAAGCACTGAAAAGGCCCAAGGCAACCAATGGTGAAATTTTCTGCCTTGGGAAATAACAACATGAGGACTTTAAGGCTGATAAAGAAATTGAAATCACATCTGCAATGGCCTAGCTCACACTTAGAACAGAGCTTTCGTTAGCACTTGTAAAAATAAACCTGTATGAACAGAAGTCAGAGGCAGCTCCTAGCAGTATGTACGTGTACTCCTGCACACATGTTCCATATAGCGACAGGTAACTCTTCTGGCCTTGTTTAAATTACCACAACTATTACAAATGGAAAGTTCTCAGCTTCTGAAGAATGTATTATATATGCCCCTAGAGCACGTACTGCACTGGAGCTGCCTTGTGTTTAGTTGTTCAGCTGTCTTAGCTCTTGGATCAAGATCAAGTTGGAGTAGAAAACAGAGTCTGAGTTATCCAGATAAAGGCAGTTCTGGACATGCACGCGAGCAATGCCCTGGGTACTTAAGGAACTGTAATGTCAAACAAGAAGGTACCTAGGTGATAGCTGGCAGCAGCTTTTACTCTGTCTTGGTTTTGTGGGTTTTTTTTGTTTTTGTTTTTTTTTGTTTTGTTTTTTTGTTTTGTTTTGGTTTTTTTTTTTTTTTTAATAGAGTTTTGGTCTTACAAGGCTCAGTTTACATTGGTCTTTCTTAGGGTGCTAAGCACTACTTAAAGTGAGACTTACATGACCTTGAGCCATCAGCAGACGCTCAAGCAGTGCTTGAGAAAAGTGTAGCACCAGGAGAAACAGCATCAATTTGAATTCCTGGCACTATTTCTATTTTGCTGATCTGGTGAAAGTTTGGCCTCCTCTGGTCCTGCCAGCCAGCAGGATTCAGTACCCAAAGCCTTTCATCTTCCTCCTGGCAGCAGCAGGCTAGGTACTGCAAAACTGTTCCTAATGAATAAGTATTTCCTTCCTATTACATACAAACCTCTCATTTTTAAAATCTGAGCACTGGAAAATTAATTACATCACCGTCTGTTACAGGGTCATACAGGTTTTCTACATTTTTGCATGCCTTTTCAGATGTCTTCTAAATTGCGCTTGCAATTTTAAAACTAGTATTAGATATAGGAGCATGGATAATACACAAATAAAAGAGAAAGAATAGTCTACATTTATTAGATGACTTTTTAGAAGTTTTGATGTGCTGTTATCATATGACTGAAAGAACTCTTGTACATACTCCAGACAGCTTGTGCAACTGGAACACATGAACAGAGGGAAGCCCAGTGTCACGCTCGGGGTTTGTTCATATCCAGAGCAGACCTTGCAATGAAATTGAAAAACAGACAACTTTCTTTAAGAACAGCCCTCATATAAGTCTCTCAAACTCTGTAACAAGAGTTGCTTGTTCAGGAAGCTAAAGCATTTATTTAAAGCTGCATGCCCATAAATGAAAAATTCAGATCATAAGAAGAAACCCTATTTTATATCCTGCTTTGCTAATCAGTTATCTATCTTGGATAAAAATGTGTTGATTTACTCTTTGAACCTCACTTAAAACACTCCAGATTGAAGCTAACAACCACAACTAACACAAAATATGAAAGGCAAATTAAACAGACTTAAAAAAAAAAAAAAAAAAAACCAACAAAAACCAAAACCCCAAAGTGCCCAAGCCTTTGCATTTGCTTTCCAAAATTAGTCACGCAGAAAGTGGTTTGATTCTTGAACCATGTTTTTACTACTCCCAGCCAAATCAACAATTTGCATGATTTCTAGTCTTCAGCATGTGAGGCAGAGCACACAGATGTATGCCTGTCAGCTTTTCCAGTACAACACACAAATATTTTCCTTTCACAGAGAAGGTCCTTGACTCAGTGTCTTAGTAAGCAGACGTTATTCATTATAACACAACACAGCTGTAATTCAGATTTCATTTACATTACTTTCTGTCAATGAGTCAAGCTGCACACTTAGATGAACAGAATACCATGTCCATAATATGTTTTACAGAAAAGAATGGAAAATTACTCATGCTTTTTAAGGGTTCAAAGGGTTACAGAGATGGCTTTTCTCAGCATGCCTAATCTAACTGTGCTTCATTTAAAGATACTAATAAAGCTGTTTATGTATATATCTAACACTATCATGGCATATGGATTATAATGTTGAAGATTTAAGTGTGTCACCCTGCACAGCCTTTACTATCACTGTGCAAAGAGCAAGGCTATGCCTTAACATGGAATATACTGGGTGGGGAACTAGTTCGGTTTTGCTTCTTTTGCCAAAGGCTTATAATAATAATGGTTAAAATGAAAACAATAGCAGAATTGGTACTGAAGTAAATATAAAAGGTAAATCAATCTTTGCCTATTAGGGAAAATCCCCTACACCCAGCAGAACACTGGGGACAGGTTTGCTAATGTTTTTAGTATCTCCTGTTGCTTCTGCAGCACGATGCGTTGATATCTCATAGTGGTAGCTATGGCTTTGATTAAAATGGGGGCTTCAGCTCTATTAAAGTCAAGACAAACACCACCCCTACCCCCTGCTATGATTTGGTTTTGATTCAGTCTGTATTTAATCAAAGTCTCCTTGAAGTAAAATAAAACCTTAAGTAAAGTGGGAAATGCTGAAAGAATTCATAAGGATTTGCCCTATTTGATTTGTGCCTAACATGACATCAGTATGTAACATTAAATAACACTGATCAATCTAACTTTCAGTGATTTTTATCACTACAGTATTGAAAGACATAAAAGGAAAAGGGTTTGAAAGTGACGCTCCAAAAATCAGTTCAGAGAAGGTAAGACTACAGAACCCAAGATCAAAATGTGCACAAAGGGGAGGGCTCTGCAGTGAGCTACAGCTGTCCCAGAAGGCACAGAAAGAGTCATCGCTTCTCTGGACATTATCCATAAAGGGACACTTTTAATCTCCTATGCCAAGGACAGCAGCTGCAGGCTGAGAGATTTGAGTGATGCTTCAAAATTATTCTGAAAATTGAAAGCCTGCCACAGGTTATCACCTTCAACTGTATACGAATGTGAGCAATGCATACAATGCAACAGATGTTCCTTCAGTGGTTCCAGGTGAGGGAAAGACAGGATTTAACCAAGTCTTCATTACACCTGCAGGCTGAAGATGCTGTGGATCACCTCAAGCATAGCACTTGCCACAGATGCAATGGCTCAGTATTATTCTCAGGAGGGACTTGGATGGCTGATGCTATCAGCAAGGATGTGGAGAGTGTGTAAGATAACTACTACCACACAGTATTTAGCAGAAACAGCAGCTCAGATATGGGTTACAAATCCACATAGCTTCTTAACTATAGATTAGTGAACAATATGCTGAACTTCCAACTGAAACCCAGAATTTCATAAAACCCCAAACAAACCCACAATGATAATTCCCCAAGCTCCACAATAAAATAGGCCAATTAATGAACTTATTTATTACTTTTGAAAGAAAAAAAAAAATCTTTAAAGCAATTTATAAATTTTCAGTTTCAGAGGCTCTATACCCTAACTTATTTCTGTCCTTATAGCTTTGCCTATTTTAACAGCATTAGTATAAATTATGGTTATCTAAACAGTTGTAGTTACCCATAAGCTGAAGTCCCTACATTTTGTCTTCTATAAGCAAAAGAAAACTAAACGCTTAAAGACAAAGGATTTTTCACATTAAAATTGCTTATTTGAGTAATACCTGACACTGGGTCTGTCCAAACTGCCAGCAGTGTAATTCGCACAATTAGTGCATATACAGTTACCTTAAATATATGTAAAATAAATCCTGCCTAGCAAAACCCTGTATTAATGTTCCTCAGAAGCTCAAAGACTCCACCATCCCCTCTCCACTTGGACTTAAATTTTAATTTAAATATTCAAAAAATGAGAAGCTAATGAAGAAGGATCATAACTGGAAAAGGTAGCATAAACTACTGTCTTTGCAAAAACCAGGCTATTCTTTGAAATAATTAGAAAGAGTATTCAAGAGTTATATTTTCACAGACTAGGATGGAACCTGTAAACACTAAAGACTATTTTCAGAGAAAAGTTTTGATGCGACATTACTCTTTGGTCTTTCCTGGCACATATTTTGGAATGGAAGTCTATAGGCTGGTTATAATCTAGCCTTATGGATTGCCAAGCAAGTGTTAAGCATGCTGTTACCTTTTAGGATTTAATGTTATATGGCCTAGTAAAAAGGATTTTTTCCTCCTCTGCATCTCAGGATTGTTTATCTTTTCTCAGGCAGCTTCTGCAAACATGAAATTGTGATGGCAGAAGCAGTTCCAAACTTAGATTGTGTTTAGTTTTCGTTCTGCAACTAATCAGTCTATGGATTAGTCACAAACCATCCGGGATCTTCTATCACTCCAGAAATCTGCATGTGCAAGAATTTATTTTTAGATTTTTTAATTATAAAGATTACACAAGCTTAAGATTTCTCAGTTTTCATTCATCAAAATAATTTGGGTAAAGTGGGAATCATCTGCCTTTTTGTGTAATGTAACATTTACATTTCGTTCATGAAGATACATTACCCTCCTGTTGTACTCTTGCAGAAATGGCACATTTGAACAACAGGTCACAGCTAAACATTATATCCAAGATATGAAAAAACAAGAACAGCATGGATGTGAGTGCTCCTCACTTCCTTTTCAAGCATTGCCTGTTACTCATTAAGCAAAGCAATTTGTTCACTTGGAAGAGCCTACTTCTATTAATGTATATGTAGTCATCATTTATTTGAGTTTCTAGAATACCTAGAGCATGTATTTAACACTAGAAAAGGTAAAAATATGAATATTTTTGTTAATATATCAGACAGTTCTGTATAATAATGTAACATTAAACAACCCACTAAAATTCCCAGGTCTCCTCCTTTCAGCTGCTTCTCTTCCATTACAATAAGCAGAGCAAACACATTGGTTGAACTCCACTCTGTCCACCCACTGCCTCCAGCAGGCACCCCAGAGACGGCTCTGTCCTGCCACTTGCACTAATGATGTTAGGCTCTGTTATGTCATTTTTCCCCAGATATATGCAAGAACTTTAATTTCCCCAGACTTCTTATTCCATAACAGAGAAAGATACTGTTGCAATAGTCTTTTAGAGGAAATTTACAAACCAAAGGAAAGGATGAAAAAGAAATAAAAATTAATTAGTAGCCGAGTACAGGAGCGCATACCTACTTCTGTATGTAATAGTGTAACACATACTGAGCTATTTTACTTTTGGAGTGAATGATCCATAGGAACCTATGGAGGCTATCGGAATTACACATCTGCATCTTTCAAGCTGATTCCTGACCCAAAATTTGTACCATGAGTTACATTATAGAAATGTTTGTGCCAAGGACTCACATAGTAGGCAGCTAACTCAAGAGTAGAGAAGGGAAAGAATAGAAAGTGAGAAATGGAAATTAGAATTTTTACTGCAGAATATCCTCTCTCAGAACTGCAGACCTCAAAAGCAAACCTCCCTGTTCCAGATACTCATCTTGGGAAGATCCCAATCAGACCCACGGGTACCCTACTACTTAAAATTGTAGAAAGCCACCGAAATGCACGTACAGGCATATATTCATAAAGGTGCACAGTGCACTGATAACGTCACATTTTTGCAGATTGTATTTCAATCATTTTAAGGTAAAAATAATAGTTAAATTTCTGATGGATTTTCCTTCATTCAGAAAGAAATCTAAATAATTTGAAGTAGTTAGAGATAGGTATTAAGAGAAGAGGGTGACTCACTGCAATGGCATAATGGTTAGCCGCAGTAATTTTGAAGCTCAAATTCTCTTAGCGATAGGAATCTGAGTGCTACTTAGTTTTTCTTTCAAGATAAACAGATGGAATAAAATTTAACATCTTCGGTTTCACTCTTGTGAAATCACTGATTCTTCCTTTAAAGATCTTTTTCTTGGAGTGTCCCATTTCTTTCTGTTCACACGTTGTGGCTCTTTTCTTTGACTGGGTCATTTTTGTTCATTTTTTTTTTCCCACCAATATTCACACTCTCTTCTGAATCTCTCAAAACACTCCTTCATAGAAAACTCTTCTGCTCTCTTCGCTAAAAATTTATGCAAAATCTTTCAGGGGCATTTTGTGGTTTTGCCTTTGTTTCCCTAAAATTCAGAATGAAGCATCTCATCGCATGTACTACACAAGCAAACAGCACTTAACTGGCCTGGCAGAAAGCTTCTAATCTGAGTGGTTTTGTATTCACTAGTAAAAAGAAAAATGAAACACACTCATAATGTTTTGGTGATTATTGCTTGCTTTTTTTTCCAATAGTGGTCTTGTTCTACTTAGAATTCAGACAATACATACGTATCCATGTATTCTGCTGTGAACTATGATTGCTGCTACAGCATGCACACCATGTATAGCATATTCTTAAATGATCTATGAGATGAGAACTTTCAGCTCTAAAAGGAAAGCAGATGAATTCTGCTTTGTTGTGTGAAACAGAAATTGTTCTTCTCAACAAGTCTAGGTAATTATTTTAACAATTAAACCAGAAAATTTGCAGAGTTTTTTTATTATTCATTTTACTAAGCCTCCAAATTTAACTAGCAAAAAATGGAGACTCTGATGGAGTTTTTGAAAGGTACTTTTATCCAATAGTTACATAACATGACTCAGAGTTGAACTGAAACATATAAATGGACTCAATCACCTACACTGGCTGAGGGCGGTAATTCCATTGACCTGAAAGGAATACAATGTCCTCTAAAAATAGGCCTTTCAGGAAAAAGGAATTTAGCCTATGAGAAAATTAATTAGATTTCAGAAGAAAACAAATTTATAGTGATATTTTCCTCTTCTTAAAAGGTAGATATTCTCCTTCATACAGTTGGTTTTTTGGTGAAAATTTTTAATACATTTCTATCAAGAAATTATGGCCCCACAGAAGCACCAGATATGATGGAAAAGCAAGAAAAACAGAGTCCCCAGGGAAAGATAAATGTTTATGTTGCAGAAGAGTTTCATGTCTGGTACAGTTGCATTTCCTTATCAGGTTGAGACATTGTTAAATTGATGCTTCATTCTCATCTGGCATTTTTATCCCCTCCTCTCTAGCTTTTTTCTGGCTTTTTTTTTTTTTATATCTACTTATAGTTTCTTAAACTATAGGTACATTTCATATTTTAAGACATCCAAAACTGACAGGATTTAAACATAACTATTCTATATAATTATGCCCTCAAAATATTTCCAAATATTTCTAATTTTGAATTTGCAAAAGAAAAAAACACTGCTCATGGCATTAATTTTTTTTTTTTGCAGAGGAACCTTTCAAGTGATGTAGATTTTTATGATGAACACCAATTAATGGGAATAGTTATGCTTCCCTAAAACCAGTTGTGGAACAGCCCCTAGCACAAAATAAGAATCAGAATTCATGATTGCATTAATCAAGAATTCACATTTGGCCTTGTTTTGCTCTGCCTATTTTAGAACTTAACTATTTTCATAGCTATTGAAAAATAAACACTGATTGTTTTCTATAATAGAGAGAAACAAAGTAACCTAGAATAAAACAACAACAGTGTTTGGACAATTTGGATATAAACGTGTAGCAATGGCATACCAACATCTGCACAGTTGGTTTTTCTTTTCTAAATTCTAACTTGTGTGCTGAAGAAGCATGTCAACGTACCATCTTATACACGAATACTCAGAGCAATGGAAACTGTACCAGGTAGGATAAAGATATTAGATCTTTTGTACTCTGGATTTGTACTTAGGCAGAGCAATGGTTGCTTCTTGTACTTGTAGATATTTATGTGATTCATGCTGCCCAGTAGACAGCTGGGATTTAATTTTTCTTTTCCTTCACTTACTTTCTAAGCATCACTGGATGCATTCTCACAAGCTTTTGTTATTAAAGACATTAGGATCAGTCTCCAGTTTCACTGAAGTACTCTGCTTGCTTGTTTGCATATGTACGGCCACTTTGGCCCACTCTTTCAATTCAAGGCCATTTAGAATCTACATTGTTATATTTTAGTTTCCTGATGAAAAATGTAATGCTCTGTCCTTCTTACTATATTTTCTTTTACTCGACACGCAGCTTTTTTTTTTTTTTTTTTATTTTTTTTTTTTTTTTTTTTTCTTTTTTTTTTTTCCCCCCAGATGAACTAAACCAGTGTCTTACGAGATCAGTTTTCAGTTTGCAGCCTTATTAGCATGAATTCTAATTCTAGTTTTACTTCATTCTGGCCCACACCTAATCACTTTTTCATACCAATCTGCAAGAAATATAGCAGCCAACGACTTCAGGCCCAAACTTGTTGACTTGAGCTTCTTCAAAGGTGAATATGTTTGTGTTTACACAAAGGCTTCTGCAAAAAAAGTTATGCTTCCTAATGTTATTGTTCTTTGAAAATGTATTCCAGCCTGCATGGCCTTTGCACTGCATTTCAGTAGACTGATTAGTAAGTGGCGAGTGATGCCTGGCCTCGGCAGCAGCCAATGGCTGTGCAGAGCAGGAAGTTAAACTTGTAGGGTCTTGTTGGGCAGAGATTTAAAATCACCAGCCAACAGCTCTCAGAAGCTCTAATCTACATAAATTAGAGTTATATATGTAACACTGAACAGTTTCTTGAACGCTCTTAACTCTTTAGTTGAAGGGTATTTTCCTGACAATATAATATTTAGTGGAAAAAAAGCAGTGGACAGCATAACGTATTTACAATGCTGATGCAGAAGTCTACATACTGTTCTGAACACAGACTTACACACACACTGTAGACCATACTGGTAGCATCATCTTTATCACATTTGCCCCTTTTGGAGCTTTGTACAGCTCTAGCTCCTTACGTTGAAATTATCCAAGACCAAACTCTCTATCTCACACTGATTTGGAATCAGTGGAAGGAGAAGATCTTAGACAAAACAGTTCTGGCACCTCTGAAAACAATGCAAAAGAGGATTAATGCTTTTAGTTTGAAAACCTTTTGCATCTACAAGCTAGGGAGCAAAGTGTTGAAATTTGACAGGATACGGCCTAACATACTTCACTTCTCTTATGAAAACCAACCAAAGCCTGCCAAACACACAAACATCTGAAACAGTAAGTCTACATGGGCTTATTGGGGTTTGCCTCATCATCATTGCTCCAGAGACCCCATCTGTCCTGGAATCTTCCCAAAGATTCAGCAGGGATCCTCTGCAACTGGAGCTGTGGGTTGCACTGGTCTCTACAAAGTCATGGCACTGACATGAAGTTCTCTCGCTCCTGTGTTTTCAGTTACTCGTATTAGTCTTTAGTCATTGAACTGTTATTCCCATAGTTCTAATCCTTATTACAGCTGTTATCAACACCTCTGCAAGCAATGTGATGCCCAGCTTGGCCTGACTGATATTGACCTGTGCAGAAACCTGATGATGAGGTTTCCCACATGCTTGAAAGCTCCTGTTGTAGCAGGAAAACAAGAGCTACTGAAAAGGTAGGCATAGCCCTGGATGTTTCTGTGCATTGTTCTTCAGGCACGTATAGGAAGATTTACACAGACCATCTGGACCTATTTTCGTTCTTATCAGCAGCAGAGGTTGGTTGGTTTGGGGTTTTTTTTCCCTCCCTTTCTTTTCAGTTCTCTTTGAGTGACTCATCCACTGATGTTTAGCCACAGCTTTCTGTCTTTGCCAGAATAAGCTTCCACAGAGCAGTATACCAATGGCAGAGGGAGGGGGAAGCTTAATTGCATCTCCAGCCTTATATGTTTCGTGCAAGAAACCTCACTGTTTTAGCAATGGGTGTTTCAAAATGCCTTCATTTAGTTCCTCTAAATAATATTTGCCCAGGTTTCAAAAGGCAGAAAAACCTTTCAGGAAGGACAGAAATAGTTCAAGCAAAAATGGACTGTACCTTACTTATAAAACTTTTTTTTTTTTTTTTTTTTTTTTTGGTGGGGAAAGGGAAAATTCATTAGGAAAAAAGGAATGAATAAAATCTGAAATTTCATCACCTTGATGAGAAACACAGGAATAAAGGTTTTGTATAGAAATGTACAGGAAGGAAAAAGAAATAAAAAATTAACTAGAAAATGACCAAGTTAAAGTTTGAAGACATTTGCTCAGTAGAAAATACCAAATCCTGTATTGTATTAATGGAAAAACATTCCTATCCTCATGCACAGGAAGAGTCAAAATTACTTACCATCTGATGGATCATCAGACTTCACCCACCTTTAAAAGCTCATGCATCTCCCCAGTTAATAAAGTATTTGTGCAACAATCACAGTAAATACATGGAAGAAGACTGAAAAAAATAAGGCAATTCATACTGTATCACATATGTAACAGGCCAGAAAACAGATTAACATGTTAAGTGGTTAAATTTCCATAACAAATATTTACTAAAAATATAAATAATAGGTTATTGATGTCAACTACCATTATGCAGAATATTGCAAAGGAAGGAAAGTTTGAAGCACTTAGGAATTTGCTCAGTGACAACTAAAGAAGTTAACCCATTCCTACAATATATCAGCATATAGCTACGGACTTTGGTTTGTCATGAATATGAGGTCATGCACATGCAGAGACAGGATGTACCATTCTCAACAGAAAGGTCTGCCAGATATATCCTTGCAGCTCCATTCGCATTATACAGGGATAGTTACAGATGGCTATGGATGAAATGTTTGAATATTTTGATACAGCAGCAAACTACTGAGGGAGTATGGTGAGTAATTGTGTATAGCTGAAATGTTGACCCAAAACATTTATTATTTGCATTTTAAAAATAATTAATAAAAGGCACATGGATATAGTACAAGATTTTTCTTGTCAAGCTTGAGAGAAAATAGGTAAGTTAATGCCACGTGGCCAAGATATTCCAAACTGATCATTTTAGGTGCCAAAGCTGACATGAATAAAGGACCTTATTTACAGGAGATACTGCCTACCAACCTCCTGACAGACAAATCGCATGAGACATGAACTTAATTTTTTTTTTTTTTTTTTTTCTGTATTTTGGCCTTAACAATATTCTGGATTTTGGTTTTGTTTGCAATGATTGGTCTTTTAGAGAATCAATACACAAATATTGGTATTTTAAATATTAATGTTTTATTGAGAAGAATCAGGTAGATTTCTTCTGGTCAAGACCAAGATAGATGATATAGCCCAGGCATGTCTGATGTAAGTTAATCAATAAGAAAACATATCCATACAATACATTACCAAGATTTATCCTTTATGAATATATTTGTAGTAGTGGTGTATATTAATTTTCTTCCAAACAGTAGATGAACTCTACAGTCCTAAATATTCCCAGTGTCCTCTTCTTCCCTTTTTACAAATTACCCCTCTCACTCTCCAGTTCAATTTTCTCCTAAATATTTAATTTGTAATCTTTTTCCAGTTCAAATTCCCTTGACTGTAGCACGTGGCTTTTCCAAGCTTATCAAGAACAGTACTCACAGAATATCAGCAACACAGATGTTCCTTACATCTGAAATACTCACCCAACATCTAAGGGAGAGTCTCTCTTGTAATGTGTTCTGTTTTAGTTAGAAAATCTAAAGCCAAAATGCCTGATAGGCCACTTTCAGGGACAGGGCAGAATTTCCTGCTATTAACACCAGAGAAAAGAGGCTCCATGCATGCTAAAGCCCCACGGTACTCAAGCTCTATTTTTACCCTATGCCCTCAGTATGGAATCACAGCCATGACACTAAGATTTCCATTGCAGCCTAATCTCATATTTTTAAATTGTCTTGATTTTCCCATGGAGATGTATTTTCACACACACAAAACACCACAAAGACCTTTATGCTTTGCAGAAGTTGTGGAACTGTTTTGGAGAAAGTGGGAACTAAGCCAAGCCATTTGAGTCAGAAAGTTTGAAGATTAAAACCCTTCTGACTGTTTGTAAAGTGGCTTGTGCACTGGTAGCTTTGATAATAAGAGTTTCCTAAAGATTGTTAAATTATGAAACCTTTATTCACAAATTACCTGGAACATTTGCTTACATCCTGTAAAGAATCTAGGCTTTCCCATTTTGCAGCATGTGTTAGAACACAATAGCTCCCACCCGAACTGTTAGGGTTAAAAACAAGAGTCTTGATCTACCTTAACTTGCACCTGTGCAGTTCAGCCCATTCCAGTACAAACCAAGCGGAATCTGTTGACATGCTCAAGGGCAAAGCTGTTGGTTTGAATAACAATATAACTGACCTAGACAGGCGGGAGGAGTGGGCTTACTGGGTTGTATTAAGTGAAGCATAGCCAGCAGGTCAAGGGAAGTGACTGTTTCCCTTTATTCACCATTTATTAGATCACATGTAGAATACTACATCCAGTTTTGGACCTGCACCTAGCTTGAACTGGGCTCTCTGCCTTCCTGTGACCTAGGGTCGTGAACAGTCTCCCACACTGCTTTCTCCTAAGGTTGTTGACCTTCACGTTGCAAACGTATAGGATATATTTATGGATGGTTAGAAAAGAAGATGGAAATCTCCAAAAACATTATAGAAGGAAAGTTAAAAACCAGCCCACTGAGCAAACTAAACCCAGATAAGCTATTTTAACATTTACCACTGCTATTACTGCGCCATTTATGTTGTGATACACACAAGACACATACATTACAAGAACAAATAGCTTTGCAAGGTAAAGTAGCATTCTCTTAAGCCAGATGCCTCTGTTGTCAGCCTTTTTATGCTTCTAAAGGGAGTTTCCAACTACTAGATGACAATAATTTAACAAGAGGCATGTGACTGGGCAGATAAAAGGAATTGTCTGTATCTACAGTTGACAAAGGATCCCATGCAACTATGACTTCTGTATTTGGGAAGACCTCTGCCTGGCACTGACCATGCTGACTCTCCATACTGCCCATTGCTTCGTGCCATTGTCATGGCTTCATTCTGCTTGGACTATACTAGGATGTACTGGAAACTCCTGAAGAGCTGACTGTTAATCTCTGCAAACATTACGCTACCACTACCACAGAAATTTGAAATACTCTGTTTAATTTTGTCTTTTTACACAAAATGCACCATCTCTGGAGGAAAAAAAATAAAAAATAATAAAAAAACCCACCCAAAACCCCCAAAAAACAAACAACAACAAAACCCAAACAAATGGGACTAAACTGATGCCTCTGCTGGGAGTAGGTCTTAGAGGACACTTTTGGAGACAAGTGCTTTGCTGGTGATCAAACCTTATTGTTCAGAGGGAAAAGCGTTGCACTTCTTGTGATCATAAGGTGTCTTTAAATTCATAGGACCTAACGATGCTCACTTACATTGGAGAGGTTAGTTAGACCCTTGCTCAGCATAGCAGCTGTTCCTAGGAATGACTGTTGTTGTTCTTCATCAGCTGCATGATGACTTTGCCCAGGTCACAGCACACATTTTTTTAATCCAAAGACTCTGGCCTAATATAACCACAGCTGGCTTGAGAACACTTCATCTTCTACTCCAATCGCAGAGACGGAAAATAGTCCTCAGTTTGGCTGATGTCTTTGTAAAACATTGGTTCCAGATAACTTCTCTTGCTTGGATAAAATTTCATGTTTGGCTTTTACAAAATTTGTTTAGAAATGTACAAAGTTTGTCAAGCAAAAGCACAGTATCATGCAACTCTATTTGCACATAGCATCCAACTGTCTCCCTGTGTTGGGACACAGATGTTCTGTAGGCTTGGACGTGTTGCATGTGTACTTGTAGGTACACAGAATTCATCTTAGGCATTATCAGAAGAGAAAACTTTCAGTTACTTGTGTAGTGAGAAAGTATGTATAGCTAGTGTTGTTTAGCCACCTTAGTGGCCAAGTGGACATTGCACAGGGTGGGGTGAATTATGCTGTTTTCTCCCAGTTTCCATAACTCATCTTTCCTACTTCTATCCTCTGTCTTCTCTCTCCAAATTCAACTACTATTTTTTTTCATTTGCATTTTGAAGAGCTTCTTTATTACATGTACTATCGCTGTGTAGAAATTTTGTGATTAGATTGGTCATGCTTACAAACTCCTTAATTGAAGCATAATTTTAAATGACCCATGCTTACATATTCTTTTCAAAGTTGTACAATTTATATGCAAACTTAATTTTTTAAAAGAATTTTTTTTCCCTGCCTTTGGCTGCTTTGTAAGGAATATTCGTCAGGATTTTTTGACATGAAGTGTTACAGTGAGGTAATTTTTTCCTTTTAGAAAATGTTATTTTCAGACAAGTTTTGAAAGGATTCTACAGATGAGATTTATATAACTATGTGATTGATTTTAAAGGTAGGTAAACAAGAAAACTGAAGTTCACTTTGTCTACTCATGCCACATAGAGCAGTAAAATATTTTATATGCACATACAAGAGAATTGTTTTTGACACAGAGTGGTTCCACAAAGAAAGAGAATTTGCTTTGGCTTTTCAGCAAGAGCTACATTAAAAGGTTTCAGTGATTCTCTGTTCACTTATTGACTCGTTAAAAAACCACCACTCCATCTGACTGATCAGCCAGCATAAAGGAAGCTAAAATTTTATTAAGTACTAACATAATCTTTCATAAAACTGTACTAAATAATTTAAGTCACAATAAACAATGATAATTCAGGTGCCTCTCTCCCTGTATATTCTTGATGAGAAGCATCGCAAAGTCTTTTGAATCCAAAACACAAAATATAGTTGCTTTCGTTCCTGGTGATGATTCATCGTTGAATAGCTCCCAAGAGGAAGAACTATAGTACAGTGGAATCAGGACTCACCAGTGTAATCATGAAAGATCACTGTCAGGATGGAATTACTGTACTCCATGTACTCTCTCACATTAAAGGGAAGACAGTATGTTTTCCTAACTGTGACCATCTTGCCAGCAGATCCTTTGCAACATTTTGTTGCTCTACTGCAGAGGCTGTGCTTAATCCCACGGGCATAAATCGTAAAGCCTCAGGCAAGTATTTGCCTGAACTGACAAATTCACAATAGTTTGAAACAAGAGGTTCACAAAACAGTCTTCAGAGATTCAGAATGTGTTTTAGAATTAGACCAGATAATTAATTGGCGAGCATCCTCTCTGGACAGGGTATTCTTATGGATAAGAGTCAGTCAATGTGCCTAATCCCACCCTAACCATGTCCTACAAGATGTGTCCCACTCTCCCACTGTGTTCTCAGTGATCTACTTAGGTAGAATGGAGTTTTCTAGGGGACAAAGAGGCTTTAAATTTAAACTTGTCCCTCAAGATTTTAGAAATTCAGAAATACAGAAAGCCTGCCATTTAGTTCAAAAATTGGATGTTTAAAATAAGAAAAAAAAATAATTACACATTCATTTGGAAAGGAAACATGAATCTACACATTTTCCTCTCTAATTTTGTCAGTATTTAGGATTCCAAATCATTAGATTAGTCAGTCTTAGAAGAAAAAGGAGAGAGGATAATGCTATAGAAGGAAAGTGCTATAGAAAGAAAAAAGAAAATTGGAAAATTTTATGTGTAACACCTTAACATGGGTAAAAGTTGCTGCTGGCACAGACAGAATGCAAGAGAAGAAACAACAATGTAAGAAGCTATTATTTCACTTACAAATCCTTACAGATGCTGCAAAACACTTACAGTGTAGAGCTCTAGGCAAGATTAATGTCTTATGCCAAGCACTAGACAAGCCCTAAGATATCATCTTGAAGAATTTACAGCACAGATTCATGTAACGGAATTCAAAGGAGAGCAAGCAATTTCAGTCTTAGACAAAATACTGCAGTGTCCATTCTGCACGAATCTGAGACAGAGAAACAACTCAAACCTCCTCAAACACTTAAATTTATTTTTCCCCTCTAAGTTTCTTCTGTTTTATCTTTTCTTGGAGAAACAACCCTTACAATAACTGCATAATTAGAAGGTGCTTTCAAGAACTGTTGCAGACAACCCATTACATCAAATGGAAAGTCTGAAGCAAGAAGCTGAATTCCCAAGAGCTACCGGAAAACACAAGAGCTAGCCATATCCCCGTTTGGGATATGAAAGTCTTTGCAGCCCTTTCCACTGCCAGAAAGGGACTAGCTGACAGAACAAATGAAGTGTTCCCTAGCAAAGACAACCACAGTTAGTCACTAAAATATTTTCCTGACTATGAAAGAATAATGTGGTTTTAAAATGTCCAACTGATAATAGTAATAGTAGTTTGCTATTTGGAATATGCATGTTTTTCATGGGAACAAGCACAATAATTCTGTATAGATCTTTAATTTCATACCACAGATGTTACTTGAGCAATTGTGTAGCAACTTAGGAAAATATCGACAGTACTTGATTTTTTTTTTTTTAATCTGCATTTAAGATCCTGAAAGCTTACAATATGATGTTAAAAGTAATTTTGACTGGATAAAAATCTTTCTGTAGCAGGGTTTGAGCAAAGCAAACAAAAACTGCTACCTTCAGAGACAGAAACTATAAGCTTCTAATACGAATTTAATATTTTATCCACTTGACACCATCCCTGCTGTATCTAGGTATTCCTCTTACTGGCGTGCTTGCCATTTGCCTGCTGTCCCTTTCCTTTCCTGTCACCTAAGTCTGACCTAGCCCTAGTGGTTTTACTGAGAGTTTTGCTGCTGATTTTCGTAACCATCTGGTCTTTCAGCCCTTATAATCAGCAACACCTTTCACTACTAGTGTTTCTGATATCTATTGCTACCCTTTCTACATTTCTACATAGAATTTCTCTTCCTAGCTAGTTTTCTTTGAAATGAGCTTCCAATATTTCAGTAAGTCCACACCCATCTTTTTTTAAAAAATAAAGATTTTCAAAATAAACAAGCACACGCCCCCTCCTCCCACCCCAACACCCCCAAAAAACCACAACCCCAACCCAGAAACAACCCCAAAATCAAAACCACTTCAGTACTCATCCACCAAAATTACGATCCTGGGAATAGGGAATTGAGGAGTCTCCTCCCTTTCTCTTTCCCTGTAAACTGTACATACTCTTCAATCTTCATGAGTTTCTCCCTGTCTTCACTCTCTAAGTATCAGCTGGTTTGTAGCCACATTTCCCCCCGATTTCAGATAGCGTCCCTCAGTCTCCCTGCAACTGAGCCTTTGCAGAACGTTCTAGATTAAACTGTTAAAATTCATTTTTATGTCTCAACATTGCCAATATTGGTCTAAGTCCATACGCTTTGTGTATTCCAATTCAAGTTAAGCTCCTTATGCTTGTATACAAAGAATGTGGAACATGCCGCTTTCTCATGACAGCATTCATTACTGCATTTCTGAAATACTAACATTAATCTAGCAGTTTACAATTTCAAGTTGTTCACATTTCACATTAGCCATCTCATTTCATATTTGTTTTAAAAGCCTTCATTTTTTTGGTTAATCTGTTCTTTATTTTGGCAGCTCTTCCATAAAAATTCATTGCAAGGGTGCTGTGAGATTTTTGTTGCTTTTGACTGTGTCTCCACAGTTCAACATCCATTTGCACACATACATAGAAATTATTACAGCATTGATGATCAGCTATATCCCTCTCAAACATACTTCACTTTACTGAATGTGCCATTCTTTTACCAAATCCTAATTATGCTTCCCTTAGTCTTTATTTTTGACTGCTGAAAATTACCTGACAAATACCTAAAGTACACTGAAAAAGATAATATACAAGTCTTCTGGTTTAGTTCCTTTTCCCTCCTGTTGAGGTTTTGTAGCATTAATTCCCATGTTCAATCCCAAGGGGAAGACTGGCTTTTTGTTCTATTTATGATGTTACGTCTTGGGGACAAGGGACAGTTATACTTGTTATTTAGAAAAGGCCAATTAAATCTATAAATCCCCTGGAACTACAGTATTGAGTCTTATATCCATTTAGCCCATTGTGTTTTCAGCTCTGCAGGAAGCCCACAGGAATAGCTGGCATATTTTCTCAGCAAAATCCTGAGTATTGAAATCTTGAACTTGGGTCTTATTTCAGTGCTGTAGAACATAATTTCAGGTTTATATAAAGAAAGTCTGAAATATTTGCAACCTCAGCAGCCATTCCTTATGAACAGCTATTACCAGAATGGGTGACAAATTTAGATGCATTAAAAATCCTTAAGGTGAAGTTGCCCTTTCCCCAATACTTCAACAGATTCATAGTTTGTAGCTGCTTTCTTTCCTGACCAGAGCTATAGTTTGCTTGATGTTAAAGACAATACTTCTACAGCAAAGTAAATGCCGTATTGTCAGCAAAACTCACAGCTAGGTAGCTGACCCCTTGCTTTCCCAAGAAACACAGAAAGAGAAGGAACTTTGGTACTTTCAGCATGGAGCTGACTAGCAAGACAAACTACAACTTACTCAACTGTTCCAAGGAAACATTGGCACAAGGCACAAAATGTCAGTGATGGAATTCATAAAAGTCCTTAAATTCTACATTAATAATAAAAAGAACATGCCCACTGTCTAAGTCATTGGCAAAAGAGATACCTGTTCCCCTGTATCGAGTATTAGAAAACTAAGTTGTGCAACACAATCTATGCAACAGCCTTGATGCTCTCTTTATATTCATCTTAATTCTGTCTCACATAGGAGCCATTCCATATTAGAAATCTGTTTAACTGGTGGTATTGTTATTCTCACTTCCCACCATATTAGGGCTGCTTCAAGGAAATTATCTGTACAGTACAGTAATATCATGGGGCAATCACATTATCTTCAGTAAGCGCTGCCAGGAAAGAGTATCTGGCACCAGATTATTCTCCTGTCCTTGGATGTTAATCCGCACAGCAAATTGGCTGATTTGCTACAACAAACTCCAATGTAGAACCTCTGTAGCTGCATTAGCGTAACACTGTAGCTGAGTTAAGACCACCTGCCAGGAGCATCACACAGCACAGACAGCTTCTGGCCAAAGCTGAGCTCTGAGAGCCAATTTGAGTGAGGACAGAGGAGCTCATGTCTGTATTTGCTCGTGTTAACATCCCTGTGCCCAGCATAACGAATCTTCTAACGCTTTTTAAATCTGTGGAATACTTCTATCCTCATTTCTCCATGCAGAATTTTCAAAGAAGGCTCAGAATATGCAAAATATTATCTGAACGGGTACCTAAAACCATGCTGGTTTGCTTCTCAGCAAAGTGACCTGAAGCATGCTGGAAATCACAATGTCAAGATACGTCTGTACTGAATCTCCTTTTTTTTTTTTTTTTTTTTTTTTT
>WHYT01016970.1:165909-178651 GCA_009806455.1 Tetrax tetrax
TTTTTTTTTTTTTTTTTTTTTTGGCTGCATATTCATCCTATACCTAAGAATACTTCATTACTTGGATTGCCTACGTATAACCTCCTGTCCCTTGGCTATTTTCCTTGCTTGGAAATACCTTGCTAAGACATCTGGGCTCATGGCAGTTGCTTTAGCCATCTGATCCATAAGGATAAATTCAGAATTTGTAACTTCTTAATGGCTCAGGAAAATAGCTTTTTTTTTTTTTATTTTATTACAGCAGAAAATTAAAAGTATTAATCTTTTAGTATTGCAACCAGGAGACAGAAGAAATATAGCTCCTGAAGATGTGAACTAAGAGTTGTTTTAAATGGAAAGTAAGTCTATTTTTCATACCTCAATATTTTCCGTTGTATTTCTACAGTGTGGAAACTGGAAATCTTTATTTGTAAAGCAGAACAGAATAACACTCATAGAATTTACTATGCCAACAAGACAGTTGTCAGTGTGATGTTTAACTGATGACTAAACACCAAGAGTTGAGAACAGTTTTGCGACAAATTTCTATGATTCTATGACAATTTACCATGAGCTGGATGTAACATAGACCCTACAGTGAGTTTCTCCCCTGCTGAAGAAACACAGACAGGCAGAGCTAGAGTCATGGTATTGCTATGCCTCCTCCTTTCTTGAGCACAAATGCATGTCTGAACTCAAGTTTTTTTCAAAGTCACCTTAAAAAAAAAAAAACAAACCAAAAAAAAAACCAAAAAAACAAAAACATGTTGTGTCCCCCTCCCATACTACCTTCCCCCCTTTTTTTTTCCTCAAGCATTGCATGAAGCAAATGCAAATAGATAGAGTATGCTTTTAGTTAGTAGTATTGCATGTCAGTTTCTCAAGTGACAAAAGAAAATCTTTGCCTAAAATGTGAACAGCAAATTACAGTGCCTGTAACAATGTTTACTAAATGACTAATTCATAAAGAATTATATAAAATTGACTTAGCATGATAGAAGAAAAAAAATGCAGTGTACCTATATATCACTACTTATTATTGCATATAATTAAAGCAAGAGATTTTATTAAAAAAAAAAACAGGTTATACTAGCACTATTAAACATAAATAATTCACAGAAAATGGAAGTCTAATTAATTTGGTACTTTGTTAAAAGAATATTGCAGGAAAATAAGTTCAGTGTCATCTACTGATATCGAATTACCCAAACTCCTAGAGCATTTAATGCAAGAGAAAAATAATTCATGCATCTGGACCCATTCGTACATTAATTCACTCTCATCTGGCCTAGAAATTGAATTACCTCACTTCTCAGAGATCCACAGCATGCTTGAGGTCAAGGAAAGTACAGGGGTTTTGACCTGGCTTGTTGCAAGGTTATGTAAAAGATTGACATTAGGTTTAGACACAGTTGAAAAAACGTATTTGCCCAGGAAAGTTTAAGTATAGGAAGAAACCCCGAGACACAGAACTCTCCACAGCAGCAAGCTTCAGGCACTGAAGCAGATCATCTAAACATTTTAATGTAGCCTTAAGGCAATGTTTATTTCAAAATATGGTTGCCTAAAATGAGACATTAACTTCATTTAACATAGCCTAACAGACAGCTGGGAGACAGCCTCATACTCTGCTTCACAACTGTGCTGGGAAACAAGTAGAAGGCACTCAAGCCAACAAATACAGCAGCGCCACTTGCATCCCGAGTCAAAGAACAGCTTGTGTTACAGGTAGAATTGGTCATTGTTCCTGCAGGTTTGTATCACTGTTAGTGAAGGATGCAGCAAGAAAAAGGTAATTTCCTAGGAACGAATTACCAGGTAAAAATCTTCCAAACTGCAATAGGAACCAGTAACTTGGCTGACTTATAAAAAGCTAGCTATAGTAATCTTAAGCAAGAAGATTTTGCTGTGAAACTCTCCAAGAAATTTGTCTTTTGAACTCCACATACAACTCCATAAAAATATCTTTGAAACCCTTTTTTTTTTTTCCCCCCCACAGGCTTCCCTTTTTCACATTAGATTTAATTTGTCTGATATTTGTTATATCTACAAACCAAACAAACTAAACTTCTGCTGTCTGTTTGGGAGGGTGTGGTTTGTAAATGAGAGAGTAATAAACATCACTGTATGGTCAAACACTGCTGTAACAAGGTCATAGACTAAAACTCTGGATTCAAAGGCTTCCATAAGTGGGTGTAGTTTGCAGTGTGTCCAGAATGTTAACAAGTCCGTGCTACAGCAGAGCTGGGTGGGAAGCACATTTCTCTGTCAAGGACCCTTGGGGGAGACTCCCCAAAAGGCTTGTCGATAGCCATCTGGTTTTGTATGCAGGACATCTCCCTCTGGAGGGGAGAGCAAAGAGCAAACCATATAACGAAGAAGAGCAAGGACTCAGATAAGCCAGAACAAAAACATTTATGGCTGAAACATGAAAAATAAATTGAATTTCTCTTTGCAAATACAGCAGACCACAGTGCAAAGGCACTCAGTTCTCCCAAAGAATATATGCCCAAATGACTCCCAAAGCTCACATTGAAGATGCAAACAAGATGATTTCCAGCACACCACATAAGCCCAATGGCTGACGCAAGGAAAGAGAAATCCACTCAATAAGAATTTCTAGGAATGTCCCATCTGTGTCTTCTCCTGTTTACAGTATAATACTTTTCTAATGCTTAGCTATGCCAGTTTATTCTCTCCAGGGGTTTCCAAAGTAAATAATATATTTCTTCGAATCTGCGCTTCAAAGCATACAGATTTGTTGCCTTCATTTTTAAGCCAGTGTGAACAGACCAGAAGCAGGTAAGCTCTGTAGGAATATAGAAAAGCCTAAAGCAATATTTGCAAAGACTTGAAGCATAAGTGTCAACACGAGTGTAGATTTCATAGACAGTATTCCCATGAACACACACAGTTCAAGTGAGGCTCTTCCAGTTTGGGCTCAGAGATTAAAAGCAGGGTGTGAACCACTTCATGTTCCTGGACTTCAAACTCCGTCCTTCCCTCCCCACCCAAGCTTTCCAATTTTATCTGGAAAGCAGATAGTTTTCAACAGTTAGTATTCTATGGGGAAGAAAAAAAAAAAAAGAAAAAAAGAAAAGGACCTTGACACTGGAGAAAATATATATTGCAAAGAGAATTTGGCAACTCATCTACTGTCTGGGTCTTGTTAAACTCCTACTGACACTCAAGGTCAGGTGCATTCCTAAACAAAAGCACAAAAGCAATGCCAAAGTTTCTTTTAGATAAATTTATGGCCAACAGTTTACGCATATAGTTAATTTGTTGAGCTTTTCCTCAGAATTGTTCGAATTAAATGTCAGTTATATAAATTAGGCAAAAAAAAAAAAAACAAAACAAAACAAAACAACCAACCTACTTGTGTGTACAGCAGAGCATTCAGACAAATAACTCTCAATGTTAGAGGCATTCCTTAGACTCAGTACTCTTAGGATCTTAAGGACAAGATAAGCTTTGGTTTTGAATCTGTTCTTTCGGACATAGAAGTCTATAAACCAAAATTAATTTTTTTATTGTAAAAGTATGCAGTTTTTATACTTAAACTTCTAGTATTCTTATATAAGGCTTCTTCAGAAAGGTTTAAAGCTTTCTTCTAGTCTCCAGATTAAAACAACTTTGATCCTATTTATACACATGTGTTCCTGAGCCAATCTTCTCCAAGGGAACAGAGTCCTCTCACAAACAGCTAGAAACAGCAGGGACTTTCTCAGTCTGTCTTCAACTTTGCAGCTAAAGAAAACCAAGGTCTTCTAAACTCCCTTAGCCCCCTTGAACATCCTGGTAATAATTCACTGTGTTTACTTTATCTTTCTCTAAGGTCTGTGTCAAAACAGTATTAGGGCATCAATGTTCTAGGTCATTTCTGAAAGCTAGTTTGGACACCACCACTTGTACCCCTCCACCAACCCCAGTGTTCACAGCCTCACCATGTGCCTGCAGCAGATGTGCCTGACAGGGACAACAGGAAGGGAAGGAGGAAGCTGAGGAGGGAGTTACCTCCTCATTCAACCCTTGTTCTTCCGCCTTACCTCCCCACCCAAGCACTGCCACGAGTGACACAGCTTCCCAGAGAGCTCTGGTGGGAGCATGGCGCCAGCCAGGTGTCAGACTTGCTCTTACACCAGTGCCGGATGGCATCAGTGAACATGGCTGTGGGAGGTGCACCCAGGTAGAGGAACCCCTCCGCCTCATGGCGGAGCTCTGAGAGGACCTGAGTAGTTTGAGAAGTATCAGGGAGTGCGAGAGAGAGATAATTGGAACTGCACCCAATCTTCCCTGGAACAGGATCAACAGGCAGACCATGACTAGGGGATGATAAACTTGGTGAAGTTGACCCTGAACTTGTTTGAGACTTGCTGCTCCAGCTGGATGTGCATTAATCTATGGGGCCTGATGGGATTCATCCCAAGGTACTGAAATCCCTGGCTGATGTCATTGTGGAACCTCTCACCATTATTTTTCAACTGTCTTGGGAGTCTGGAGTGGTCCTAGTCTACTGGAAGCTGGCAAACATTGTCCCAATTTTCAATAAGGGTGAGAAAAAACAGGCCTGTTAGTCTTCTTCGGGGCCTAGTAAAATTATAGAGGTTATTCTGAGAGTTATTGAAAAACACTCGAGAGACAATGCAGTCATTGGTCACATCACAGCCAGCACCGGTTCATGAGGGCCAGTCACCAGTATGGTTCCCCAGGACTCAATTTTAGGGCTTACTCCATCTGGAACAGGAGCATGAGATGCATGTATCCCGACGCCTGCCATAAGCCTTCCATAGTAGTAAGCCACAAAGCCCTGAAGAAAACTATTTCAGAGAGGGACAAGACAACATACAATAATTCTCTGTGAAAAAAAAAACCAACTCGATCAGGTAGAAATAGTTGATAAATTTTCTTAATGCACGTAGCAAAACAGTAGGGACTTCATACAAAGTAGCCTCAGTGTGTCAGGACGAATTAAATGTATCTTTGGTTTCTTGTTATTATGTGAATCTAGAGATATCTTTAATATTTTAGACCTAATGCAATTTCACCAGTATAATTATTATTTTGTAGTGGCACATAAAATGGTTTTACGAAGAAATTACAACCACTAATAAGGTACACAGGTTTTTGAGATTCTTTTCCCTTACATATTCCTTATACTGATAATAAATATAAAAGACAATAATACTAAAAGCAAAGCAAGCAAACAAACAACAACAAAAAAAATCTTCTGCACACTAGCTGATGTTCTTCAAAAGGAAGACAGAGAAGACAGATGTGGCCTAAAAGAGTATATGCAGCTTCTTCAAAGATAAGGAGGTGAGGTATTTTTGTTTTGTATTATTATGGCAACAACTGAGCTTTGAATCTTGGCATTGAGTTAGTGCCACAAGAGTTTCTCAAAGAGATAAGCTAGACCTTTAAAGTACCAACACAGTCCATGTGTGAAATCACATTTCATTTCAATTCAGTGGAAGTTTTATTACCAACTTCAGTAAGTCCAGAGACTGCATCTTTAAGCATGTATTTCATCTAAAATTCTGCACTGAATCAGATCCCTCTACGGAACTGTTAGAAATGGTGGAGACTCTCTAGCACAGATAGCATGCTATGGATACTTCCAAATCACCATTGCTAGTGTCCTAGCTCTTACTTTCAGACCTCACTCAAGCAGAAGCACTTGCAAACTTCAGCTGAACCGCTAAGTGGTCAAAGTTAAACAACCATGATTTAAGTCTGTTCAGCTCTACAGTGGAGCCACTTGTTCAGAAGGTAAGCAGCCTTTAGTTTATGTTAGCTGAAGGATGTTGAGCTACAGCAAATCTAAGTCAGCACGTCCTTTTGGTCATAGCCCATGTGTTTAGAAGTAAAGGGGTGGGGAGGGGAAAGCACTTAAATAAAAATAAAATAAAAAAATATCTTGGGATGTCTGCTTAGCCCTAATTGAGACCAGACTCTTAATTCAACAGATTACTGTAAATAACCTAGTAAGACATTCGTCTGTGAAAAATAAAAATGTGTCAAATCTGTCCGTGTAAAGAACAAGAGTTGGCATTATTTTCTTTCCAGAACTGAGATGTTTTGAATCAACTGCTTTTCAGAACTGATATGCCAGCAGATAAAATGGATTTCTAAAGGATTTTATAGTTCTCCTTTTGCTATAACTAAAACCATTCACATAAAATGCTGAATGGAAAAGATACCTAAATTTAAAAATACAGCATTTTGGTGGGAAATTCCTAAGTTTTGTTACCAATATAATTTAGTATGGTTACAAAGAAAAACTCTTTTATTATGTACGTCAGAGTTTTCCTGCATTTGGCAAAACTGTTTAGTTAGAATTCTGTTGATATTCTGACTCTGATGGCAAAAGCAGAATCAAGCAGATTTCAAACATTCTTTTGCTTCCCAAACTAGTACAAAAGTCAAAAAGCCCTCAAAAGTTTGAACCTGTTCTTTCTCTGCATGCTGATGCCTCCCATTTCAAGTCTTGGACAAAAGAGGATGTCACAGGGGTATTTTGGACATTTACCTGGTGAATAGCCAAGGTCAGTAAAGTTTTAGGGACCTGAGTTGCAACAGAGGGAGGGGGTATAGGACTTCACATAAGCAAAAAAAAAAAAAAAAAAAAAAAAAAAAAAAAAAAAAAAAACCTGACAAAGTCATCTTACACTGTATAAAATTGTTTTCAGGAGGTATTTAAGAACAATACTCCCGGTTTGCATGCTTCACTGTTCTCCAAACGAGGAAGACTCATTAAGGAGCTAATTTGTAGCATATTCAGATCTCTGATATTTAAATTCAAGTACAGAAGGTGTTCGGAGAGGATAAATTAAAAGGCAATCTTTTCATATGCTGCAAAACCATAGACACTTGTCCAAACATCCAGAAATTAAGAAGACTTAGACCTGAGTAGCGACTGGTCTACACATTTTCAGAGTATCTTTTGATAACTTTTTGGAGAATGTTAATGGATGGCATCTTGGGTGATAATAGTTGCAAATTGCAAAGTTAAAGAGAAAAGGGAGAAGAGAAACACCAAAGTTACTATCACGGATCTCCAGGAGGCAGGTTTCAGTAAGCCCAGAGAATTGGTGTGTAAGCTGTCATAGAAAGTAAGTACAAAACCAGAAAGAAACAGAACTGGATATTTCTCCACAGCAAGGCAGATAAGAAAACAGGAGGTTGAGATAACTGAGAAGCCAAGTAACAAACTGGGATAAAGCCTCCCAGGTGCAGTGTTTCACCTCCCTCTATCAATCTTCTTAAAAAAAGTAGTACTATTTTGAGCTAAGTAGGGAATTAACAGTTTAAAGAATACTTAGCTACAATAGGTATTTTAAAAGTGGAAATCTCACATGTTTAGAAAATTGGCATGTGAGAACTCAGTTCCAGGAAAAACAGGGGAGCCTTTTAAGCCTATAAGGACAAAAGGGTCTGAGTAATATCCAATCTGGATTTGTTGAGAACAGGGTATAGCCCATCCAGTGTATTTTCAGGACAGTATTATAAGCCTTGTGGATAATGGAGAAAACTTGATTTTAATAAGGCTTGTCTTTACTTCACATGACAGTCTGAAAAACTAGGGGAGGAAAAAAAAAAAAAAAAAAAAATCTTTGACAAAACTAGTAAAAAGTAGATAGAAAACTCAGAGTTTTTATTATTGATCTTCTGTCACAATGCAAGCAGGGCTATTCGTAGGACATCAGGTTCTCCTGTCTGGTCTAGAGGCACTGCTTCTCTGTATTTTCTCTGTATTTCAGTTAACAATCTATATGACAGAACTGAGACCATGCTTATCAGATTTTCAGGATTCTGCTGTGTTGGAGGACAAGGTAAGAGTTACAAATGATCTGAGAAGTTGGAGGTAAGGACTGGAAAAGCAGAATCCCCTTCAACAGGAAGTGCAAAGTACTGCACCTGAGAAGTCACGCTTGTTCCAGACAGTCGTGTATGAGCTCTGTCCTCTGATGAAGGGATGTATGGGTGTTATTTTGCATCACAATCAGAACGTGACTCATTGACATCACACTACTGGGAAAAGACAAGCAATATAGTTGCAGAGAAACAAAAAGCTAGCTTATAAAACAGAGTGGAAGAATTATTTCACCTAAGACTGAGAGTACTGTTTGAATTCTAGTTACTGTACTTCAAGAAACTTGTAGATAATTTGGAAAAAGCCCAAAGGAAATCAGTATAACTGATTTGAGGTTAAATATAACTAAATTTTTTAATCGATGGCTCAAGAGCATGAGGCCAGGAATTATACTTCACACAGTACTCCATAACTTAGAAAATAAAGCTGAAAGAAATGGAGACGCTTAAAGTAGAGAAAATTTGTTTAAAGGGCAGAACATATAGAAATGGTCTTCAAAAACATGAAGACGAAGTAGAATATATTGTCCATATTCACTGTGGATAGAGTAAGAAATCGCAGGCCTAAAGGAGAAAAAGGGGGGGAAAATTGCACTAGGCATTTCCTAACAAAACAGATAGCAAAGTGATGGAACAGAATGCTTGGCAAGATTGTATAGTCTTCAACACCAGAAGGCTTTGCAAAGAATCTGGGAATCATAGAATCACGGAAAAACAAAACCAAAACCAAACCTGTCCAGAATGACACACATACGCTTTGGCTCAGGAAAGTTAGGTGATCTGTGAAGTGTCTTTCATTTCTCTTTCGGGGATTCTGAGAAAGGTGTGTTGGCACTACCTAATCACACTTTCAAAGTTAATTAACCTGGATGAGCACATAAACATATAATACCAAAAGTACTTTAGGATGAAAAGCAATTTTCTATTGGATTTATTTAGCTACTAAACCAGAGCCAACAGAAATATAGCAACAATGACCAAACCTCTGTGTATTAAAAGTATATGCATGCCAACAAACTTACAAGGGTTTTCTTTTTCCCCCCTTTAAATGTATTGGAAAATGTCAAATGCTAGCAAACTGTAAGCAGATTCTAAAAGCACACCAGTAAGTAATTTACAATAAATTGTATTAACTCAACTTATAGGCAGACTTCTACTCTAACTCCTCAGAGCTAGAGTCTTCCAACCATAAATTGATTGGTCCTGCAGGATATCAAGAGCTAAATATTTTCTCTAGTCTCTTCAATGCTGTTTGGAACTAGTCCCATTTTGGAGAAAGGCACTGGAAAGAAATCTTTTTTAGCAAGTACCTGGGCACCTCCTTCCTACTCTTGGACTCTTTGTCTAGCCAGTTCTCCTAAATTGTGCTGAAAGCTAAAAATATAACACTGACAACACTGAATGTCAAAATGGAATTAGGTGGTGGGATTTGGCTGCACTGAGAAAGAGAATTACCTATCACCAGAGGAGTTTAAGGGGATTGTGAAAGAGTGGGAAAGTCTCATACCACTCCTGTAAAACAGGCACTGTTTTCAAGTGTTGTGCAGAAAAAAATATTGCTTTGGGATTAACAGAGGCTACAAGCAATTCCATCTGTTTTTAAAAATTAAATTTAGAAAAAAAAAAAAAAATCATGCTGACTTTGAAATTTGAAAGTCATTTAACTATAGCTTCTAAACAAGCTATGGTGACTGTTTAAAAACAGCCATTGATAAACATCCTCATCTACTTTGATACCAGATTAGGATTTCTTTGGTATATTTTAAGATAATTCATATTTATTAAGTACAGTTCTCTTCTAAATATCTCAAGGCTTAATTTTACTATAAACGTCTGTGGTGAGGACAAAGGATTGCAAACACTTGTGTCCAAGAAAATAAAATACTGAACTTTTAACCAGCAGGTCTGATATCAGTCTGGAGCTACATGTCATATGAGCAGCAGAGACAGTGACATTAAGCTGCTGTTTTTTCTAGAAGCAGAGATGCTCTTTGCCCTTTAAGTCCCAAGAGGAGGTAAGGCACAAAATTCACCACTCCACGCCCCATCATTGGGAAAAATGGAAAACATAGATAAAAGGAATACATTTTGATGTAAAAATTAGGACTTTAAATGTAAACAGTGCATAGCATCTATAAATTTTTAGTGCAAACCTATGTCTGATGAAGCTTCTTATCTGTATTTCCCTTCCTTCCATTAGAGTCTATCAGTCATTTTTACCCTACTGATAGCGTGAAAAAAAATTGTTATGAAATCTGATACAAGTTACACAAGCAGCCCAGTGCAGGTGCAACTGGGAAAGAGGGGGAAAGAGGTAAAAAAAGTCAATACCTCAAAATTGCAACTAACTTAAACTTCTAATGACTCAAGTATGTTTTTGGTATTTTATCTCCTTGCAGCAGCAAGTACTTTAGCCTGTAATATTAACCTCCCACTGCTGCAACTTTTCCAAGTTAATGGGGAATCAAATCCTTAAACTGGCATCATAGAAAAACAAAAAGTCTCCGGCTATTTCTATATCAGCATTACACAATGCTATTCTTTCATTATCTTGGAAGAGTAAAATAGTTGATTTTATATCCATTTCAATCTCCACTATGTGTAGTTTGGCTGCAGTAATAAACATATTAAAGACACATTCAATTTTCTATTGTTTTCAGACATTATATGTTCTGTAATTCTTAGTACACAACAGTGAGAGTGAAAGAAAATGCTACATTACTTTTACAGTTAACACACAATGACACAATTTTTATTTCTTTCTTTTCCCCAGCTCATTTTTTCTCCTAGTGAAGTGTTATGTAGACTACATAATCCATCACCCTATCCCCTCAGGAATCTAGCAAAGGATTTCCATCTTTGTTCAAATTAAGGAAGCATTTTTTTTTTTTAATCATATGACTGTACAAATAAATAAAGTACTATTTTCCCCTTTGAGGAAATCTCCTTAGCTACTAAGGCTGACATAACTTTAGAAATCTCCCTGATCTCTAACAAAATATACTCCAAATTAGTTAATTCCTTCCCTCATATTTTGATCTCTGATCCTCTATTGATGAGAAAATGTCTATTCACAGTTGACTCTAAGTAAATCCTAATTCATGCCAGGATGAGTTAGTGCCAATTGGATATTTTGAAGATAGTGTATTCTTGCACTGGATAGTTACTGCAGTGTTGAAGTCAACTTCAACATCAGCTGGAACCTTCACTTGTTCTCAAATATTTGTGATAATTAAATTTCTGACTCTAGAAAAGGAATTAGCTTCCTCTTTACTTATTAATGAAACAAATTTCCTTTCCCCTGCCCTTTCCCATCAAATCTTTAAAAAGACTAGGTTTGCAATGTGGACTTAGTTCTCCATTTCCAGGCTCAGATATCAATTTTAGAGACATCGCTGAGCGTACAGAGAGAACAGATGGCATAAAACCAGAAAACATTTCCTCCACTGACATGAAAAGCCATTCATTTTTAATTGACCAAGAAATCCAATCATTTTTAAAGCTCTTGTTATGCTTAAATTCCTATTTAATTTTATGTGCAAAAGTCCTATCCATTAATTTTTTTTTCTTGTTGCATAAAGAGTTGAAAGCTGTTAACAAGCAGTACAAAAAGCATCGGATTCACTGTTTCTGGCTTACAGCCTTATCTGACTTGATATCAAGAAAAAATAAAAGAAAAAACCAAAGATGCTTTTTTTTTTTTACATATCACAAGATAATTTAGAAAATATTAGAAAATTAATAACTCAAGGGAACAAGTCATCCATGATTAATTCCAATGTATTCTTAGGAAAAAACAGAAAGCCTGTTACTTTCTAGAGCTTGGAGCCTTAAGTGCAAAGTTCATCGTTTAGCTTTTGACTTCATTCCTTCAACACTGATTCTTACTAATGACTGTCCCAGTGTTAATGCTCAACAGATGAATAGTCATCCCAGTGCCAAAATATTCCACTGGGGATTGTAGTATAAGCTACAACACTAACTTCTGCACTAACTTACTCTCATGCATACACAGTCCCAGAACTCCTCCATCTCACATATAGCATTCTTGCACTCTGGTTCAAACCACATCCCTCTGAGCATCAGCATTGATACAAAAATCTATAGAGACCACAGTAAGTATTACAGGATTACTGTATGGCCGTAAGTAGGAGTCATAAATATGATTTAACAGCTACAGTTACAATTTTTTTCTTAATAGGAGGTCATTGCGTAACCTGACACAATATGAAGACTTGGCTGTGTGTAGGGAAAACTTCTAATTCCAGGGATGAAGTTTTTGATGGAAGGCTCTTAGAGAACTGAGAATCTTACAGAACTCAGGGTATGCCAGAAACATCATGCTAGTGGTTGGTGCATGCAATTTTTACATAGAAAAATTGTAAAAAGTAAGAAGTGCCAGAGGAAGAAATCACTTGTGCTTTTTAATCTCTGTGAAAGCTGTGATGCAGAATAGGGTTAATTCAAGGCAAAAGTCAAGATAATGTCTCATTTTATCTCACCAGAACATACACTGTTCTCCAGGGGAAAACTCTTATTCCAGAATATACTAGCAGCAATGACACTGCCATACGTGAATGAATTTGGTCATTTTGTTTTGACATAAAGATGTTAAAAAGGAAGGAAAACTATGAAAAAATGAACACTGTTTTACAAGAATCGGACTCTTCATTCCAAGAGGACTGTAAATTCCACCTAATATTTATTCTGATAAAGCAAAACTCCTCTCTGCAGCTGCATTGGTGCAATATCTACACTGGTGTCAGGGCAATTACACCTCCATTTCATTGAAAAAAAAAATCTTCCTTTCTGTTTGGTTTTTTTTTTTTTTCCCCCATCCTCAAGTTATCCAAAAGAAAACTATCCAAAACAACAACAACAAAAAATT
>WHYT01016970.1:178671-195327 GCA_009806455.1 Tetrax tetrax
AAAAAAAAAAAAAAAAAAAAAAAAAAAACCAAAAAAAACCCCCACCAAACAAAAACGCAGGAAAAGCTTCTGCTAGCCAGACTAACTTCCTTGCTCACATACAAAGGCACATTTTAGGAGCTCAACGACAGCAGATTGAAGCTACAAAGATTTAAACCTACAGAATTCAAAGGAAAGTTTTTGCATTTAGGTGCTCATCTTTACTGAGGTTTAACAGGTGAGGTATTTCAAACATCTTGCAGTCCACACAGCCATCCTAAACCCCTGACTTATAACTCAAAGTGGCCAGCCCCTCACTGATGTGGACCAGCACTCAGCCTAGCACAAGCCTGTACTCCATTTCACATCACTCTGCAGAGCTCAGACACCACTTTGCTTCACAGCTTCTCTTAGCCTTTTTTCATATTTGCCGTCACGCAGGTAAACTTGAATCAAGACCACAGTAAAAACACATTACGAGATACAAAAGCAATTAAAAGAAAAACATTACCTCTGAGGGTGAGAAGCCCACTCAAAAACAGAGCCAAAACAAACAGATTTGGCCTTACTTTATGTTTCCTGACCCACAGCCCTCTCTTCCTGGGATCAAAGCCATGGTCTTAGCCCCAGTTCCTTCTCCTCTCTTGGCTGTGAGCCCTAATTGCTTGATAGATCCCAGCTGCTTTGATCTCTGCTCCTCTTAACTCCTTCCTCCCCAGTACTGCAGCAGTAAGGACACAAATGAGGAGGGTTTGTTGTTCACACACCTGACAAAAGTGGTTCCAGGTGTCATTTCAGCACGCAGAAGATAAATGAAAGTCATAGCAAAAGAATACAGAAAACTTTCAGAAGATTTTAGTGTAACTGAAACCCTCTAAACTCTGAGAGGTCAAAATCCCTGAGAAGCAGCATTTTACATAAATCTGGATGGAGAGAGCACACATTGGCTTAATCCAGCAGTCAGAAGTTTCTAGAGCAGCTATTTTCTCTTCTCCCCCCCGGTCCCACATTATTATTAACAGCAGATATGGCTTGTCTGCCCGTTCCTTACTTCACCATCCCTCCTTTAGAAATTGTGAGAGAGACACAGAGAGAGGCAAAAAGCAGGAAGATTATTTTCTTGTTTCTGTTTTCATGGCTTAATGGCTACTTTGAGATTCAGAGCAACATAAACGGGGAAAAAACAAGAACAAATTACACATGCAAACTAACTTAGACTCTGGAATTAACACAAGAGTTGCCATACTATGTGCCACGTGGAAAGGCAGAATATGATGCAAGTTACTTCCTAGCTGATTTGGATACACCAGCGGGTTATTGTCCTTGGGATCATTAAGTCTGTATCACAGTCAACATTTCCTATTTACTGCATAACTACATCCTGTACAGTCCTACTGTCTACAGTAGGTTACACAGAGTTGAAAGGCAGCAGTTTGGCCACAAGCATGGTATTAATTACATCAGCTTTTGGCAGCTCTAGTTCTGCTGCTACCTGAGATGAATGATTTGAACAAGCCTCATTATTACATAAATCACTGAGTAGGTGCATGGTGCTGGACAATCCATGCAGAAACACATGCTGGCTTTTCATCTCTCCATTTTTTCTTCTATACCAATTTGTTCCTTTGAAAATTGGAAGAATAGAAACAATTTTTGCAAATTTCTTTCCAAGTTGAAAGATTTAAAAGCTGTTGGTTTTTGGTTTTTTTTTAATAATGAGATTTAATTTTCTTCTGAAAACGTGGATTAAAAGTGACAAGTACAGTGAATTTCTGGAAATCATACCCTGTTGCGGAGTTATTAAAAAGCATGTGTCATATTACCTCTTAAATCCAGAACTCAAGTCATTGGGAACCAGATTCTCAGTAAGATTTGAAATGCATACGACACATGAAATGCCCATCAGAAAGTAATACTTCCTGTAGTCTGTTATGAGACTGGTGTTAGACTAGTGTCCTCCTGTAAGCTCTAAAGTGGACTGTTCAGGGCTACAGAAGAATTAAACCTGCCTGTGCACAAAAGTGGCAACATTTCTCCAAGATTTCTTCAATTGTTTAAAGAGACCTTGGAATATCATGGGAAAGGGTTCTTGAAAGGACTAGAGGACTGCCTAGAAATATAGAAATGGAGAAAAAGATGCAGTTAGTGAAAATGAAACTCACTTTGAATTTTGACTCTGTCATCAGTTGTGGCATAAGAAACAGTGAATTCCAGAAACGCTGATATTATCAGTCTGTTTGTACACAAGAGATCATCAATAGCATCAGCAGAACTCTCAATAGGACCAGAGACAGTACAGCAGTACATGCCCTTCCATTTATACCAAGTGTTAATTTCTAGATGCAACTCCAGAGAGGTGACTATTTTCACTGTGAAGGATAGTTATCAGAAAATGACAAGATTTTAAAAGATGATAAATTTTGCATACAAGTGATCATGACATCTCAAACATCAGATACTTAGTACCATAATTCTAATGTTCCCTCACTATATGACATATAAGCATTTGCCCTTACAAATAAGGAATCTGGTAGATCAATCCTTTCCCCTAACGTAGTATAATGTATTTATGAATGGTTACATACTTTGCAATAGGACAGGCTTAGAAGTTCAACTGTCTACTACAAAACTATTAATTTAATTGTCTTTGGATGCTACTGGTTTTCATTTGTGGTTTGTTTCTTTACTGTTAGTATGTCCTGATATTATATTATCTATTATTATAGAAGTTGGATTAAAAGTATGCTTTTTTTTTCCTTTTGTTCTGGTAGAAAGTTATACAGGCATATGGAATAAAAATGTCTACTTTCACCCTTACACAAGGCCAACAGACTTCTTTTTTCAACAGGGATTGCAAATCCCTGGACATCTTGGCCTACACACTGTAGGGCAAGGAAGTTTCAGAGCAGTCAGATTTACTGGAGCAGCTCTTATCATAGTATCATGAACTTCTTGTTATACAGCTTACTGGAGCAAGTATCGTTGTCAGCTGAAAAGTGGCTGAAAACTTTTCATTTGGAAATAATTAAATCTGCACAACAATAAATTATTTCCTGCAGTAGGCATTCTCAGGGAAAAAAAAAAAAAATCAGCTATCACTGTACATGAAACAAGCTAAAATGACGTTCACTTTGCCAGCAGACAAGTCTGCTGTTTAGAGACTGTTTAACTCTTCCTCAGCTGAACTTGAGTAATGACTGCTGCAAGAGCCTGACTGCCCTGCAGCTTGAGGGTCCTGCACGCTTTGGTATTTTCTCCTCCTTACACAGTAACTCACCAGAATTCAGAAATACAAAGCAAGACGAAGAAAGACTCTTAAGAATAGGACTCACATTAGCATCCTAAGCAGGAAGTTACATGAAATTAAGCACAAGATATACTACTGTATTAAATTCTACTCTTTTCAAAGTTCCTCCTCTCACTAAAGATTCACAGATGAGAGGGCCCTCAACGGTGACACCTAACATGAGATCAAGTATTTCCGTACTAGTCCTTCTCTCAAATTTGATTTGCATTTCCTCCTTACTGAATTAAATATAACAGCAATTAACTTACAGGTATATAATGTATTTCAATGACATATGGCACTGGCTGCTGACGAGTCTTTGGGAGAAAACATTGAAATGGATGGTGGTTTTTTTAAGGACAATCAGTTTTGTGTTTTGTGAAATACACAAAATTGACTTATTTTTGTTTTTAAAACCTTAATATGAATGTGACATGAATATGAAATATTCTAGAAGTTATTTTTTATAGTCACATTATAGTTTTAACTGGAGTTTTAATAAAGATTATGAATGAAATTATATATACCTATGTTCCACACTAGGAATTAATTTACAATTTACCACAAAACCTCAAATGACAACTCCCAACACAGAATCTTCAGTCCACAGAGATGGTGGTGGATTACATCTCACAGCCTAAACCTAGAAGAGTTGCTAATAAATCTGATATGTAAACAAATATGACTGATTTATATGGACTAACCTCTAAATTCTTATAAAATTACTGGATATAACTTTTTAAGCAGAATTAAAGATACTTCACAGATTTCAGGGAGATGGCTATTATAGTTACTTCTTCTATATAAGACAATACAGAACCTATCCAAATATCGTATTACTGGAAAAGTGCACTAGGGCAAACCCTAGAGATGAAGTAATAGTGTAAGCCAGCCAAGGTTTCTCTTTCCTAGTCCGCTTTAAGTGATGTTTTTGTCACAGATGTAACTAATGACACACACTGTTGGAGTGAATGTGGAAAAAACTTCGCAGAAGAAATGTTATACTTTTATTTTCCCTGCCAGGCATAAATTTGTTACCACAAATCCTGTCAATACTCTGTTCTGTGCAGAAACATAATACGCTGGCACAAATATTCTATGTTCTAGTTTTGCTGGTTCCACTCAATATTAAAACTCTTTGTTCCTTGATTTTTTATTAAAGGCACGGAGTTTCTATGACTAAGAAGAAGGCCTAGCTTGTACCACTATAAAAGCTTGAGAAATATCACTGCAGCTCCCTCGTAATTTTTGTTGCCTTGTTTTTCTTTAGTTTAAAAAAGAAATATGAACTTGGCTTTATGATCTGACTGTCACATTTCAAGAAACTCTCTCTAAGACACTGGTCATTTGAGGGTGTATCCATTAATTTGGAAGACATTTCAAGAATATTGAGTAGCAAGAGAAAAATTCAAGAAAACAACCAAACTTTTTTTTCCCATTCAGCAAAGCTCTTATTGTTCAAAGCAGAGTTCAGCATAAGTGCACGTCAGTGCTCTGTTTTAATACAAAGGGATTAATGAAATCTGGGTCAAAAACTTTTATCTTGGGATTTTTTTTTTGTTGTTTGTGACACTAAACTGGGCTAAAATACCTTCTTGGCCTCCCTGCGTGCTCAAAGGGCACTGCAAGGCTTTGCTTTTCCCTTTCCTCCAGGTCCCATATAATTGATTCTGACCAAGTGTTAGCTGTTATGTCCAACTCCCAGAAATTTTTCCTGAATTAGTTATTCCTGGTGATTCATATGTCTGAGAATCTAACTGAAAAATAAACTATTGGAACCTTTAAAATAATTAACTTGGCTCTTTTAACGTACAGGATCTTTTGAAGAGATTGCAAGGAAGGGAGAAATGTAAGAGGAGTGGAGGGCTGGATTCTGTGCTTGTGGAATCCTGGCATTGGAAAGCATTTGTCTTTATCTACTTACACAGGGACCAGATGCAGAAAGCCAGGGCAACTTACCTCCCAGATGTAATGACTAATGATGTGTAAACATATCAAAGAGATCTTCTCTTTTCCAATAAAACTGAGTCCAAGATGGTTTTTGCTTCAAGAGAGTGAAGGGAAATAAAAAACCTAGAGGTACAGAAGGCTTGCACTCTTATCTAAACTGGTCAGTACCTTTCCAATGCATCTTTTTATGTAACTTTTCTTTGCTGCATTTCATGTGAAGATAGGTATTCAGTCTTGTCCACATAGAATAAGGTTTTAAGCAGGGTAGTAATCAATAAAGATTCAAAACTCAACAGACTGACTGGTAAGCTTGCTGCTGACTCACTCGGGGGGATTAGCAAGTTGCTTAATCTATTTCTAGGTCTGTTTGTTCACCTGGAAGATTAAGGAACAAGTCATAATTAGTGTTTATAAAGCATTCTGAAAAAAAATATAATTACTTCCTCATTAAAAATCCCTATGATTTGTTTGACTCTGCACACCACCAATACCCTTGTGTGCCCTCCTAACTCAAGGACTTGTTAACATTTCTGGAAGACTTATACTGCTGCATTACTGAACACTTTCAGTCCTCTGCTTTCTCTGAGGTTTGGTATTCTCCATGCTATATTGTATATTGGCCTGTAACAACTGAAAATATAGGTGAGAATCTGCATTATTCATTCAAATGCTGAAGTCTACACACTGGGGTGTTCAGAGGGAAAAAGAAGAACCTGCACTTGAATCATGTGCACAATAGAAATTTATCGAGGAGAAAAGAAATTTGGATTGAGTGAGATGAAGTGAAAATGCTGATAGCATGAGGTTTTTGACTCCCTGAGAACTAGCTTGCATTCCTCCAGGAAAGAACTGGCAACTAATTTAGAGATAAGTTTCATAAGAAGTCAGTTTTGGTAACAACAGAAAAAGCTGAGTTGCAGTGAGTTCTTTCCTGAGAATAATTTCTTTCCTTATCTCCTAATACAAACGCTGCTCTTTCACCACCTCGGTGGAGTTACCCCTGGCTGGACATGTGAGTCTGCTATGTATAGAAAGCAGTACAACAGCCAAATCCTTTCTTAATAATAGCTTTCAGCTCCTGCTTTTCCCGTAGCACACACTAAGGGGAATGAGTTCCCTGTTTGTTACAGTCATTGGAATTGCATCCGCTGTCCTAGATTTGCATTACCCAGGCTAGCTCTCCCCATTCCCCAGAAACTTGTGTAAATCTGCTCTCAGATCATATTAGCTGCAGTATTTATAGGAGTACGTATTGGTTGAACAGAAAAGGAAATTAGATTCATGAGTTTTGTCTTTCATTAGTTACTTGGAGAACACCTCTGTGTTCGTACGCATGCATTCAGATAGACAAATGGATAAAAACCAGACTAACATCTACTTCCCCGCTTCCGTTGCCTCAATACTCCTGAGCCTTCTTTTGGCTGTGGTTGGGTACTTGAGCTTTTTGCACAGGCTCTGAACTGTGTATTTGTCTCTATCTTTCTGACCTTTGGGGTCAGTGCTCTTCCGCCCTCCTGGCCACTGTTCACTCTCCCTCTGAGTCTTTATGTCCTAGCAATGAGACATTATCTCTTTGTTTCCCCTTTAGGGAATTCCACTGCTCCAAGTCCTAACTCTGGGGAGGATGGGGGAAGACTAAGATTTCCTCTTTTTTATTCCTTATTCTTGTCTTAGCCATGTTTATTCACTGTTAAGAACAGGCTGGTTCAGTGATGTGCTTGTAGAATGCTCCCCTGCTCCCTAAGTGAAAGGACATGTGAACACCAAAAGGCAGCAGTCACGTTCATGTGTGCTCAGGGAACCTTCCATATTGTTTCTGGTTTGTTTCCATCTGAACAGAAAACTCAATTACAAACAGTAATAACTAAACTAAACCATCCTCTCTTGCCAATGCAGTGAGTTACCAGGACTTTCCATAATAATAATATGAATAAGCGTATTTTAAAGACTTTTATAGTCAACTATGCTTCACAGAAAAAGGCAGCTTTGACACTACTTCTGGACCTCCAGTCTTCTGCTCCCAGTAAAACATGGTTTTACATCAAGCTTTCTGCTCTGTGGATGATAAAGGAGTTATGCACTTCTCAATGAAAACTGAATATTGTACATCTTGGTCTTATGAGTCAACACAGCTTTTTAACTAAGCTGCCCTGTAAGCAAGATAGCATCTGCAAGATGAAAATGAGAAACAGCTGTATCACAGAGCTTTACAAAATAAAACCTTGTTTACACATATCCATGTATGGATATGTACATAGTGATCCAGGGATATTCCAAAAACTACAGCAGCCTCCTGAAAATGAAAGGCGACCACCTCTTTCAGTAATTTTTTTTTTTGGTTTAAAACAAAATGTGGTAGGTGGTCCAACTGATCTGTCAATGGGATGGACACAGCATACACTGGAAGCCCACAGCACCGCAGAAATCTAGAAGTTCTCTTTTTGGCAGGACTTTACAGGGATTTCAGTGTACTATTTCATATCGCTGGAAAAAATGACAAGTGTTAAGTTTGCTTAAAGGAGGTTTTCTCACTGTAACTGTAGAACTTAATATATCTTCGCTTTTCATAATATAGTATTTCACACAAATTCTGAGATGATCATGCTTAGAACTCAGAGCACTTCAGATGAATGCAGTGTTTATAACAACCAGAAAAAAGGGAATCCATCAATTTAAGTACTTAAGTCATCTATAACAAGTTTTTTTTTTAAAAAACTTTGTATGAACATTCTGTAAATTAACAAGAAATCAGTGCAATTAAAGTCCCAGCGCAACATACTCTTCACTACCAAGATCAGTGAGTGAAAAACTCTCTGTATGCAGTGTCATTAAGAGTACTGCATCTATGGAGATACCATGTCACTGGGATACAGAAACAGATATTAAATATGCATTTGAGAGCTAGGCTTGCTTTCAAACCCTTTCAAATCTGAAATCTAGGTTGAGAAATTACCAAAGTCCATTGGAGGGAGGCAGAGCCCCTGCTAGGATTAATCAGTGATGCTGACTGATTTCGAAGGGATCAAATGATAACTAGACACTCTAGAAATATCTTATGACTGGTCATTTCATTACATTACATTACATTACATTCTGAATTACACATTCAGAATGTGCTCATATCAAAATGTATGAAATGTCACATAGGCTAGTAATCACAAACCACCTGTTATTTTTTGCTCATATCCCTATATTTTACATTAACAGTGTGTTACTGTCTAGGGCACACCAAATTTTCTAAGTCAATTTTTGCACCTCACTGTTAAGATGCTGTTTACTTCCAGTTTCAGATAAAGTTGTTAATGGAGGCATAATATTAAGTGCTTTTGTTTCTGAATATTCACTCTATTACCTCCCCCAACACATTCTAGTTTAGACCTATTTATTATTATGTTTTGCCTTTGTGATTTTTATAATCTAGAAAATTTAGACTGGGAGTAGAATTTAAAAGGGTGCAATATCAAATAGATTGCAAACTAATTAACTCTGTAAGGTACTCCGTAGAGCTATCGTATGCCTGTAATAAGCATACATAAATTCATTTGGATGTATCATGCTCAGCACAGAGGTAAGTGGGCATGTAATTAGCTCATTTATTTCAAGTTTCTTCATCTAGTAATACTGTAATCTTTTAAAAAGCAATCAAGTTATTCCAGTACAATTTAATTTAAACCTAGCACACAATTTACTGCACCAGATCTTGTTATTCTGTGAAGGCATAGAAATTCCTCCTGTGCCGTCACCTCAGCCCCCCTGACATCTCCCCCATTTCAGCAGGTGGAAAGAAGTCGCATAGCATACTACTTCCAATGTCCGAGCAAAACTGTGGAATCTGCAGATGCATGATTAACCCTTTGCTGTTGAGAGGGTGTATTAGTTGATTTAAAGGAATCACTGTGCTGCCTTTTTTGAAATCTCTGTTTAAACAGAGAAAGAAACAGGAGCCTTCCAATAACTTCATTGGGTTTTGGCTTAAATCTTGCATATTCATTTTCAGCTGTCATGCAGATTTTTTTTTCCCAGATGACCTATTCTCTTCTTCCACAATAATTTGTTTATTCACCTGTTCCTATTTCCTTTTACTGTGCCTTACTACAGAAGATCACCATCCTGTGAGCAAAAGGGAATTATTTTCTCATTCAGGAACCAAAACCTGGACCCTATGGTCCAGATATGGGAGATGGGGGGTGAAGGAAAAGACAATCAATTTCTGAGGCATTTGAAAATATTAGGTCTGTACAGACTGAAATTACATTTGCCCTTTATTGCTCCTAATCACAAAAAAAAAAATAAAAAAAAATAAAAATTGCCTTTTGCTCTGTACAAAATCTGCTACTGACAGTTCAGATTTTCACAGGTAGAGTTCGTATGTTGGCCAGAGACCTTGGATATGTGTTGGATATTAAATGGAACATAGAGCCAAACTACAAAATCTAGTTGTGTTCCCACCATCTCCAAATGGATGTTACAAACCTATCTGCACCTGCCTGATTTGGCTGGATAGCTGTGTACATCTTATAAAATGCAGAATGTCCAGACTGCTTTGGAGACCAGGGATCCTTCAGGGTCATCTTGGCTGGCTGCTTTTCTGGGCCCAAGGAACTTGGCAGGTTGCAGAAAATCCTGTCACATGCGATTCCTGGCACAGGAATGGAGTACTTGCACTTTAAAAATCTATTGAAGCCGTTACGCCTGTGCAGTTCAGGAAACTCTCGTATGTTCCCAGGAGTATGAAGTTGCATGAAAGGACTTGCTGCGTGCAGAGACCTTAGCTACATATTCCAGAGGAGCTCAGCAGCAATGCTTGAGAGAAAAGGACCAGCCAACATTAATTAGCTGGCAGAACTGAGCTCTCACAAACACTGAAAACACAAATAGTAAAAATACTGCTGTATACATTTGCATTGTTTGAGAAAAGGCATCTTACACTGCAAACGCTATCTGCCTTAGACAGAAATGTCAATGTTATTTTAGTTACTGCCTGCAGAAATCAGCTTAATCTACAGTGTAGTTGAAGACAGGGTGTCAAAACTGGTCTGTGTAATCAAGGATGTCATTTTGCCTTGTGTCTTTAAAAAAAACTCATGCAAAACCCCCTCTTTGTTGGTATGTAAAAAATACACTGGTGTTGATGTTTTATATTACATTCTGTTGCTGCAACAGACAAGAATCCTTTCTCAAGGATTCTCAAATGCTCAAGAATCCTTTCTTTTCCAGTGAGAGGTATAAAGGCTGTCTGTCTTACTATACTTTCAAAATCAAACTTGAAGAGATTAGAAATATTGTAATTAGTTTTTCTGGTGGTAGCTTACTTTTCACTCCTATATTTCAATACAAAACTTTTATTCACATTGAACACTTTTTTTTTTTCCCCTCTCCAGAGGACTCTTACATCATTATGTGTTCTGTGAAATCCATAAGGAAAATGTGATTTATTTGTTTGCGTTGGCCTCGCCCCTGGCAGAAACTGTATGGCATCTAGTGAATGAAGCATAATATTACCTGTCTTCTGGATAAAAACCAGAAAGAATGGTGTCAGTTAAGGGCTTACAATGCTGTCCTGAAAAATAATATAAAACTCACTGTCACTGAATATTTATCATTGGCAGCTGATCCTTTAGTCATCTTATTCCAGGTGTCCAGTGAGTGTATCAACTGTGCAGAACTGCAGGCAAGCCAGAGCTGAACCTTGTGTGGCTGAAAGCCATACTTTGAAAATGCAGATCTATGCTTTGAAAAAAGCCTCCACCATCTGAGATAATTAGGTACTCTGACGTTAAACTGTTTAGTTCATTTATAGAAGTCTGGGTAATACTTCTACATTCCATTGGCTTCACAGGAGGCTACCAACAAATAACTTAATAATTCCATATTTTAGGTAGTATCTGACAAAATCACAGTAAATAAAGTAGAGGTCACACATGGGAAATTGCTTTTGAATGAGCAATCTCAATCCTCTAAACTGAATGAAACAGAAATTAAGTATATTATGTTGTAATAATAAACTATACTACAATGTATATACAGAAAGAACTGAGTGAGAATTGGAAAGGCAACTACTTCACCTGTAATTAAAACTGATGACTGCCTCCTTGTGACATCATTCCAATATAACTTTAGCATACACTATGCAATTTTAAAATTACTTCTTTCATAACTGATACTTCATTATTGTCTTTCAAAGAACAGGTGTGGGTACACATGTAGATGATAAAAACTAGAGAAAATCATGATGCTCCTTCATTATTTAGAAAAGTAAAAAATCACTACTTGCAATTAATCCATTAATTTATTAAGGAGAAAGTACTGCAATCTTTCCTTTTAAAATGTGATAGCCTCCACGCAGCTGGTAAATTCACAGGAATGTATATGATAATGCTGCCCATTTGGCCTATATTCAATATAGATGCATAGCATTACAAATTGATTCAGCAAATTAAGTCTTCTCCTGACAAAGATCATATTTCAGAAGCTGAAATCACTGGCAATAGGAATAGAAATTCAGTCACAACCTGGAGAATAGATCTTCTCTCACGTTACAGTTAATACTGTAGCTGGCTGCTACATAGAACCTTTCCTCTTTTCCAATCTCATTTTATAGTCACAAAAGTGGTCTCTCTTTCAAATTAGGGAAGAAAGATGACAGTGTTTATAAACACTTCATATATATACTTTAAATACCAAATATATACTTTAAATACCAAATCACAGTATTTAAAGACATTAAAAGGTGGATGCCCCATCCCTGGAAACATTCAAGGCCAGGCTGGATGATGCTCTGAGCAACCTGATCTAGTCAGGGATGTCCCTGCTGCTTGCAGGGGGGTTGGACTAGATGACCTTTGAAGGTCCCTTCCAACCCTAACCATTCTATGATTCTATGATTCTATTGTGACTGCAGGCACAGTAGAAGAGAGAACAGACCACACGCTCTGTACACCTGCACAAAAGAAGCTGACATTTTTCAGGTTGGCACTAAGTTGCTGTGTGTCAGCCAATGGATGTGGCCAGATTGATAATGGAGGTTGTGCTAAACTTACAAAAGAGCTGGAATAAATTACTTTGTTGTTCTGACAACCGAGAAACAGCAAAAGAGTTGAGCTCGAGTCCCATTTTTCTCCTGGTGCTTCTCCCGAAATGATACAAGTTATAAACGCCTCATACTAAGGTGATGAGTTTATTATTAATTCCATTGAAACTCAAAGGGATAAACTAGCTACATGAGTACTAACCTTTTCTGTGTGAGAGCCATGTACTTACATATTTTGTCTCCTCGATAAACTAGAAGCTCTTTCAATGTCAAGAACCTTTACTTCTACACCAAAACTACTGTGATTCCTCTCTGCATCTGCTGGATTTCAGAATAAGCTAATATAGAGTTTCAGTGATGCAAAAGTGGTAAAGAGTGACTTTTGAGTAAAAAGGAACAATGCATAAACTTTTTCCGTTTTTTAAGGCTATGGCAAGTAAGTGACAATATTTAATACTTGGCATAAAGGTTTTATTTTCTAGTGACCTCAATTGCTCAAGACTTATAAAGATAACTCAGCCTGGAATACCGCATAGAGATTTTAGCTTTATCAAGCAACAATAATGGTTAATAAGATAGTTAAGAAGATTATATGTGTCTTATTCCTCTGAGAATATGAAAATTAAAGCTGAAACTTTCTCTACGGATCTCTTTGCCTTCATATTATTGACTTCTGGCATGTTCCCCTGCTTCAAGGGACTATGGACTTTTGGAAAGGGAAAGAAGATTTTCCTTCTGGAAAGCTTGATGTTGCTATTACTAGTCCTTGGAGTTGAGTGGATGGTTTTCCAAACAATTAAAACACTTCTGCATCTGGTAATGAAAAAGACTCTTAATTCCAAAATGTGTTCACAGTTTCAGGAGTATTATACTCGCAGCTTCACAGATGGAAGGCATAATATGGCACATTACAGTGCTCCTTTTCACACAATATTTTTGGCTTTTGTGACATAAGCCCTCTATGTTCAGCAGTCACACATATTAGAACTTGGCCAGGCACTCAGTTGTTCAAGAATTATACCCATTTTGTTCTTGGGGACTTACCCAAGCAACATCAGTCATCTTTGTTGGCTGAGCGGAGGTTTCTGAGAAATTCTCTGTGCATCAAACTCATTGGATGTCACATTGTGTTTTTTTTTCTGGGAGGAAAAAGCCAGCATTCAGGCATAAAGATTCTGTTCTATAGGATATGACATTCACAGATATATTTAGCACAAAGGCCATTTCATTTATTTGAATATGAAGGCTTGGTCATTTTTTAGCCACAAACTTAATCTTGTTTTCTAATTTTTCTTCTAAGTGAACATTATCTTTTTGCTGGTTCTTTTAAGCTTGAATTTCACTTTGAAATACCTTGTAATACAGTCTGGTTTTAACTCTTTCACTGTGTCTGAGTCAAGGTTCAGTCTTCTCATTAAAAGATTAAAAAGAAACTGATGAACTCAAGAGGGTCGTCACAAAATGAGGAGTCCAAGAACTGTTTTTATTGAGTGTCAAAAATCAACATCTTCAGATCAAAAGAAGGGCAACTCTGTTGTCATCTACCTTTACTACCAAACTACTTGCCTCAATGAAGACAACTTTTCACTTTAGCCGTAAATTTGCAACAAAGCCTCATCCTTACAGCAGGATCTAATCTGGTCTGATTATTCTATATACAGACTCTAATTCTAGAACAGATCTCTTAAAGACTTGGTTTTCCGTTTTTTTCCCAGTATTTTTTACATGTTTGGAAGTAAGTTTTAAAGCTTTCCAATCTTTACTTTTATCTCAGCTGAACACTCCAACTGATTCCACATTTTCTTTGAAATTGAGTAAATTTGTTTATGAAATAACTACCTTTTCCATCAGATGTATGACTGTCATAAGGCTTACAGAAAAAAAAAAAAAAAATTCAGTTAATTAGGGAAATAGCAATCACATGCTGAACACTGATGTCTTCCTCAAAGTAAATAAAATATAAAATAATATTTCTTTAGAGCAACTTGCATTAGACATTTATTTCCCCTTCCGTGCTTCTCTGAATTAAAATTCCAAACTACCCAAAATATCACTTCCGTTCTTACTTTCACGCTTCCTCTTCATTCAGTACCCACATGTGGATTCAGTGGGTTCCCCAAAACTAATTTACAGTAAACTACTCATTCAGGAAGCTCAGACCTGCAAATAACTTTCTGTAGCTCTCCCCTCTTTACCTTCTTGATGTACCCAACTGTCAGCGGTAGGCAACGGAATGACCAGATTTATAAATAATTTCACATGCCTAATAGGCACATTCATGCTTCTCTCTCCTTTCCTCTGGTACCTGGTTGTAAACTATTAAAACCTTAATCCAGAGCTGCTGGCTCTCCAACTCAATTTAATGGAAATGATGCAAAGTGCCTGTGGAAATGACACAGAACAATTGTTCCAGTTTCTCTGCTTTGTGTTTGAAGATGCATTGGAATGAGCATATTCAAATAAAATGAATACTACAGTATTATTTGGACGGATAGTACTATTACTGTCTGTCCAAAAGTGTGTGTCAAACTTACAATTTTAAAAATGGCTTCATGGCTGAACAATCTTTGGATTCCTTTGAATTAATTGAAGTTTTTGTCAATGCGTGCCAATTAATTGTCATATATCAGGTTTTGCCTCATTTCAGGTGAAGAAGGAAGTCTGTATTTCAGCAGCTGAGAACAACGCTTTCAAGGACAAGCCAAAGAACTGCTTCTGATTTATAAAAGGCAAGAGGGCTTTATGAAAATCAATTTTGAGATATACTTGATAATGCATAAAAAATCCACCAGTTCTAATTCATGTCAGGAATTTTTGACGGATGATTTGGAACAGTTATTTTTACAATTCTTTTGACATATTAACTCAGTACATTCTGATGCATTTGAAAAAAGAACATTTTCATTTGGCTTTTTTAGAAAGCCTGAACAAGAATAACAATAAAAGAAAGAATATGATTTTTTTTTCAGTTGCTGAATGGATAGTGATATGCAAATTAAAAGTTTTCACAGACATTCTTTGAAATGTTTATGCTTTTATCTTTGTATTCTCAATAACTGAAAAGTGGACAGTTTACTTAAACATTATAAACAGATCACCTCTAAATATTATCTGTAAAAATGTTTTAATTTAGGATTAGATAGGTAAAGTGGTCTTAAACTAATGATTATATATACACCATGTCTTAAATATGAAAAAACAAATAAAATCCAATTGGCATATTGTAGGCCAATGTTGTATACATTCCAGAGCTATTTTACAAGCTTCTTGGGCCTAACGGGCTTTTAAACTGATACTTTATATAGTACTAATTTTTGTTCATCTGATTTTTTTTTCATACTTGAGGGCTTTATACTAGCCTAAACATAAAGATGCAGCTCAAATTAATAAAATTTAGCTACTTAGATTGAATATTAACATGCATAGAAATTTTTTAATGCCTGAATTGACATCTAGGCTTACCTGATCATTCTGTTGAATAAATCATATTATGAATCAAGCTGCTAAAACTGCTGTGCTTAATTTGATTTTCTTGAAGTCTGTATTTCTGGTGTATACAAAACCTGGAATCCATCCTGTAATCAAAAAAAAAAAAAAAAAAAAAAAAAAAAAAAAAAAAAAAAAAAGAGTGAACAAAGTATTGACTTTTGATTTCCTATCATACTGAGCACACAACTACTGTAACATCAGAAACAGTGCAATGGAAGAAAGAAAATAGATACCAGTATTCTGCAAGAAAATGGAACAGATTTTCTCCTTAAACCAATGCCATACAGTTAAGATGGTTACACTACAGAAACAGAAAATTGACTACAGAAACAGAAACTTTGAGCAAAAAAAACCCCACAAGTTCTACATACCGTGATGCCTTTCTGAAATACATTAAATTTGTTTTAATATTCTAAGTGATACTTATGGAGGGACATAGCTAGTTAAAAAAAAAAAAATCTTACCGTGAAAGAAATTAGCTGCCATAGCAGCAGGACTAAAATTAAATACTTATTTTAGTGATGAAAAATTCTTTAAAGATCTATTAGTGATGACTAATCTATGTTTGATTTTCTTGACACTCATCAGTAAAAAAAAAATATATCCTTTGCAGTCTGCCAATACTCATGCACATTATGCTCTTTAACTTCCTGAATATATCATATTGAAATACAAATAAAGGTGATTTAACAATAAAAATAATTATTAGCTACTTCACTTAGAAAGGTTTACTTTGACAGTATAGTGAGATTATCTTCGCAGTGAGATAGGTTCTACCAACCTCTTTTCAAATCCATTTTTACAGTTCTTTATCTTTCTGGAAACACTGTGATGTTGTTACAGAGAACTTTTAGTTCAGTTATCCATTACTCTTCTGTTCACCTTAAGAATCACATAGAAATTTTAGATCTTTTTCCACTCT
>WHYT01016970.1:195347-250703 GCA_009806455.1 Tetrax tetrax
AAGAAGGGAAAAACAGAAAAGAAAAAAAAAAAGACGATGATGTGAAGAAGCGGAAGCAGGGGCAGAGAGGCCTCCCTCTGTCTGGGCCCAACTCAGCCCAGCCCAGCTGCAAGAAATGGAAATGAGATGTGAAGAGAACCTGAGAGGCGTCTGCCTGCCGGTTGTGAAGAATTTTTTGAGAGGAACGGCTGCAGACGCCAAGGTCAGCGAAGAAGAAAGGGGAGGAGTAAAGTTGCTCCTGACAAGAGTCCCCTGCAGCCCGTGGTGCAGCCCATGGTGAGGCCGGCTGTGCCCCTGCAGCCCGTGGAGGCCCACGGAGGAGCAGAGATCCCCCTGCAGCCCGGGGAGGAGCCCACGCCGGGGCAGGCGGCTGCCTGAAGGAGGCTGTGGCCCGTGGAGGGCCCGTTGGGGCAGCTGTTCTGGAGGGACTGCACCCCATGGAAAAATGACCCACACCGGAGCAGTTCATGAGGGCCTGTAGCCCATGGGTGGGACCCCACGCTAGAGCAGGGGAGGAATGTGAGGAGTTCTTCCCCCAAGGAGGAAGGAGCGGTGTAAAGCGACGTGTGATAAACTGACGATAAATGCTCTCCTGTCCCCTTGATTATGTCTGTCTCACAACTGCAATGTAATTTAGACAGTTCAAAAGCCTGGGCCACATTTCAGCCTATGAAAGCGGTTTATAGTGCCACTTCAAACATCTGCACTGCTATAAAGCAAAAGCTGTGCTCTTAGCGTGTTCCTCCAGCCTTCGTCCTTGGCTACACTCACAATTGGTGTGCTGGAGCCCGGAAGGGGTTCTCCAGAGAGCAGTCTGCAGCTGTCTTACAGAGATGCTATGCCAAGGTAATTTTCTTTCAACAGGAAGCAGGCTTTGAGAATACCTTATGCATCTTCAACCTTCTACTTGGCATAAAGATACTGGAACAGACTTGGGGATATTACTCAGCCACTCTAACAGCACTGTTTCCCTTAATATCATTCTGAAGAGTAACATTTTAGCATTGACTTGGAAAGCTGATTGATATACATTGAACTGCCAATGCTATTTCCTCTGCAGTTTTCTCTCTAAATGTCCTTTCCAGGCGTTGCCTCTCGCTGATGGATGGGAAGAGATTATAGCCTTGAGTACAGAGACCGCAGGATAGCCTAGATGCAGTATAACTATATATAACTACACAATTAATTACTGGAAAGTGCATTTTTTTTTCCTTTATTTCTGCTGCAACAATGGTTATATACAAAGTAATAATCAGTGATATGACTAGACTAGACTGCGTACTAATAGGTATATCCATACCACACAATGGAACGTTATACAAAGACCCCCCTAAATAGGGACAACCAAACTAATGTGACATATCACTATTTCACTAAAATATTAATGATCTTGCCTAATAGAGTATCTTTACAGGTAGCTATTGCATTTAAAAATAGATTGATTATCATTTTTGGTTTTGTAGAAAAAGTATGAAGTCATTGGCTTGGCCTTTTTCTCTCCTCCACAACTTTAATTCCTGTGTTTTTCCTGTTGCAGTGCCCAAGACCGCTCCCTAGCATCTTAAATTGCTATAGTTGCTAAATTGAAGAGATTACAAGAAAGCATACATCATTTGCACATAGATAACTGGATATATTTCATGTTATTTAGGAAGCAACGAAAGCATGGGCACCTTTTTATAAAACAAAACAAACAAAAAAAATCAAAGTACTCCTTTCTAAAGTCAGTAACACTGACTTACCCATCATGAATTCCTACAAAAGAAGTACTGGAGACTGGACTTCAGCACGTTTTGCCAAAGTCATATATCCCTCTTTTGCTGTGTTTCATCATCACATGGCTGTTAGGACTGATTTGTTTTTTTTCCTCCCTCCTTGCCACCATTGTGGGCATTATTCAAGAAAGGTAAAGCAAAATTCTGCTATGCGGTATTCTTGCACCTGTTCCCTTTCTATAGTGTTTGCTTCTGAGACGGGAAACATTACAAGTGCATGGCTTTTGCTTTGAGTCCAGGAGGAAATGTAATGATGCAGCTTTTCTGGAAATCTCTTCAGGGCAGATTGAGCAAGCTAGGCTAAAAAATATCAGGAAATATGTTTTCCTATCTGAAGAAAACCAACCAAAAACCATCCTCCCAAACATTAAATTTGGAGGCTGGAACTACAGGTATTGTTGAATGCAATGCACCAGTAGTAGCAGTATTGAGGCCTTCAGTATATTTTTGGATATTGGTTGCTAATAACAATAGACTGAGAGTTCAGATTGACACTGCAGGTTGCCAAGTAGTACTCTGCAATGCCACTAGGCTGTGATGGTTTTTGCATCACACTTAAAAGCACTGCTGGGAGAGACACCACACTGCTGGCTTGTAGCATGATTTCTGCAAATACGAGTTCAGAAATGGAGCAAGTTGCAAAATGCCTCCAAGCATGCCAGCACTATAAAGTATTTTATTTCCCTGCCTCTTGGCTCCCCTGTTCCTCCCTGAAATCCCATTTTAACTCTAATAACAGGAGCCTACTCACTTCACATACGTATCTGAATTAATTTCCAGCTGCGCCTAGCGCATGCTTTCTGTGCCACGCTCCTGGATGCCAAGACAACGTGGGGCCAGGGACATAATGCTGCTCCTACTCTTCCCCAGATTTTTTACCTCTTCGCCATCTTCCCTTCTGCAAGCAAAACAAGAGCTGCCCATTTTCAGGGAAGATGGCCCCTGTAACTTTTGTGGAAAGCACTGAAAATGAAAAAGCTTTGGCCTCAGCAGAATGAGGAAGAGTGCAAGGAGCCGGTGCTGTGCTCCTGCATCACGGAGTGCTGTGGCCACCCAGATTTCTCCCTGTATTATCTCACCTCCATTTATCCCAGCACCCCAAGCTGCTTCTTGTAGGGTTATTTTCCCTATACATTCTGACAGAGTAGCCTCTAAGTTCTGTGGAGATGCTGTGCAGCCTCAGAGCGGGGCAGGGGTGTCCAGCCTTCCTGGGCAGCTCCAGTCTCTGCTGGGAAAGCAGCAGGGTGGCAGTGCTCCCTCCCCTCCAGGCTTCCACAGATGGTGGTCAGGATAAGGCGGCACGTCATTTTAGGACACCATCTCTGAGACTTATTATCTGACCAGCACGCTCATCTACTGTTTTGGGTTTTTTTCCCCTTCGTCTGTTTTGGACACATAATGACTCGGTTTACACAGATTTTAAACCAAGCTTGATTGTCCTCAGTTACTCAGGCAATGAAACAATGAGACTAATTCACAAGGAAAAAAAAGCGGATCCAGTTCACCTTCTGTGAGCAACCCCTACACCAGGCAGCAGCAACAGCAGAGAGCAAATTCAGAGGCATCATTAATAAAACAACAGCATGAACATGGCACTCATGGGCTTGGGACACCTCACCTCCTTCAAGCTGCAGCAATGCACATCCTGGAGGGCAGCTCACTGGCGGCAGGGATGCCTCTGCTTCCATCCGGAGCCACTGCTGCTGCCCCGTGCCCCAGCTCTGCGGTAACTCGTGGTGAAATTCCTGAAGATTCAGGGTTTTACCTGTTGTAAAGGACACGCTGGTGCAGGCAGCAGCATTTGCTTTCTAAGAACAGAAAAAAAAAACTTCAAAGGCCCTGGAAACATCACGTGTAAAAGTTGGGTAAACAGTTGTCAGTGTGGGACTTCTATGACAAACCATAAAAGAAAACAGCATCAGTGAGAGATGCTGCAATTTTATATGATGCAATGAAGAGCGATTTATTACTTTGTGAAATATAACGTTGCTTTTTAGTCTGACAGTGTGTTTGTCACATCAATGGTGGGTCACTTTATAGAGTACTTTAAGGCTACTGTAGAGCTTGGGCTACTTGGGACAGCCACCACTTCTGCTCTGTTGTTGCTTTTCCAGTTTTCCCAATCCTTTTATGGAGGAATGGTTGCTATAAAGATATAGCAGAGAAGAAATATAATTTCTGCCCATTCTGTCAATTCAAGCCATGTCATTTTAAAAATCTCAATCTTTCCACTGTGTTAAAACTGCTTTTCCTGTTTCATTTTTATAGCTTTATTTTCATAAATTGAGAGATAAATTTTTAATCTCTGTCATTAACTTCACCTGTTTTCCACCCATGCAGTTCAGCACAGTTGAAATGCAGAAAATCTTCAAGCCGTAGCTTGGGTGAAAATTATTCCTCACTTGTGTCTTAATTTCTGAGGAATTTGGGATTCCGACCCCAATAGTTATTGACATCAAAAGGGGGAAGGAAGGCACTGAGAATGAGAAAAATATACATCTTCCAGTAAACATTGAGCATTTCAAATCAACACAGAACTCTGAAACAATTTATGCAGATACTGGCAGCAAAGCAAAAGTGTGGAGGAATGCGACCATAAAGAACTAATTCCTCTGGGCCTCCGCAATGTATGCTTGTGTAAAGCAGCAATTTTGTGTGGTGATGAGGGAGACATAGAGAAACAGGGCAGAGATAAACATAAGACAAGACGATAGAATCTTAAGATAGATTGTTTTTATGGTAAAAGAAGAACATAAAAAGTTTATTTTGACTTAACCTAGGGCTCAAACTACCAGCATTTCTCCTTCCAGGAATGTATCTACTCTCATGGGAAGAAACAAAGGAGGGAGTGGAAACAGAGTTGTAAATGGCTGCCAAAATCTGTCTTGAAGAACACTGCAGTAAAGAGAAAGATGAAGTGCCACTGCATCAGCAGGTGTCTGCTCAGAACAGAATCTGAAAATCTTCATTGCTTTGGGTCAGATCCATGATGTGTAAATCCAGGCAGTAAATACAGCTTGAAACTACCTCATCCAAACAATCACAAGGATTTAGAAGTGTTATAAATGGTAGAGAAAATAGAAATGATACAAACAAAAGGACTGCTAGCCTTAACCATTTCATTTTACCCTGACTTAAGGGAACTGCATACAGCCCAAAACCAAACTAAATCTTCCATTTATTTTCTATTCCAAGCTTAATATTATCTATTTAAAATCATTGACTTAGCATACAATAGAAGGGTATGCATTAATTAGTAAAGCCTGTCACAATTAAAACCCCATTTAAAAATTTTAATCAAGGAATAAGTTTTAGAACAGGTTTTCTAGCTGGAAATCTTAGAGCTCCTGCTTATAATGAGATAATGTCCTGGAGTAAAGATCCATGGCACATGTTCCTTGTAGTAAGCTTAGCACTGCAAGAGGCTGCCAGCTGATTTTGAAAATGGCCTGTCAAATCCATTCTTCTCTTCTGGATTTAGAACAATTTATTGCACTTCTGCTTTTTTTCAATTGTTGTTCTGCATTATATAAATGCCAGATATGAATGTTTTCAGAAGGGTTAATCTAACTTTACTAGATCCATGGTTTTTTTTTCCTTAAAATTCCCTTCCTTTCTGTCTGTTTTGGACAGTTAGCAGACATGAGTAAGCAAATACTTCTGCTTATGGAAAAGTTACTTTCATGGCTACTTATAACTTACAGTGTCCAATACAGTGAGTCAAGTATTTAAGACCTGGTAGCACAATATAACTGATCTGATGCTCGCTGTTCTGGGATGGACATCCCTCATTTTCCCTGTCTGTCCTGTCTCGTGTACCGAAGAAGTCATTAAGATGGTTTGATAATGACAGAATACAATGGTGGGCTACCTTCTCCATTTAGGAATTCAGTCCTGATGAATTCTTGTCCTTTCTCTTACGAAATCTTTATTTATAAACACAAGTATGGCATCAGAAGAAAGAAGAAGGAACTTCCCAAACCACTCCCAAAACTCAAGGCCTGACATTAAGCCTCCCTACTGGGTAATAGGAAGCATCATTTCAAAACCCTGTAGTGGGAGGAGAATTTATAAATAGCTTTGTAAGATTTCAAGATTTGTAATTTTCAAGATGAAAGAAAAACTTTTAGTTATTTAAGCCAGACAAAATTTTAAAAATTTGTCCAACTGTAGCTGCATATTTTATGTCAGGTTTTCCTACTCACATGGAGTAGGAAGGAGAAAATAAATGCCAGTTGTTACTGATCATATGCCTTGGGTACTTTAGTACTTGTGTACTTGTAACGTTTGCTCTCATAGGCGTGTTGCTTACTCTTTTTGTCAGCAGAGGTACTAGAAATATCTTCTTATTTTTACCACCTGGGCAAATCTTAGCACAGATGTAAACCAACACTTATGCAAGAACGCTTTTAGTGCTTTGTTAGGCCCACTGAACCAACAGGCTGTTCTTGGTGTGAAACAGGGGCAAGTTCAACAAGAGCTTCTCTTCTCTTCTCTTCTTAGAGATCAGAAGCACAAATAAATAGAACAGAGAAGAACTGATGTGTGACATCAGGGCCCAAGCCTGCAGTGGCACACTGTATTTCATTTCAGTAATTGCTGAAAGCAGGACAACATGGACCGAGTGAGTATCTACAGGACAACTTAATTCACTTTTGAACTCTATGAAAAACCTTAACTTGACTTGCATCCATTTACTTGCTTAATTTTGGAATATTGGGCCAGATCCAGCTGAGATCTTGGCAAATCACATCATGCTGCTGGGATGTAATAAATAACGAGGATGCAAGCCCTGAGGAAAAACATTTCTTATCACGCTCTGTATATTCAAAAAAGCAGAGCTAGGGGCCAAGCTTATGGAAAAAATACATCTATCTTTTGCTTCCAAACTCCTGCTTCCTCCTGCTACCCTTACTAACGGCTCAAACTTTGAACTTCAGAGAGCTCTGCTAATCTATGAAACCTTTCTGTCAAGTTCTGGCTATTTTCTCGGTATTCTTGAAGATTTCCTTCTACATTTGCTCAGATTTGCTTCGAACAATGCTATGGGGGGAAGTGATGTTCAAAACAAAGCTCAAGAAAGAAGAGCCCATTTTATGACAAGCTGGCTTTCAAAGAACTGCATGGCTTAAAATACATGGAAATATACTGAGCAGAACATGATCCCAGTATGAGTGCAAGAAATTGAATCATTTGACATTGCTAATCTCTGACTTAGCAAGTTCTAAGCATAAATCAGGCCATTAAACAGTGACATAAAATGGTTAAATGTGAAAGATTGCTGTGAGTAATACAGCATTACAGAGTATAGTATGAAAAAAAAAGTTTTCCAGACCAAAAAAGGAATAGCACAAAAAGTGGCATGTTGTAGACAGTTGGCCATAAAGCTCTCAGAAGTAGTTGCATAAAGCAAATAGGAATGCCAAGAGAGTCAAAGAGGAAATATTCTTCCTTTGCGGAGGAGACAGTGCTAGCTAGCCACATGCATTTTAATACTGAACGCTTCAAGCAGTTCCAAAACACTATCCTCACTATGAAATAACAAGCTAGATGGGCCTCAGGAAAGACGAATGGCAAGTTGAACATGTTAGAAAACGTGCTTAGGAACTTTGTAACACAAACCTGCTAGTAGATGTCAACTGTTTTGTCAAAAAAAAAAAAAAAAAAGAAGAAAAAAAGAAGATGTAAAGTCTCCTCAATTACTTGCAGCATTGGGCTTGTTAACAAAGCATTGTATTCGTAAAGATAAATTAGTCTTTAAAGAGATGCCTCAGAACTGTTTCCAAATCATGCAGCTAACCTACCTCCTTAATTTTAGGGCTAATAGGCATTTACTATTACTAGATTCCTTTATGGGATTTTGATGGTCTCTACAGCACACAACAATATTAATTCCTTCCAAATCAAAATAATTTCATTTTCATTTCCCTCAAGGCCCTTGGGTCCTTTCTAGAGGAAACATCTTTTTCTGTTTTGGCTTGTTTATAGATATTCATTTATCATTTTAGGGTAGAAGTTTTACTGGAGGCATTGGAGAAGGAAAGGACTTACTTAGTCATTTAGGACTGACTTAGTCACAGCCATGGCCTTGCAGTCCAGCTGATCATCAAGTGACCTTGGTTCTTGCTATATTTCCCCATGTTGCTGTCTCCTGGCACTCATAATAGCAAAGTTCCCCCAAGGTTTACTATGGAGTCTTCTTTATCCTCTTTTGGTTCTGTCCTTTGATATTGACCGTTTGTCCCTTACTCTCTTCTGCATGGTTTTGTCTTTGAAAAATGTTATTTTACGTATTCAATTTTACTTCTGCATTTCCTGATAGATATGTTAACAGCGTAACATTCACTTTTTGTCTATGGACAGATCACTGTTTGGGAAGTAACACCAAACAGTACCCGCTCTATTGCACATTGAGGATACCTCTGTCTTACAGGAAGTAGCGAAGACTGAGGCTTGCGGTATTGTATATGAAAATGTTCTCTTTATATAAACAGGTAAATTCAGAGAGAATAATTCTGAGATCTCAATGGTTTTTCTCTTTATTTCTTTTTAGGGAATGCAAAATGCCATAAAGTCCTTAAAATTTGGGTATTACAGTCTTGCAACTATATACCCATCTGGAATGAGCAGTGTGGAAAGAGGCTCGTTAACAGACAGTTTGCAAGGGGAGCAAGTTCCTGCTGACTGGTGCGTGTTTTCCAAAATGTGGGCTACAGCTGGAGCTTGACCCTGACTGAGTAATTGGGATAGCACTGAAACACTAGTGCTACACAAAGCATGATAATGTACCAGTGAGCAGCAATACAAAACTTGCCTCTCACTGTTTAAAGACTTAAGATGTTTTAAAGAGAACTACTTACTGTGAACAGCAAGAGGGCCTTTCAGTCTGCCTCTTTTGCCTCTTGGTTGCATATTTTGGCAACTCCCAAAGCCTTTATTGATAGGTCTGAGAATAAAAGTGCAAATTAATCCATTCAGAATTGAAATCACAGTGAACTCTTTGCCTGTTACAGTCTATTGTTTCAGGAAAAGGCTATGGCTTTTTAAAGTGCAATTTTATTTTTTCATAGTAGGCTTTGATGACTTCAAAAATGTATTTCAGACACTGCATAAGTAGTCTATGCTAATAGCTTAATTGATTAGCTGACTTTCTCATCAATGTTCTACTCTTAAATAATTCATAATTTGTAATAATTTGTCAATACAAACCTTCTTATTCCCTGAGCAGAAATTAAAAACAATACCCAAACTAAAGACAGTAGTTCCCACCTTTCATTCTGTTAGTGACTCAACATAGGATATAATTTGGATTTCAGACTGAAGTGCGGGTAAGATAACTGAACAGTTTTAGATTTGTGTTTATCAATCAATCCTTTTCCATTAGGTTTTTAAAGTGTGGTATGTGTTCAATTTGTTCTTCTTTTTGCACGTATGTTTTAAAAAACCCTGCCATATTTTCCTTCCAAATGACATAATTACTTCAGGATGTCTTTACTTGTCTCTTGTTGTTTTTGCTGGAAACAGTGAAAACATACTTAAACAGCTCCTTGGCAGCCATATATATCATACTGACCCAATTTATAGCATCTGCCTTGCGACAGTGTGTACCATCATCTGCCAAATGTTCTTTAACTGCAAAATAATAGGGAAATAATAGTGAAGTGCTCCTACCCGTTCATGCTGTCTATTCTGTATCCCACATGTCCCACAGAGCCTACATAATGAAATGTTTTGTTTGATAGGTTGTTGAGTCAGCACGGAGAAACAGAGTCAAACCCATGCTGGAAGTATTCATTGAGCAATGCTCACGGCTCCCCAGGCCAAGGTTCCTGCATCAGCTGTTAAACAGAGTACTGTATCCATTATTAAAGAAAGATGGTGAAGAGTAGTGATTAACTAGCAAGGTTTAATGGCAGAATGAAATATCCTTCCACAGACATGAAAAACAAAAAAGCAATAGAAAACAAATGTATAAAATGTTACCTAAATTCTGTGAATTATATTTTGCTTTGAGGCATGTGTATGCTTTCCTCTGATTTTTTTGCATGCTGCAATCAACACTGGTTTGCTTTTTTTTTTTTTACTTCTAAAGCTGTATTTATGAACAGCAAGGGTCCAATTCAATTTGGTATACTCAAATTACTATATAGATGGCACTTACACAGCTGCCTTCTAAAGCCTTACTGTGCATTTTGGAACATTAAAATAATAAATGGGTGAAATATTCAAGGAACCATAAAATTACCCTTTTCTCTTCTTCTTAGCTCCAACACTGGAAGATTAAAGTAAAATGACTTAGTATGTTTCTTTCTGACAGCTGTAGAGAGAATATTTCCTTTTATTCCTCCTCTGTTCCTCTTATACCTTCCAAGAGATAGATTGACAAGATTTTATTCTGAGATCTGCAGAACAGAATTGAAGAGTTACACTCTATTGGTTTCTGAAAGCTGACTCTTCCATATTCTCAGCTGTTAGATTTGTTTTGTGCTTTTTTTTTTTTTCCTAGTATAGCTTCCTCCTCAATGTGTTTCTGTGATTTTTCCAGTACAAAATGTGTTAGCCAGATTCTCAAGATTTTCTTCATTTCCCAAGACATCCTGCAGCATGGCTATTTTTGCTAGGGCATGTTAAAAATAATGCTCTATATGGCCTCAAACAGGAATTATCTAGTTGAAGCCTCAAATTAATTCTTTGGAGGATATCACTTGTCCTTGTTTTGAGTCATACTCTCATTGCATGATTTATGAGAACCAGCTATCTGGAAGAAATAGCGAGCTGTAAAATCTCTAATAGAGAGCAAAAGTTCAATAGTAGAAAAAGTCTTTTCAAATGGGAAAGCTGTGAGGTAGGTAAGCCTAATGATACCTTAGCTTCCGTATTCAATATATATCTATTTTCTAGAGATGAATTGCAAGAGTTGAAGCAAAGCATGACAGAAGCCCTGTAATGAGTCTGCCAGTAGGAAAATTCTTCAGTTCCAGTCCAATCTCTTGCACATGTCCCACTAATAGACTAATCACTGAAGAAGGTGCAGAAAAAATTCTTGAGAATGAAGCTGGCCCAAGGCTTCCCCTCGCACCATGATGGTGAGTGCCATCACTTGTGGGCTGTAGAAGCATGAGCAGCCAGCCTTCCTCTTTGCTCCCCCAGATGTTGCATTCCTTCTTGAAGTGGTGTCACTGTGAAACAAGAGAGGTAAAAGAGCTTTATCCTCTCTGGCTTAGGAGGGTATTCAACTAGTGTCTCCTACATCCTGCATCCGATTCCTTGGGCACCATGCTAAAGGCACATTGCTCCCTCAGCACTGCTAACCAAGCTGCTCATACCAGAAAGAATTGCTTCAGGCATACCGCTCGATTTCCCAGATGGCTTATAATCTGCCTTCCATTTGCATATGCCCTAAATAAAATCTGTTTTCTTTCCTGGGGGGCCTATTACACCATACTTATACAACTATATATGAGTGAATGTGAGACCTACAATTTTCAAATAGATATATCAGATTCCTTACTATTTTGTTTAACAGGAAATGTTTTGCCATCCAAACTGTATCAAAGTTTCACAGCACATGTTTAGCAACATAAACAGCCAAATAGGACATGCTTGTATAATATCAGTGGTTTTGGTATCCTAAGTTAGCTGAGTCATAACAGGCGTGGAGAGGTCAGACAAGTAGGGCCATTAAATCAAAGTTAAATTATCAGGTTTTCCTGAATACACAGAAAACAACATAACATTTTAAGTCATGGACCTTGGCCTAAATAAAGGTACTTCTCTTTTTCTGCATGAGTTGGATCTGCAGCTGACTAGCTTGCCACAGAAGCCAAGATAGGGTGGGAGAAGTTGGCCTCTTGTAGCTCTCCCACCCACACTGCATCTCACTCTGCCCTAAAATCGTCCTCCCAGAATAGTCTGGCACCTCACACAATCAGGAGTTGTGAAGTGAAGCAGCATATATGTAATTCATTTTATTATCAGCATATTTTTTTCCCTGTTCTTCAGATTTTGTTTCCATGTACAGCTGTGTCTTAGAAGTTCCAACATTGCCTGGATCAACTACTTTCATGGGTGTTGCTTTTTATTTCCTTAGTCTTTGGAAGAATGTAAGTAGATCAGTCAATAATAGGTGAAAGGAGGTAAATTCTAAGAGTTTTTCACACACACGTGCTTTGTAATACCCATTCAAAGATGCAGCATCTGATAGCTACTGAGGAAATGGATTTGTTGTTATATGACAATCAGAACAGGGAAACTGATTTCTGCAGTGCTAAGATCTTGAAGTACTTTGAAACCAATTTTATTCCATTAAAGCAATTAAGCATTTGAAGCTATAACACATGACTGAAACTAACCTTTGAAATCATGGCTTTAAAATCACTGCTTACTAAGTGGAACATCACATAACTGCTTGGTGAGGATGGATAAAACATGCAGGATGTGCTACGTATATTATCAAAAATAAAAACTGTTAACCCCCTCACTTTCAGTAATGTAGAAAAATATTGGTTTAGTACTTAATTTGAAAAACTTTCCAACTAGTTAACCCATGAAAATGCTCTGCATTGAGACTACAGAAATAATACAACACTTCTGAAAATGAACAGAACACACCAATTGACATGAATATATCCTACAGCGTACAGTAAGGATTATAAAAAAAAAAACTAGTGAAAACTGCTATGAATATTAAGTCATGTTCTGCTATAGTTTTGCTTTGGAAATAATGAGCACATGTAGCTATTATTAAAGCTGAAGGCTCACCACTCTCACATTACTTCTGCTTTATACCTGTGAGGTTTGAGGGACTTTAAGAAACCCTTGGCTAACTTACATCCTTTCATTCTACAGTGCATTGCCGCTGCATTTAGAGTCTGTATCAGTCATCCACCATTTAGGCACTATACAAACAAAAAGCACATTTTTTGGATATATTTCTGTGAATACCTCACTGAGCTGTGAGAGTTTGTTTACAGAGTTGCTCAGCAGCTTCACTTTCCACTGACTTCAGTTGCTGGCTCTTCGTGTCCTTAGTTTACAAAGGGAGGAGTGACAGAAAAGAGAGTACGCACACTATTTCAAGAGCTGTACTGCTGGATTTTTGTAATATTTAGATCCATTCAGAACAGGTGTTTCAGTTCATTTCTAAACATTTCACTTTAAAAGACCACTATATATACTTAGCAAAAGCAAAGAAAATTATAAGCCTTTTAGGATTTTCAAAGCTGCTGAGCCAGTTCTGTGTCCAGCATCCACTGAAATTTATGGGGATTTGACTGTCTAATTCCCCTAAGCTTTACTGAAAATACCAGCTTTGTGTGCAGCTATGGAAAACCTGAAGTCGTTACTATTAGACATGTCACCATCTTAGCACACAATTAAAATTAAAAAGGCAGGCCAAATGCCACAAAACTCCTCAGAAAAGTGAGCTCTGCATGCAGGGAGCTCACATGTTTGGGAGTAAGGTAGGGAAAAAACAAGTCAGGTCCTAAGGAAGGTCAGAGTATTTAAGCATCATCTGAACCATTTTGCACCAGAATGAAATACAGACAATTCTAAAGAGTTTTATTTTGAGTAATTGGCATGTAATAGGATCTATTTTGTAACCATCATCTATATGAACTTTCACAACATTACAATTAACTATCAGCCACACAGATAATTTATAACCAAAATTTTATACACGTGAATAGTTTCACTGTTGTCAACAGGAGCATTATTCATGCATGTGTCTAAAAATCTTATAATTCACTTCTGCATTTCACTCTCAACAGCTTTCATTTTTACCATAATGCCATCAAAATGATAAAATTTCATCCCAAATGAAACAGAATAAAATTATAATACATACAGTAAAAAGTATTTTTTCCCATCTTTCACATTTTTCCATACTCAGATTACAGATACTTAGGAGTATTCTGGACATCTTTAGGGTTAGAAACTTCATATTAGGAGTGAACCTTAGACACTGCTGTATTATTTTTTCTGAAAAAAAAAAGAAAAGAAAAAAAAAAAAAAAGCCAGAGTTAGTCAATGTTCAGTGAATGTGAGGACATGTAAGAGTGAACACAATCAGAAATGTCCGGTGGAAATAGGGAACTTGAAATATAGAAGAGTTTACAAGAGTTGAAGTTAGTTTATTTTTTTTTTTTAGGCGGAGAGACCATACCCAAAAACCTGGTTCAAACTGGAATACTTTGGATTCCACTCTGTTTCATGAATTAACACTGCCTAGTTAATATCAACTTCGGCCTTCTTGGATAAACATGAAGATCTAGCCCAGCCCCAGTGCCATAACTATCAGGGACATATTTTACATTAGTGAGAAAGAGGCCTCAAATTATCTTGCTACTCATTTAAAGACATTCATGTATTATTTTAATCTAGATGTCATAGGAGGGAATCTTTTGCTGCTAGCAAAAGTAAACGTGTGATAATGCAATATTTTACTGGCAGATGTGAAGATTAAATAAAATGAATAAAGTAAGGTAAAGGTGAGATGCTTGGCAATATTTATGAATGCCAAACTGGACAGCCCTGATCTCTCAGACCTTACTCAGCAGAAATTCTGAACTTGCGCTTTTCATCATGTGCTTCACAGGAATAATAGATTTTGCATGTGAAGTCACTTAGAGATTTATTTACCTACAAGAAAGCCTCCCACTTTCTAGACTCATGATGATTCATCTAGAACCTAAATTATCTCCAAAATTACTCGTCTTTTGGTACTTTAAACCAAGGCATAGTAACTTATAGATTAAGGGTTTCCCAGGGTACATAAGCAGACAGAGGCAATAGTCGAACCCTGCCATAAAACATTTACAGGACCAGTTACAAACATCTATCAGGATAGTTTGGATGATCTGTTGCTCTCTGAAGTCCCTTGAGTCCATTTGATCCAGAGCATGAATGATTTGGAGTCTTAAATGCCTATTATTTCTGTATAACTGCACATAATATATCTTTTAAGGAAAAGCAAAGATGGGGGGAAAAAAGTCATTTATATACAAAGCATTCATGAATTTACTTTCACCATTTTTTGGCCAATTCAACTTTTAAGCTTAATGGCTATAAAATGTCCATTTCCCAAGTGTGAAATCATAATAACTACTTAAGAGTACCTGCAGCCTTCATCTAAGCTTGATCATTCCTCACAGGAGCAGTTGCAGAATTATGGGAAAATTTTCTGTGGTATAAGAGAATCATTATGATCTAGTTTTGTTCATTTGGGATAGGAACAAAGCTTGCACTTAAAGAGAGTTGGAAACATATCAGAGAAGAAAAAAAAAAACATCATTTTTATGGGGTACCATAAAGATTGCTTTTGATTTTATATCTTCTGCTTGCATTCACTTTTATTGAACCATGCAAACTTCACATCTGCCTTCTATTCAGTAACAAAAATCAGGGTCTCTGTAGGGATGGGACACTCAGGTACCTTTTTTGAAAGTTCTGTTTCAAAATCTGTTTTTAGCTCCAAACATGACAGAGAACAGATGAAATACTGTAGCTGTGATTCAACCAGGACCCATAGGATAAAAACAAAACAGAAAATGGACGTTTATTAAGAAATAGAGTTCACATGCTAGTAAGCACAGGCTGGTGTTTGTAGCAACTGAAAAAGCAGCTATTTTTTTGGCTAATCTCATCCCATCCATTTAACAAAAGACAAAATATTCTGAATGCTAAGGTGGATTTCAAGGCAGATTGCAAACTGCATCTGTTTTCACTAGTGAATTTGAAAATCTAGATCCGTACCTAGTTTTGATGCAGCCTATGGTCAATACTTCAGTTAAGACACTTCAAGAAAAAGATTATTTCTTCAACACCAGCTCTATCATCTTTCCCTCCTGGCAGACCTTGTACTGACTAGAATGGAGTAGTACCTGGGTTGGTCTACTGCTGGATGCCTAAATGCCTCAGGGTTTCTTTTGATAAAGACAACTTGGGCATACCATGGTGTTTTTTCAAAAGGATTTGAACTGCAGGACAAGTACAAAGAGCTCAGAGGTCACTACTGCAGGGCTGATAATTCCTGTACTGTGGGCTTTCTTTCAGATGATTTTTAGGATGATTTTTAGACTGTGGAGGACTGCCGTGGGCATGTTCTTGTGGGAATTCATAGTCTGTTTATTGGTGCAAATTTAACTCATGAAACAAGATAACTCTGTTTATTGTGAGTAGGGATTATGGTGAGAACTCTTCTGCTGCTGCTTTTAAAATTGTGTTGTTTCTCTCTATTCCAGGAATAGGAAGAGGGTATACATCCAAACTTCTTTCCCAAAATTGCTTCCTGAGCCCATAATTCTTCTCATATGGAAGCAAGAGGGTGCTCCATCACTGACTCGGCACACTAACTCTATAAAGAGTACCCACAGAGAGAATCTAGCAAAAGGAAACTTTTTTTCCCAGGTTAACGGTACACGGTGTAAACCTACCCCGATGCTCTGTGTTAATAGATAGCATCTACTCTTCTTACATGATTTAGCTCTCTAAAAATCCTAATACTAAGAGTAATAAATAATTATTTAATACCACATAAATTTTTCACGTAATTCTGCAACTGTCCCTGTGAAGACCAGTTACATGTAGATAAAAACTGAAATCGCTGTTTTGTGAAAGGAAAATCACACATTCAAACCAGAAATGCTTCTAGTGAAAACACTAGTCACTTTATTCTAGATTCACTGAAGAAACTATAAAAGTTGTCTACGTGCATAAAATGGCAACTTTTGCTAGCCCAGCCTGACACAAACATGCTTTGCCCTCTCAGCACCACTCCTAAATCTCCATTTTCACAAGGACAACGTTAGCCCATTGCCTAACAGCAGCCTCCATTATGCCTGTTACTCCAGTTGAGACAGATTGTAGATATCTGAGACCAGTATGAATCACAGAAGCTCCATCTTGCATGAAATCCCCAGTTGCCTAGTATGCAACATTGATTCATAAACCCGTCTAGGCTACATGCCAGCACTACCCCTAGCCATGAGTTTAGAATCTCTGGTCAGCCAAAAATGACCAAAAAGAAAAGCCAAAGAGCTATGACTAAGGCTGTATTTGGAAGAACTTTTTCATCCATGCCTAACCCATAGCAACAGCCCTTAGTGGCACTGGGTATCAACTCGCATCCATTACTACTTTAAAACACATTAGCTGCAACACAGTGTTGTTAATTCAAAACTTAATTCCTCATTCCCCTATCAAGTGAAATTCTGACCCATAGTTGTTATCCTGTATTTATCCATAAACCAGTTACTCTGTCTGTCGTGAGACCCAGTTTCAGCACTGGATCAAATCCACCTCCAGTGGCTCTCCGAGTCTTTCACAATACTGGTTAGGTCATTGCTGTCCTGAGTCTTTAACCATCGCATAAAACATAAGACAATTGGATCCACTCAAGAGGTCCTTGCCTGATTTATCTATGTGGAAAGCTTTTCTCTTGCATGGAGTTACAGTTCTGCAGCACTCGGCATGTCTGAACCCTAATTTCAACCCAGCAACACACTGATTTTCCTCTAATCTGAAATTCTTGGCAAATAAAAGAACCTAATTAGGGTGTTTCTGTTGGCACTAGTTCTTTTTCTGCAAGGGTAAAACACTTTTAAATTGCATGTAGTTCAAGTTCCTCAAACACCGCCAGCTAAAACACAGATTTGAACCTAACTGAGCATCGTCTCTGGGCAATGGAGCCAATTTAAAAACCAACATTTTGACTGTTTTAAAACTAGGCGAGCAGCTTCGTATGGAGCTGCTTATTAGCTCTTATCTGCATTAAACTTAACCCTAACACTAATCTTAGCCTTAACCTTAATCACAGGCCAGCAATTGCTACCACTAAAGACAAAACAAACTCATTGGGTCCTAGATGAAAGCTATAATCCCATTCTGGGGGAAAAAAAAAAAAAAAAGCCTAGCTTTGTGGCTCTTGTCAGTTCAAGCACTGACCCTGATTTGATGACTAGCCCTAACCTAAAGTTTTTTTTTTTTATTAGTTCTCTACAGGACATAAGCTAGAACCAGCCCTACAATTGTCTATTTCTAAATGTATACAATGACCTTAGTTTAAAATCTCCTGTCATCTGAGTTGAAAATCTCACCCACATTCATTGGACAATGTCTGTTAACATCTTTACTCTTGGTGCCTCAGTAAAGCAGCTGAATAAATTAACTAAAATAAAAAAGAATTATTTGTTTTGAAGAATCTGCCTTTCAGACTCAAAATCATAAACAACCTAAGTAGAAGGAGCAAAAGAAAATTTGCATTTATCTTACTAGTTCCCCTTACCCCAGCAAGTTTCCACCTCTGAGTGAAAGACACGGGTTGTCCCGCTGGAATAAAGCTCTACCTGTGCCTCCCAGCCTGCTGAGACTTCACCCTCAGTCAGCTGACAACACACCCATTGCTTCTACTGTCTCAGCCGGCACTGGGAAATGGTCAGATTTATCTTTGAGCCTTGGGCAGCGCAGCCTTCCAAAAAATGCACAATACCAGTCAGTCAGGATCAAATAGGTAACTACTTGGCAATCGTGCTTGCTATAGTGACTTTCTGACTTTGGGCAATTTCTCACTTCAATTTTTTCTCCCACTCCTGGCAATTTGGCTAGCATCAAATAGAACAGCTGGGAGACATGTGTCTGTATTTTTTTTTTAATATAAATACAACTTCTTCATTCTTTATACAAAGTAAAAATCCAAGTTAAAAAAAGGTCAAGTGAACCATTAAACAGAAGAACCGCAAAATATAATTATTACTGCTAAAAGTACATATCCTAGCATACGTGGTACCATTTTGCGTTTTTAACAGGAAGCTTTTAGGTATAAGATCTTCCAGGCAGCTACACTCGCTAAAGTAGAGTCAATTTCAGGCAAGCACTCTGAAGTGTAAGATCAGCTGAGTTCAAGAAAGAAAACCTAATTTAAATAGCAATAACAGTCAAGCCAAGTCAACTTGAAACGTGGTGACTGGGGGAAGCAAAGCTGTGTAGATCGGACTACTGTATTTGCCAGGGACAGATAATGAAAGGCCTGGCAGAAACTAAGCAGTGTTTAGGTGTCCTTAACTACTGCCCAGCTCCCCATAACCCTAAGGATCCATTTGAACATCTCAAGGTCCAGACACATTTTGCTCTTTCTCTCTTACTCTAGGAACATTTCTGGTTAGTGACTACATCCTGGATAGTTGCATTGTTGTGGGAAACCCCAGAACTGATGGCATTACACATTTTAGTGATGCCAGAACAGAAACGTCTAGACAGGGAAGGTATCAGTAACCTATTTGGTCAATACAGGGGGCCCATGACCTTCTCATAGGTTGGATTGTTGCTCTCTGCATATGATGTCCAGCTGTTTTTTAGAGGTGCATCACAGTTTCATTTGTGGTAAGGTAAGACTTGAGCATTTATGCCATATTTCCATTGCTGTAGTTCCTTTTCTTTCATTTGTACCTACTCCAGCCGTTATCTCAAAAAAATAATAATCATTGCACAGAGATTGCACTGAAATAAACTGGAATAGAGGCCGAGATGGGAATATTTCAGTTGACAAATCTGCTCTCAAAAATGAAGGATTGGTTGTAACAAAGTTAGAGATATATCAGTTTATTAGTTCAGTATGATATTTGATATTTTAAAAATCACAAATGAGATGTTCCTTATTTGAGAGACTAGAGTGTTAGTTGTGGTTTTGGGGGTTTTTTTTGTTTGTTTGTTTGGGTTTTTTTGTTTTGTTTTGTTTTTTTCAAAAACATATCCTTCCATGACAGTACAAAGTCCAGGGAAATGTCAGTTCCTACTGTTTTTTACAGTAGTCCCTCTGGCTATGCCTGTTTCAGTAAATGAATTTTGCCTGAGAACATGTCAGGCCCTGAGGCCAAGTGAACTGGCTTGGCCTACATCAGTGCTAGACAATGGCTTTCAGTCTCCAAAAGGAGATGTTCCAGGAGGTCTGCCTACAAGGAACAGCCACCACGATCGTTTCACTGCCAAAACACCAGAATGTGCCCAGGAATTGTTTGGGTACAGCGTTTTTTGGAAAAGGGTGAATTCATGCCAGGTAAAGTTCTGTTTACTAGCATAGACGTTCAGAGCTTGAAAACGTTCCTAGGCATGCTTGGATTTACCCGTACAGACACAGCCCTTAGGTATAACAGCATTTCAAGGGAGTCCATGTGTTAGAGCTGTGTTTTATGACCCATATTTAATGTAGATCTTCTCTTACTGGTGTCCCGGAATCTCCATGGGAGTAATTAAAAATATAATGGTGCTGTTCTGTCTTTGTGTAATGTGGAAAGGGGGGAAAAAACATGGGGTCTTTGGGCTTTTTAATAAATCACTAGTTTGCATGAACATGTTCTAGCTAAGCCACACATGAACGCATTAGAGATTTGTGAAGAAAACACCAGGATTTATAGTGGGCATTAAACAGTTCTTTTCAATCATTCAAGTGATAAGATTGTTTCTGCTCACCTTCAAATCATTTTTTAAATTTATCATCTTATATGTATAAAAGTTTCCTTTTCTGGATCGAGACAACATTGCTAAGCCACTCACGGCACACATACACTCACAGACACACAGCCCAGACACCGTAAATTTTGGGAAGCACAAGTTCAGATCCACAGTAATTGCCAGAAAAACACACCAAAAAAAAAAAAAAAAAAAAAAAAAGAGCAGCAAATATAAAACAGAACAAAATTCTAAATAAAATACTTCAGAAGGTTCCCTTACCCTGTTGTATTCCAGTAAATTATGCATGCTTTCCTGTGTGTTTTGGCACTAGAAAAAATACAAAGCTGCCTCTTAGTTCTGCAGACATGAGGAATACACCTCTGCTATGAAACTCCTCAAGCAATTCATGTCATTCTGCCATCCTGTAACTTCAAAGCAAGAAAGGAACGTTTCAGCACAGGAAAACCAGTTTGTTGAATTGGGCTTTACAAGATGTAATACATGCAAAGTGCTGTACAGCATCTTTCAGGGTTCACCATGATTTTGTTCGAAAGTAGAAATGCTTCAGAGAAGTGCTTTGGCAAATACCTTTGTGCAATTCTCAATATCTTTAAAAAGTTATGGAAATTTTCTATGAATAAAGACGTGCATACATATGGTTTGTGCCCGAGTGTGGTCACCTATGGGAAATGTTGGAGGAAGAAACAGGATTTGCTTAGTGGCTCATCAAACTTAAGCTCATTAACAACAACAAAGAACTTATTTTCTACCTGCAGCCTGGTCGATTTGAATGTTCTGCCACATGCAATCATCAGAACGATTGACTAATTTTGGAGAAACACAGGCTGTAATCGATCTGGCTGCTATTCAAATGTATATAATTGTTTCAGAATGAGCAAAGAGCACTATGAGGCCATGTGAGGCCAGCAAGAGGAGAGAAGGGAAAGTCTGGATTAGAGACTTCCTGTATGGAAAACATCTGCACTGGAGCTGGAGATACTGTGCTTTCACTGTTGCGTGGCTTAGATATTTACAGAATTACATGGCTGATGCAGTACCCATTGCTCACCCAGCCTGCCCCAGTGTGCTGCTTTGGGTGACCCAGGGATGCAAGAGCATGTTCAGAAACATGTCCCCTTTTGCAAAGGCAGTTACCCTATTTAGTGGTAGTTACTCAAAACAGACTTTTGAACTTTATATTTCATTTGGAATGGTTGGATGCTTGAGCCATGAAGGTCTGCGTTCTCACAAAATGTAGTTATGAATGGAAGAGGAATTATTTTGGCTAGTGACCTTCTGGGGAGAAGGGTGTAATTAAGCTAACTTTTTAAAGAACTGGTTGCATGTACGTCTCACACCCGAAGTGAATAAACAAAACTCAACTCACTTAACTAAAAAGAAAGGATGGCAATAGAGGCCAGAAGAACAGAAGAGAGAGCCATTCATTTAAATCCAACGTTTTTTCCAAATTTCTCTTGAGAAAATATTAATTTATTTTAAAAGATGATAGTCCTTATGTTTTCCATTTCATAGATAACAGAATTCTTTAGTGATATAAACACTATTTAGTCAGCATACTTGAGAGGAACATCTTGAAAACCAAAGTGATTATACGTTATGCCTCATCCTGCTGACATCTTGCAAGAATCTTTCCTCCTAAAGATCATTTTAGTGTTTACCTCTCCATAAAAACACTTCTCACTCATGCTCTCTCCTCCTTTCACCCCAGAACCTCCTCCCCCCTCCAGTCTACATACAGGCTGCAGAAGTAACAGGAACAGAAGGCAACTTGTTCAAAGTTAGGCAGCACATAATTTCCAGAAGACTATCCTCCAATTACATAATTAAGTATCAACAGGATAGGCAAGACACTCCTATGGTTTAGGAATTACATTAGGAAAAACATGACTCAGAAAGGCTTATGGTAATAAAGCTAACGGGAACAGAGGCATAGAAGGCTGGATATAATAGTTTACTGCTGTGATACTACCATTCTGCATGCAGTTCTGCTGTTTATCCTACCAAAAGGATCCATAAGGGAATTACAGCAATGTTTCAAAAACTTGAAAACCTACCTTACAGGATACTAATGGAGATCCAGTGAGTTGGTGTGTCAAAAATATGCTTAGCAGGGGACTGGTCTGTAAGAAAGAAAGTTGCGAAACACTCTGAATTTATCAGATAAATGCAAAATAAGATCTAATAAGTGACTGTTAAAACATTAAAAAAATTAAAATAGAACAAAAAGTAGTAATAAGAATTAGCTATTAGAACTGAATTTCATTTTGTGAGATATGTTCGGGTCCTTGGAGACTTTCTAACAAAGCTCAATATCTCTTAGAGCTGACAAAGCTCTAGCACAAATCATGGGCATGCTACTAAGCTCACTCAGGCCAGAATGCAAGCCAAAATTATCCCATTATTCACTTCTGACCTTACTCTATGCATAGAGAGTGAATCCTACATAAATAGCAAGATGCAATCTGTCCAACAGATGGGCCGCATGAGCCCGAAGGAACACTACACACATATGAAAGAATAAGGTGACAGCATAAAGAGAAGCATTAAGACAGAGCAGGAAGGGTATTGGCTATTCCTGCTCTTCTACCTTCCTGAGTTATTAAGAGACTTGGTAAAGAACAGATGGCTGTGGCCAGCGGGGATAACCAAATGGTGAGAGGAAGCTAAAGAAAGGATGTAAACAAGACATTTCCCCACAAGCCACAAGGTCACAGTGGAAGGATGGCTGGTTTCTCCTATGTAAGCAAGGTACCAGACAGCCTCTCCATTCTTTTTTTTTTTCCCATTGCACTCTAGCAAGGCAAAAGCCTGTTCTGAGCCAGCTTTTTCTGGCCTCGTGTGACCCTAGTTGGCGAAGACGATGAGAAGGAGCCTCGCTAGATGTAGCTTGCCAATGGGTGCAGTCACTGAGAAATTCTATGTCAGACTCAGCACCTTGACTGTCTGCCAGTGATCTGCCATGCCTGAACATTGCTTCAGACACGTATAGTGCCAGGTGACTTCAGTGTGTTAGGAAATAAGATTGATGCAGTGAGCGATGCTATAGTTATCTATATCCAATTTAATTTGCATAGAACAAATACTCTTCTAAGAACATCGCTGAGTTCTTTCCAGCTGAGACAAACTATTTATATAAGTTGTATTGTTCTGGCATAACATAGCCACTAAAACCTATTGTGTTCTATTTTATTTTACTATGTATGACATTTACACACTATGCACGAAAATAAAGCTTAAGATTCATTTCTACTATAAATCTTTATTTCCATTTGCCATTTTGGGATTATCATTGTACAAAACTGATACACATGCTCTCAGGCTGGAAGCAATTTTGTTTATATGGCATGAATTATTGTTCTGAATCATAAAATCCTATGAGGAAAACTCAATTTCTGCTATAATTGTTTCCACTTTAAAACCCAGGTCATTTCCAATATACAAACATCCACTCTGACATTGGTGTTGCCTTGTAGGATGAACTAATACCTTGTGTGTTTGGTAAGAAAAACATTTCTATTTCAAATAAAGGACCGAGCATCATGTTCCCCAAAACACTGGATTACTGGAGACCAAATTGAAATCTCCACTTGATTTTTGGATTTGAATTCAAATTTATCTGCTTAGGAAGACACAGTAACAGAGAATGGAAACACCACTTTGCATCCAGTTTTTACTGTATTGAGAATCAATACACATTAGTTTGTATCTGGGATCTTAAGACCTTTCTATATGTGCTTTAGCATATTACTTCTACAAATCTAGGGACTTTTGATTGCTGTCCTCATGCATAAATTATAACCCTTTTCTTGAAAACATACCAGGAGCAGATGTAAGAGCACTAGAGAATTGCCTGGTGACTCGGTAAAGCTGTTATTTTCTCTACAGCTCCTCCATACGCAGCAAGTCTAACTGCATGATTACATTTCCTCATCTGGCAGTCTCACAAACCAAAAAGGAGAAAAAAGTTCTTTGCTACCTGTACTCTGCAAAACGTCATATGCACTATGGAGACCTGATTTGCTCTGACTTCTCTTGATCACATCTGACCATCTTCTCCAGGGTGAAAAACATCATCCTGGAGAAAACAGACCAGTAAAACTGGAGCATAAAAGCACTTGTGATATATAACTTTTTCTGAGTTTAATCACTGTGGGATGAGAGCTGAAACTTCTGAATGCAAAGAAAGGACATTATGTCCTTGATCAGAAAGAGGAAGACTAAAGAAATAAGACGGGATAAGTTTTTATAAAAGCATATTCTTTAATTTACCTTAACTATAGACAGATGCAAATATTCTTTGTTTCTTTCTCTGATAAAAGAGGATAGCCAGCTTCTTTTTTGAAGCTTCTTTCTTTACTGGTGTTTGTTGTTTTCCATTAGATATTTCTCCATCTATTTCTCATGGAAACACTTATTTTCTGCAGTTTGTTCTGTTTTGAATGGAAGACTGAAGTGGAATTGTCAGTGACCAGCAGACAGCAGCAGGAGGAAGACTTCTACTTGCTCATTATCCATCTGTAAATCAGACCTATTCATTACAGTTACAGTCTGAGAGGGGGGAGAATGAGACTGAAGGAAACATGCATTCAGAGTTCAAGAAAAATATTGTGCAATCTGGTTTCTGTTCTTAAAGAAGCAAAGTCCTTAAAAACTGACAACTGTGATGATAAAATCCTTGCAGAGATTACTTTGGAAGATTTATCCTACCAAATCAATCATTCAAATGTATTATTTCCTTGGTGAACCTTTACTACCAACATGCAATTTGTTAAGTAAGGCACACAGAGTCATGAATGACTGAAAAAGGTTTTGTAGCAGAAGTGTTCTAACCATACTTGCAAGGAGTGTAGAAATCATTCAGAAGAGGCTATAGCAGTAGCAATTAGTCTATATATGACTACATCACTTAAAGTTGTCCTTAAATAAAAATAGAGAATGAATGCTGCGACACAAAACATGCAGCCAATGCTTTCCGCCTAATACAGCTTGGGAAAGTGATCTCAGCCTTCTTACAGCAAATGTTTCCACGAAGCAAAGTGATGGGCTCTCCCTGCGCTAAGAGGAGCGGACACAGTGAGTAAGAGAAAGCAAATGCAACAAATCAGCAAGATGTCGAAATAACCTTTCCAATAAGGAAGGAATGTGACACAGAACAAGTTAATCTGGGTGAAGAGATCTGTTGCATTTTCATTCTTGACAGCGGGCCGTTCAAGCTAAAAGGCTAAAAGCATCCTTGACTCAACAGTAACTCCGATCGGCCGCAAGCACAAAAATGCACAAAAGCCACACAGCCCAGACAAAGCCAAGCCACGCATCTCACCTACAGCCCAACACAGGTCACAGGGCTCACAGCTTCTCTGGATTTAAACTAGCACGTCTGAGACTATCGCACGATCACTGTCCCAGCTCAGATTAGAAGCAGTGCAGCTTAATTCATACGGTGCTGTGCCCAACCTCTGCCTGTTGGCTGCCTGAGGACAAAGCTGTACTTTATCCTCCTGCACTTCATTTGCTTGTCTGGAACCAGTACGCGTGTCACCGTGTTCTCACTGAGGCTGCATCCTAAGTCTATGAAGACCTCTGAAAAACCCTTTCAATGGGAACATTATGGGCATTTAGATGTCTGTCACAGGATGATTCTTATGCTCAGAGCACTTAGAAATGTTCTTCATTTGGGTTGAGGAGGAAGCTTCTAAACTCTGTTACCACAGGAAGGCTTGGGAGGCAGGGCAACATCATTTTTTACTACAGAACTGGGCTGTTCTGCATTCCACTGCCTCACTTTCCTATTTTGCAGGCAGAGCATGCTATATGTACCAAAACCTATTCTTTTTTCTTCTTTTTTTTTTTTAATAGAAAAGAGATAGGAATAAGTTTATCCATTACAGTGTCATCTGGCACTTCCACTTTTCTCAGAAAACAGGGGCTATTGGGTTCACTTTCCATAGGCTGTTATAGAGAAAGATACCATTAAGTCCAAAACAAAGTCCTATTTGCAGTCCAAGTTATTTTGCTTGTGTTCAGCAATTTTTGTGCTGATATGGATAGTTGGATCATACCAGTTACTTAATAAGATAAAGATGAGTTGGAATTTAATGTGTCTGGAGGGATTTCTGGTTTCCAGGAAGTGTCAACCTTATTCATTCTTCAAAATTGAAGAAGAATAATGACATTCATGATCTTATTAAAATCTGCCTTATTCAACACAAATCAGTATTTTTCTAATAGCACTTCACCTCTATAGGTTGAATTAATTTATTCTCTATGGTGGTGCTTCATGGCCCCTTGCCACTCTAAAGAGTCTAAGCAATGTTTTAAGGTTGGAGAGAAGACAAATGTATTGCTTAGGTTTGGGATGCCTGCATCTCCCCCTCTCTGATTGCACTCCTGCTTTTGCTTTCCCCTTCCTAAATACGTTATCACAGAGGCACGACTGGCTCAGCCCCGGCCAGCACTGGGTCCACCCTGGAGCTGACAGGCTCCACTACAGCAAGGGGAATCTTCTGGCAGCTTCTTGCAGAAGCCACCACTGCAGCCACCCCCCCCTCCCCCCGCTACACAAACCTAACAGAATACGTTATCTAGTGCTTTTGCTGTAGCTGCCTACAAATGGCAAAATATGCTCAATGTGCGATTTAATTGAAATAAGCAAAAAAAGAAAAATACTTCTTCCTTGTCTGCATGATTTTTGAGGTCAAATATACAGTGGCATTCCTAATGTGCACACATGACTATTAAAAACAGATTTAATTACATGATAATATTATCAATTGTGTATGGCATTTCTTCAGGGTAATGAACAGTTATTTGATTCTGTAAATGTGTTTTGGAAAGGTGCTGGAAACTTCATGAACTATCATTCAACCAGGAAACTAATGTCTAGTTCTACAGTACAAATAGGCAATGATTGTTACTCTTTCATTCACAGGTGTTCACTATCTACTCTTGCTTCCATTTAGTCATCTATGGTACGTCGTATACTCATGCCATCCACATTAATTAATTGCAGTAATTAAATTTTCATGCTAGCAGCTCATTCTGTGCATCTGTAATAATGGAAAAACTGTTTGGTTTTATTTTTTAAGTTTCTTTGCATGCACAAGGACTAACATTAATAGGTAAACAGTTTTGTTCTATCTTGGACATACTTGTACTCAACAAGTCAGAATTAATGAGGGGCACTTCTACGCTAGACTGTAGAGCATTTTCTCTTTTAAAAGATACAAGAATGCTAAGCAATTAAAGACACTACTGCAGTGTTTTAAATATTGTAACACAGACCTGAAATAGTTGAACAGTGCTGACACCAGTTGCACATTGTGCACATTTCTTTCATAGTTTTATTTTGTTAGCCTGATGCTTTGTCCCCTGGGAAAGCCTGTTTTATTATATTAATCCTGGAATTGTTGCTTTAGTCAAACACAAGATGCGTGGAATGAGTCTCTCATATTTCTCTTTTTGTAGAGAGGAAGGAAACCAAGCAGACACAAGGATGAACTATATTTTCTTTTTTTTTCTGACCCACTTTCTCCTAGTTAACAGATTTTGTTTGTGTATTTGCATAAGGCAAGAGATAAGAGAATTAAAGTCCTGGACCTTGCAGGTCTTGACTACAGAAAGTTGGTGGAAAATATATTAAAGAGCAAAAAACCTGGAGTTGCAGGATAACTCAAATCCTTTAGAAGAAATTTTATAATGGGGAAATAAATGAAGGACTAGGGGATAAAATAAAACATACTTGATAATAAAAGATGAATATTTGAATTTATGATCTTTCAATGCATCATTCAAAAACCTCTGTACTAGGAATGACAAAATCTGTGTCACATCATTCACAGAATGCCCAGAATTAGTAATTAATTAATCTAAAAAAGAAGTGCTCTTCAGCTTTACTTTTAAAGAGTGCTGGGATATACACTTCAGCTATGGACCACTTTACTGGATTATATTAATTTACAATGTATGTCTTCAAGGATTTTTTCTTAATTCAGAAGGGGAAGTGATTTGTGAAGTATTTATATGTTTCTATGTAATTAACTGAGGTAGTTCGCACTGAAAGGTTCATGCACGGATTCCTTGTGGATATGGAATGTTTCCCGATTGTGCTTTAATGGAGGCAGCCTGGTTAATATGCAGAGGGAGACATTTTCAGTAAAGCTGAGACACAAGGGGAGCAGCAGATGTCCAGACCTGAAATATAATTTATATACCATATACCATATATATTGTAATTTCTTAATTTGGTAATTACTTTTCTGTTTTTAAGCATGTACTTCTCTTTTAAATTAGTGTGAAAATCCTGCATTACCCTTATTGCTAGGTTTTCACTCTTTAATCTTTTACTTTTTTTTATTCTATTACATCTTAAAACACAGAGCTAAGGAGACCCTCCCAAACTATTTCTTCATTACTTACTTACTTACATTAGGATTCACCCTGCTCAAAAGAATATACTCTGAGATCTCACTTATCAGCCCCTCAGAATACAGCTCCAATGCCCCTACAGCAACCCCTGTACATGACTTCTCATCCCAGTTACCTGTGTTGGGCCGGCACGAATGTAGGTTCACACCACCACCAGTCAAAGCTAAAAGCTTTCAGGTTGCTGGGGCCTGAGTAGTTGTGTCTCTTAGCAGTAATTTGCTTGCTAAAACCAATCCAGACTGAAAAGCATTTTTTCCCTTGTTTGCATGACTAAAACTTCCTTGTGAGTTGGAAGAGTTGGAAGCTCCTGTGCTATATATAGCCTGCAAAGGTACTTAAACCATGTGCATGGTCTTGCATAAAAAAAAAAAAACACCCAAACAAACCATCCTAAAAAAACCCACAGATCATATCTCTCTTGCCTATTTTTATCCTCTTGCATGGTTTTGATAGATTGTGTCTTGGCTACGTTGATACTACTAAGAACTGTGTCACAAGCATTTATGGGAAGTCACATGGGTACACAGGAAAAGGATTCATGTGTTTCAACATTTATATTCAGATCACATTTTTCTAATTCAATATATAGATGTATCTCAACAGATGAGGCAGAGTTAAGCGGTTTTTTGCCAAATCTCTGCTCCTATGAAGCTTGGCAGACAATCAAGTAAATGAGAACAGTCACACTGAAACAAATTAAATTTTTATTTTCCTGTGTGGTGGGCTATCATACATCAGAAGCTCAGCTCAACACAAGCCAAGAGGGGCTTGCCCTAGCCAGAAAGATTCTCGGGGCTTGGAAGCACATGCAGGGATGTTAAGGTTAAAGGGAAGCTTATCTGATGGACTGTTCTGGTTGTCCAAGAGCTATTCTTCATCTCACAAAGTTGTGAGAAAAATAAAATTGTCCATAAAAGGTAAAAAAGAAGACTAACTTTAACTCAGATGACAGAACAGAAGGAGAAGAAACGATGTAAGCCAAGTGCCATCAATTCTGTTTTGGTACCCTAATTGCTTCAAACAGTTGAAGAACATGATTATAAGAAATTCATAGGATAATTTTTTACAGATATAATTAATCTCTGAGGTTAATATCTGATCTCTAAGATCTCTGTTCATTTTGAGAGGAAATTATAGACTGGAGAACCCAATTATCTTCTGCTAAAGAGATCTGTGAAACAATTTTCTATGGTGGTGGCAGAGCAAAGGACAGAGCAAGTATTCCCCTAACTGTGACAAGTTCACAGGGGACAAATAGATCTCGCAATCCACAGCTCATATACTGAAACTGTTCATTCTTTGGCGAGTACACAGCTCACCGGATTAACACTAGTATGGAACTGTCAACAAATATTATCCCTGCCACTATCAGATAATGGAATTGAATTTTCACTGTTATTAGGAAAGCATTGTATTTTAGTTAAATTAGCACTAACTAGCAACTGGAGAATATCTGGAGAAACTAAAATTGCAACAAAACTTTATTTAGAAAGGAAACTGCGAGAGTGATCTAATAGACTGGACATAAAAATGTAACATTTTGGCCCTACAAATGCTCTGGAAACAGGCAGATATGTTCTGTGTTGATTACAGCGTTACAGATTACAGCACAATGCTGATAAAACTACCATAGATTTACACTGGGGAGCAGAATGAAGCAATTTCACTCATCTAATTTGGCAAGTGAACAGCAAAATGTATTCGGTAAAATGAGTGGCAGCAGTTGAGATGGATGATCCCACAGCGTGTGATCACATTCCTGGGAGCAAGGAATCAGAGTTCACTAGCAGAAGCTGCCGTGTGTTTTACCTCTAGCACCACAGTGATGAGCTGTGTTAGAGGTACAGGGCAGTAGGCAGCATATTTCTCTCCCACTATAAATCACATCTATTAGCACCCTGCAAATGAACAGAGAAGATTCCCACCCTAAGAACTAATCTGCCATCTGTCCATAGCTCCTACCCTTGTGTCCAGTGGATAATGTAAGAGCAGCCTGGCATAGAACCATCTGCCAGATACTTTTATACCTAACTGTGTGAGGCTTTGTTGGCTGATTTAAATCAAGAAATTCAGGATGATGTAACTGCCTTCCAGGTGAACATTTTGTTTCAGGAAAGCAGGAAACTCCCAGCTTCAGGACCTATCCAGTTACATGGCCAGACAACAGCACGTGCTGATCCATGGTCATCTTCTCGGCCACAAGATACCTGAGAGAAACACAATTGCTGTGAAAAATTCAAGGATTGCATGGAGTTTAGCCGTCCTATGTATGCCTTCGAGCAAAATATCACCCAAATAAATAATGGATTACCTTGTCAACTAGAAGCTTTGCTGCACAAGATGTTGAAGACCTCAGATGAAACACTGCTTTACAAACGAAGCTCTGGAATGGGATTTGTGGCAGCTTAATGTTGTTAAATATTGCTGGCAGCAGTCCGGTATGAAGTGGCCATAATGGAAAAGAGGCATACAGAATAGGCTCAGGATCAATGCTGTGATCAATCCATCCCATGGGACCTCAGAGGTGGCAGAGATGACACATGAGGCTAAATAGGCCTTTTAAAGCATCAGTTCAAACAGAAAAACATGCGTAAGTTTCATAGGTGAAAGTATGACATCTAACTGCTAAACTGGCCCAACAAACACAAAAAACTCAAACATGTTCTCAGACTAGCAGTCACTTTGCTGCAATCCAGAACATTCAAGTACCCCATTGAGTGACCAGGTGAATAAACCCAAACCATCTCTGTGGGGACCAGGAGCAGACATCTAGCACTGAGGCACTGACAGCTCTGCTAGTCCATGCTCCAGCTCTCGTGCTGGCCAAAGCCAAGATCTGCACGGGGCTTCCAATGAGCACCTTTAAAAGAATGCCTCTTTTAAGCCTTATTTTTGCAGCCCAAAATGCAAAATCTGTCACACACAAGAGAGTCAGAAGTAGCAATAAGCCAAATTTCCTGTAAATATGCCAACTTTTGTTCCTTTCTTATACTATTATTCATTTGGGTTGGTACAGATTATCTGGAGAAGATGATGAATTTATCACACATTCTTTGTTACATATTTGGCACTCAGCAATCTGCCCACTGACACAGTCAATTAATTCCATCTTCATCGGTTCTGTGAAAGAAAATTTCCTTGGGTCACCTTGCAATTCTAGCTATAAAAACTCTGTCTTTCCAGATGCCCTTCTCTCCTAAAAACTTTGGAATAGATAGAAGCTATGGAAGATTTTCTGAAAGGTGGGCCATTGCAGGCCACAGATGGTCCACAGATCCGTCCTTCATAATATCTCTTTCTCTCTTAGGGCTTTTTGGATTTTGCTGGTGCATGTGACCGATCTGTGACAGGATTCAGTCTGAAACAGGGGAGGGAAAAAAATGCCCTGTTCTCTCACTGTCGTGCTTGAGCAGGTCCTACAAGTGCCCTCAATGATCCACTCAGCATTTGCTGTGTGTAATGGTGCTTAATCTCTTCTCTGAGTGGAAAAGCGTGTGGGGAGCAGCTGGTAAGTGTATTTGTATGCATCAGTGTTTTGCAGTGTGATTTAATCACAAATAATGCACAGGATTAACGAAATGTTATTTTTCATGACCAAAAGCAAACAAATCCTGATGTCCTGCTCTATCACATGATAGAGGCAATGGCTGGATTATCCATTTTACATCTTTATAGTTTGTCATTCACATATGTTTGCGCTTTTAACAAAACAATGAAGAGGAGATGAACGTGTGCATTTGTGTCATGAACAGCATACAAATATATAGATTTTTTCGTCACTACTGAAATGCCCTATACATAAGTGAAGTTAACTAAACAAGATTCTGATTTAGAGGTTTCAGTGTGTAGCCAAGACTCCTCTCAGCTCTAGAACAGGATTTAAACAAAAGAAGATTCTAATTGGCTCTCACTGCACTAAACTACTTAGATTTTATAAACAATAATAATAACGTCCCAGATGGGAGGTTTTTTGTTTTTTTTTTTTTTTTTTAAGTTAAAGAATAAAGCTGAAGTATTCTGTTTATTAGTAAAATGCAGTTACAAGAGAATATTTGTATATCTAACAAATCCAATTCATTCACTTAAAATGCAAATTAAGTAAATCATAAAAAATGAGCATAGATGGAAAAGAAAAAGATGGGATTCAGTGTTTCAGAATGTTTTGTTCAAAGGGATCCATACATATCCTGAGGTTTCAGCAGGAGTGTTTTCTAGAAGGCTGCCTACAGTGAACTATGACCCTTAAAGTAATTTGAGTGGTAGCTGCAATATATATAGGGTTCTGGTGACGAGGAGGATTTTCTGCTTATCAGGACATATTGCATTTGGTGCCAGCAACCCCAGTTGGCACCAAGTAACTTGTCTTTCCCATCACCATGTCTGGCCTCATATGCATTGACGAGAATTATGGGGTTCATTGGTTCAAATTCTTGCCTGTTTTCCATAGGACCTGACCCTCTTCCATGAGACTGGAATGTTTAGAGAGGAAGTCCATCAAGAGAAACTTCTTGGATGTTTACGCATATCTACTCATAACAAGGCTTAGTTGCCAGAAAAGTGTTTTATATTTACTCCCTTTGCCAGTTTTCTATAAAAACCAAAAGGATCTGGAATTAAATGATCTGCCTTCAGTACAAGCCATTAACGTATCCAAGCACTGTTGGATGTTGAAGCAGAAAATAATAGCTGTGTTTGATAATGATGTCTTTCACAAAATAGACACCATATTTTACTTAGCTGTGGTTGACAGAAATAATTGCTATTGTGAGTATATTCAACCCCTCATTAAAAAGTTTCCTTTTATCACCCTTTTTGTTTTTATCAAATTCACAAAGGACAAACAGACCTTTTAAAATCCTTTACTCACATGAGCAGCATGCATGCAAGTGAACAGTCCTTTTGCTTATTCCAGTCTTCGAAGGGAAACCCTCAAAACTTGGAGAACGTGTTTCTAAACTATCCTCTAAGCCAAAAACATTTGCCTCAAACTCCCAAATGTTGTTGGTGTCAGTTGTGGCACTAATAAAGGTTCAGACTAAACAGGAGACAAAGCTGTAAGTGGCTACAGTTCACAGCATGGAATACTATAGCTGAAGACAACAAACACTAGTCTGTTTTACAAAGAGAAACATACATGTTTAAAAACTTTTCTGTTCCATTAACAAAGAAAGGAAATAAATTGACCTGAAGAACTACTTTGGCTTATGAAATGAGAAAAACAAAACATAGGAAAGGAAATCAGTCTTCAAACAAAACACAATTAAAAAATAAGACACTGAGCCAGGCTGTTTGTAAAGCACTGCAGAGCTCAAAAAGCTTTTTGAGTTACAGTCTGGAAGTGATAGATGTCTCTTTCAAAGCATGTACACTGGGTCTATAAACTTGCAAGTCTGCATGTGTTTCTGAGAAAGCTGTGTCAGCTAAGGTTAAACAAAAGCATTCAAAACATATGTATTATGAGTATTTTCCAGAAAGAAGTATAGTTGAGGGGGAAATAAAATAAATAAATTAAATCTCACACAAAACCCAACTGAGAAACAAAATGGAAGAGGTTCATTACAGATTCTTCTTGATTTTTTCCTTTAAAAAAATATCTACATATAGGGCCACAAATTATAAACACACAATTTCTAATACTCTTATCTGTCTATGTTTGGTAAACAATGGACTAAATACCAATGAAATAACTGAATACATTTGTGGTTAGCATTCTTTGGATGCATTAGATATCATCTACAGACAATTTCTACATCTGCACTTGTGTCCAGAGAAGAGCCAAGATCCTATTTAGGCTTTCCATCTGCAAGCACAGGGATACTGCAACCAGCAACCTGCAGTCCAAATACTCAGATTATTTGAATATTATGAATTTGAACATGTTTAGATTATTTTTCCTTTATTTTTGTCAAACTAGAGCTAGTGACCCTCTCCTCAAAGCTGCCTGATCCTCATTTGAAACATGAACAGAACCAGGTGGCATTTAACATTTTGAGTTGAGGATCAGAGTGTTTTATTTTGGTATCGATGTGTAAAGATAAGATAACAACTTTACCAATAAATATGGCAAGTTTCTAAGTGCTTTACCCCTCGTGCCTCCTTTCTGAACCCAGGACAAATGCAAGCCTCACCCCACCTGCTGAGATGTTTACCCTCTTGGACACCACATGGAGGAAGGCTCATTCCCCACTCGCACACTGGGGAGTAGGGTGCAGACCAAGGGTTCAGTGAATGCTCCGTTTCACTGGGCTCCATGGTTTTCTCTACTGAGTATTTCTTGGTTGGTACTTTTTGTTTCTTTCTAAGCGGTGCACATCAGAACCAGAATAATTTCAGTCTGGGAGGTTTCCTGGAGTCTATATGGTCCCACCAGATGCTCAGAGCACAGCTAACTTTGAAGTAGGGTCAGGCTGCTCAGGACCCTGTCTCATCCAGCACCAAATGCCTATGAGAATGAAGAGCCCACAAAATCTCTAGACTACCTGCTACAGTGCTTAATCACTTCAGCTGTGGATTCATATTCAGCAGGTTTTCCCTAGCTGCAATTTGTAACTTTTATGTTTCACCTTTTTCTTTGCGCCTCCAAGAAGAGTCTGGCTCTATCCTTCCTGTAACATTCACCCCCAAGGGAGCTGAAGGCAGAAATGAGATGCTCTCTGCCTTCTGCTCTTTGTGCTGAACAAACCCAACTACCTTAGCCCCTCTGTATGTGACACAGTCCAATCCAAACCATCTTGGCAGACCTCTGATGGACTCCCCATCATTTGTCATCCCTTTTGTCCTGGGATACCCAAAATGGGACTCTCAACTCCAGATCCGACTCCACAAGTGCCACACAGAAAAGAATAATCACCTTCCTCAACCTGCTGGCTATGTCTATGCTCCAAACATTGCCTGTCTATTTTTAGGTCCCTTGAGGACCTTGGAGTCAGCCTGGGCCACTGTCCAGCTTCTGTGCTCTCAGCCTTTCTTTCAGACTGTATTCCAGTGTTTTGAAAAAAACCAGCTTATCCCTAACTGCCTCCTGCCTTGGGGTTCCTGCAGACATTTTTCTTCCTCCAGGCTGACTTCAAGCCTGTCCTTTCTGGAGTCACTCCCCAACTACACTCACTTTTATCTTTCATGTATCTGACAGGGTCCCAGCCCCATCACATACTTCTCAGTCAAGCAGTGTAGCCCAGAAACTGTAAATTACCGAGGTGCTTGCTTTATGGCCACACAGCACATCTTTGTGCTGAAGCATGGAAGAACATAGTTCAAAATCCAGACATAATACAGGCACTTCCAGTACAAAAGAATGTTTGTCAACAGCTACCACAGTCCCTCTGCATTAGGAACAGGAAATGCTATGGTATCTCAAATATTGCCATACAAAATACTTCTCTAAGCTGTTAATTTTTAATACTTTTGGATAGTCACCATGTTGCTATATTCATCCTGGCAGCAAACCACAGAAATTCCTTTCGTCTGGTACATCTGTTTTCTTGTCAATATGGAGGACCTTAGGAAAGACTGACAAAAAATATGTACTGTGCTCGTATGTGGTGATGTTGCTTCAGAAAAGTCTGCAACAAAAACAGATTAAGTGCATTCATATATTACTATGCACAAAGTACATCTCAGTTGTGTAGTAACTGCAGAGAAGCCCCATCTTTTTGTAATGCATCCTTGTTATTGATACTGAGATCTGAAAAAGAACCCAAACCCTTCCCTGTTCCACCAGAAAGGCATGCTTCTTTATTAGCTAAGACATGGTTCTTCTAAATGCAGGAGCACAGCTATGCAAGATAATTGCCATTTTCCTGCTAATGTTAATGTAACAAAAGCAATACCTACATTCACCCCCAGGGTCTGGACAGAAAGGCAAGGCCAGTGCCTGGTGAAGCTTCATTCTGTCCTGCATGGGATGGACATGTTAATTGTCATTATATGTATTTTCTTTGACAGATTTTGCAGTTATTTTGACACAATGCTTGCACTTTGAAGTTCTCCTGATGATATCTTAAGCCACCAGAGTTTCGGTTTATTTAGAAAACAGGTGTTTATTCCTATGCTGTTGGGGTAAACTCTTGTGCAGCCAACCATGCTGGCTTCCTCCACATGATTTGATGTTATTAAACCTACTTTTGTCTAACAACGATATCCAGCACTTATACTCTAGTTTGTAAACTGTGAATATTCTCCTTTCACTACTTGCTTTCAATGCTGTGTAGAAACAAATACGTTCACTTTTTTTTCTAAATACACTTTGTTCCCAGACATAAGTGTGCCATCACACAGGTCCATACGTATTCAGGATGCACACGCTTGAAGCAGAAGCATTCTTATTCAGGTATTTGAGGACTGCCTCCTACATTTCACGTTTTGCCTGTTTTCTAAAAGCTGCCGGGGAGTGAGAGGGACCTGGGCAATTTACTTCTCAGTAATTAAGCCCCAAGAGGTCACATGACTCACGCCCTCGGCTTTCCCGCAGATGATTTCCATCAGCGGTCGGCCGGGATCTGCCTTTAGGAAGGCTCCCAAACAGATGCTCTGCACAGACTGTTTCTGCTCCTCTGTCACGTCTTTGGCTGGAAGGGTGCTTTGGGCTACACAAGGCTAAAAGGAAAAAAGGGGGCAGGGGAGGGAGAGTGAAGAACATATCAAAGCCCCAGCACACCACTTCTTTAAATTAACGATTAGCAGATCTTACACAGAAGGGAGAGGAAATCACAGGTTGGCTTGGAGGGACTATCAGGCTGCTGGTTAGAATCAAAACTCAGGGAGGTGAAGACTGTCATGAGAAAACTGGAGAATAATGAAAGATTTCTTCATTGCATTAGTCAGAGTCGGAATGCCTGTGCGGCAAATTTTACTGTCGTTAATGCCAGGTTTGGTTTTGGCTCAGCTAGAAACAATCTCAGCTCACTACATATTTGAGGCATGATTATATATATATATATCTCGAAAGGGGTTTTTTAATTTTTTTTTTTCATTTGACCTTTACTATAAAACGAAATTATAAAAACGTTAGAACTGTACCCCAAGCTACATGATACAAAAGCAAGGATTAGCGTGAGCTTCAGTTGCTCCTAGAAAAGCTTCTATTTCTATTTTTTTAAAGATAGACTTCTTGCTTCGTTTGAACTTGCAACATTTACAAAGGAAAAATTTTCTAACAGTTTTATAATGAGAATAGGATGCTTCAGTAATGGAATAAATAAATCTAATGCTGAAAATGCATATAATGTGAATTACTTTGCAATTCTGTATTTTATTTAACATCACATATAGGTTAAGCTTGCTAATTAAGTTCCAGTAGTAATAATACTTAAAAAAAAATACACTACATAAAATAAACACCTATTGAAAGTAAATAATAATGTCAATATGACACTGGCTTTTACGTTTCCATCTCCTAATGTTAATTTTCCCTCTATTTTAAGCAAGATCTGCAACTTAAATGGTGCAATAGGGAATATGTGCCAACACAAGTTTTTATACTAAGCAAGACCATTTCACTCAGCTTTTTTTCCCCATGATGAGTTCTACTAGATTATGTTTTTATGTTGAAATTGATTGCTTTAGCTTTAACCATCAGAAAGCCATGAAGAAGCAAAAACTGTTGCATCTAAATATAAGGTCACAAGGTCAATAGAAAAAGTGTCATTGGTATTGAATGATTTAGGATCAACTCCATTCATACCTTCTTACAGACATTTGACAGTCTTAAATTTCATTGATCTTGAGTAAGACTACTTACAAGATATGGTATCTTTTTTTTTCAGAGAGTCAAGAACTGATTTAAGCTTGAATTATTTGAAGGCACTTGCTGCATTTGATTTTGACCGCAGTTCCCCTATCTGCCTCACAAAGTAAATTAGAAACTTTCTCATGTCTAATGACCTTACGTAAGGCCAGTTTACAGTGTGTTGCTATCTGCACAACAGCACTGTCATAATTCAGTTTATTTGGCAACACTGGTTTGGACAAGCCCCAGATGAACTCGTCCCTTTTATGTAAAGCAACTACTTTCTTGTAAGAGTTAAATTTGAAATACAGGCCAGTACAGTCCAGACAATCTCTGTGCTATCATGCATATCATTAATTACACTTCATCCTTTATCTCATATGTGATACATTCATTAGGATGAAGCATGTATTGCTTAATGAGACATTTGACTTTATTGTTTCCCAGCTGTTCAGGGAAATTTATGTTTGTAAGTTTAAAGCGCAGCCAAATTGACAGTGATAGACGGTTTGGCATTAGCCACTTTTTTCCAAGATTTAGTCCAACAGCGTCTTATTGAATACAGCTGCAAAATTCAGATCTTACAGATGGTCACCACAGTTCTTGGAGACTAAAGAGACAAGACATCAGTGCCAGCTTATGTAATGACTCTTAAAGTACTGATATGTACAAGAAAATCCACATGTCTTTTCTGTGAATTTTGTCATAAATAGGCATGACTGGAAAGGGAACTAAGAGCGTGATGGTCACTAAGAGGTCGGTGTTAGCGGAGATGAACGTGAGAGTATACACTTTGTGTCTCTGGAGAGTAGCAAAACCAGATTGTTAATGATGGGTTTCCCATGGTAGTGGGAAAGATGGACGGCAGACGATCTTTGCTAGCTTAGTTTCTCTCCAGGGCATATTGACTTTCTCATGGCAAATAATGATAATTTTTTTTTTGCATCTGAACAGATAAACACTGCTTTTATTTTATGTGGACTGTTCTGCAGGGAAAGAAAAAAAAAAAAAAAACAAGCTGCAGTGAGTAAACCAGGACTTTTTCCCTCCTTTCTGTATGCCTAGCTCCTATGGCTATGAAATGTGATCATATCTCATGGAAGACATAACTTAGCCTATAACTGTTTGTAACAACAAGTAAGAGGGGAGGTTGTTCCAAGGCTCGTTTTCTCTCACTGGTTTTAAAGAATTGTCTAATGTTAATAACAAGCCCTAAAAAAATTACATGAAGATTGCTCTGTCTCAGTTATTTCAATAGTATCCTTCCAGTCCTAATGGTCCCACATCTTACTCAGCAACTGACATCTTAACATGCAGTTGATTGCTGATTTTGAAGTCACAAGGGGACAGTTATGGACTGAAATAGAAAATGAGAGTTGAAAATGCATAAACTTTGGTTACAAAAAGCAGATCCTGTTCTTATTCAAAAATAAGGGTTGCTGAGCATTTGAAAGGGACAGAACTGCCTCCCGAACAAACAACAACAATATAATTTTATCTGATATTTCTTTGAGGCATCAGCACCTCCCTGAGAAGGAGGAGGAAACTGCATGATATTCTGAAGTTTAGATGATCCAGCAGGCAGTTACACTAAGGGCACAACCCTCTCCCACAACCCTATATAACACTTTGTCTAGATTTTGACTAAGCAAATTGTATGTGCATAGCATTTATTTCATTGTGATAAAATTGTATTCCTTTTTTTTTGCCCAGTTGCAGAGATCACTTATTACAAAATTCTGAGAACTGAATTTCTTGAAGTGTTTTGCATTAATTAATTAAAGATTTGAACTATTGTCAAAATGTTATATTCTATTTTAATAACCAACAATAAAAATAAACAATAAAATTATAGAACTAAAAATGACACGGTCTTTTTCATAATCTTATTTGGTGTATTAATTGGAAAATATAAAAATATATATATATCTGTATTTTTACAGATTGATGTTTTGATAGTCGGAAGCAGGGTGTAAAGATACTAAGTTCTAGAAACATAGGAAGACCCTGTTCAAAACTCAGTTGAATAAAATCATGCCAATTTAAATCAGCTGCAAATCTGGCCTGTGATTGTGTTTTCTTCCATTTGGACAGAGGGATGTGCAATACATCAAATGGTCATATCCAAAAAAATTGATCCAAGAGTTATTCAGCCAGAGCAATCATTAAGCTGTTTGATTTTGCACCGTGTCCATGAACTTTACACACCATTGTGGGTGAACATACTATTTTTCTTCCCAGAAAGAAAAGAAGAAAATTGGCCTAAACACTATGTCCTTCTCCTCTGCCCTATTTAAAAGAGGTTAGTAGCAGTAAAAAGTCACCACTGAACTAAAAGTCAGTACCACAGTGCAAAGCTGAAGGCTTTGAGGAAACGACCAGCACCTAGAGAAATTGAGATAGTTTGGGAGAGGAGAGGGAAGGCAGGTGGGACCAAGACCATTTGGGACAAGGTTAACCCAGGCAAGGGGAGAGGGACCTGAAAGCACTAAAAGATGTGAAAGCAGTGAATAAGGTTAGATGCAGAAGCAACACACTTTTTAGATAACAAAAATTAGGCTTTAGAGGAACGTGCACTCCAGAAGTGTTACACACATTCATATACTGACTGTGTTTCTTTTCTTTTTTTTTCCGGTGGAAGTTATCCAGAATTTTGCCAGAACCTTGAACGCTTTCTGTTCTCACTGCTCTTCCACTCTCCTCCCCTTTCATCACCTCTGTCTAATTCCTCTGGTTCCACCAGCAGTCACCTGAAAGGGGAAGCCCACCACACTTGGCCGCATGTCCAGTCTCCCTGCACCACTTCACCAAAGCTGCTGAAAATAGGGTGTGCTTCCACCTGGTTCTTTCTAGTGCCATTCAAAAGGCCCAGATCCTACATGTCCTGGTCCTTGCCAAACATCACCATAAATATTTGGGTTACCAGTGTATCATAGTTACCACAGTAAACAACCTTAATACCCACACACAGACTATTAATTATGAATACCCTGCAGCATGGAGTACTGCTCCATCCATTTCCCACAAAGCCTCAAAACATCATTGCTGACAGACAGCAAGGAGCCCCTTAGCTCTGTGAGAGCCATGTGCTGTGGTCCCACCACCCCACAGCTCCCTGTGCCTCTAGCTGGGCTCCAGGCAGGCTCTACAGGGCACCTTTGCCTCCCAGCCCCAGGACCCTCTCCAGATGCATCACCGGTTCAGGGGTCTGCTGCCAGTGGCAGCCTCACAGCTGGCAGGCTAGCCCTTGGGACAAAGCACAGCTGCTTGCCACTGGACTAATGCATACTCCAACTTCCAAAAATTGAAAGAGCTCCTGGACCTCAGTCTCTTGTGTTTTCTTCTGCCTGGTCTGCCTCTCACTGCTGCCCTCCCTGGGGATTGTACAGAATTTTTTAATAGAGCTGGCACCATGACTCAGTAATAACCAAAATATCCATGTTACCCTGCCATAGTTTTTTAGGTAAGCACTTAATTATTTCAATGCTTTTTTCTTACTAACCTGCTAGAGTGAAGAAAAAAGTACTGAGAACTTACCCCATACGACACAGAAAACTCTTGAGGTGTTCACTGAATTATTGCCATCTGCCAGACACTCATTTAAAATACATTGCATCTAGCAAAAGTGGGTTTGATTAAATGAAATCTCACAAATGCACTGTCTGAGATTAAGCCAAATCTCTTTCTTTCCCCCTCCCCCCACTCCCAGCCTAAGCTTATCTGTACTTATTCCAAGGAGCTGATATTTCTGTTTTACTGACATGGTCTCCTTTGAGATTTTTTTTATAATCCTTGGCACAAGCAAAAGCCTTAACAATTTCCTTGATGTTTGCTGTTTATTTAGGGCCAACATAAACCATCTATTATATACCCAATCCTTAAATGACCCTTAAATGTCAATTTAAACACATTTTTCTCAGAATTAATATCATTGATGGCAAAAAGTCCATCTAGGATTGATTGTGCTCTAATGGCCATGCTGCTCTAGTAAATGCAATCCATTTTACTGGTTCTTATCATTCACAGGAGTTCCAAAAATTGCAGATCAGACTATTTTGGAGTCTAGATGGTTTTATACTTTTTATATAAAGTTGAAATATATAGTTTCTTGCTCTTCACATCAGTGCATTTTTGCCATACACCTGGAACGGTGTTTCTCCAGGCGTCATATATCTCATGTGTTTGTATTCAACTTGAAATTTTCACAATTGTCACTGAAAAAGCAATTTATCTAGAAGCTGTCTGCCAGATGCCCATTGCTTACTGGATCCTGCCTACAGTCCCTTGTCCTTCTGTTCCACTGCTGCAAAACCCACCTGTATATGATTATTTTCCAGTTGTGGTTGTCCTCTTGCTTTCTATTGTTCTCTGCATCACAGACACCACTTTGGGTTGCAAGTGTCTGTTCAGTCTAAAATTAAGACACTTTCCGTTTTCTTCTGGAATGATAATTCCACCACACTCTGGTGCCCTTGTGTCCACTGATCCCTGCAGATACTCCTGTTCCAGTGATCCTGGTCTCCCCAGAGGCGTGGAAGTGAGCGCAGCCTGCTTGCCACTGGCCATGGAAACCCCTGGAGCTGCAGGGAATCATCTGACCACAAGCTGGACAGAGAGGGAGCTGACAGCTGGGGCAAGTCAGGAGGCACATGGCAAAGGCAGGAAGCAGATCCATGGCAATGCCTCAGTGGGGATAAAAAGAAGCTTTTTCCCCTAGAGGAGTATATAAAATTCACTGCAAAGTAGGAAGCAATAGAAAATGTCATGACTGAGAGGGAGAAGAGGGAACACATCCTCTCTTTCAAAGACAAAGTGGGCTTGCAAAGGTTATGTTCAGACCCTTTTATTTTTGTCCACTTTCAAGTTTTCTCTGTTTCATCAGCTGCCATGTTCCAGATGTTATGCAAAGAAATCTGATTTTTTAAACTTTTTTTTTCTTTTTTCCACGTTTGCTTTGAGCAAGGATGCAGATAGATCTCAAAATCTTGGCTGACTTGGGATCCTGCCATCCTTCCTAAACTAACAGTGCTGTTGTCACCCCGTCTGCCAAGGCACTGATCACTCTTCTGGCACTTTCAAACCAGTGCATGCTTCCTACAGAGGCTGACCACCATCCTGGTTTGTATATGCTGTGACAAACATGACAATACAATACGCTTTTTATTGTGTACTCAAGTTTCTTCCACTGAACTACTTTGGATTCTCTATCATCTCTTGGATGTGAGAAGATAATCTGCTTTCTACGCCTTCCGTCTGAATTGCACCAACTTGCCAATCTCTAATTATTTTATCAGGGTTTTGTCCTGGATCCCAGTTCCTGTATTTTATTAGATTTTCAGCACCCTCTTTTCACATGATGATAAAAAATCTCTAGCTGCATTTCATAACTTCCCTCTGCCTTTTTCCCTCCACTGCTCAACTTCACTTAATTCTTGCACAACACACAAAAAACCTCAGTATCAACATACTTAAGAGGCAGTCTCTAAAAGTACAATTACTTAAAAAGAAAAATGGGCCAGATTCATTTGATAAGTAAGGAAGTCTCACTTCTGGAAGAAGACCATTGCTTTCATAAGGAATTAGCCTCATGATTTTCATGAACATAATTTTTTAAGAGACAAGAGAAAACTGGAAAAGTAATTATTTAAATTGAACCGTGAGAACCAGAAAAGACAAACTAAGAGCCATAAACTGCTGGTTTTCTTATAGCTGTATAAAACTTTTCCAAGTATTCGATCTCTAAATGGACATCTGGATGATGACAAAAGATTATGTAGGATGGCTATTACTATCTGTGGATATCTACAGTAATCTATACAATGCTATGAAGTTTTTCTAGAATTAATCCCCATGGGAACTTTCTGCAGTTTTATTAAAAAAAAAAAATCCTACAGAAATATTATAAGAGACTACAGAATTTAATTTAGATAGTCCTAGCGGATTTCATTCTTGCTTATTTTTACTGATGTATTTCAATACACAATTATGCAGAGTCCCTGTTTTAGTTAAAATAGATACAGCATAACAAGTACAGAAGAGTTTTCTAGAAACACAGAAATGTAAAAGGTCCTTGGAATAACTATATTTATTATCTCTTATTTGCAATTTTATTTACTTACTATATTTACAGCACTTACAGTTGCATCTGCTTTCAACTCAAGATCATAATTCTTGTATTTACTTACCTACTTTTACATCATCTCTTTCTTGGTACTTTCTAGATATTGCTCATTATTGCACGTTTTCTGTTTCTCCCAGTGTGTATACTCTGGCCATCAAAGAGTCACTTATATACAGTAGTGCAATCGCAAAAATTTTGAAAGGAATTAACAGGACACCAAGTCACATTACTTAGAGTTTTCGGTGGTTTTCAGACTGTAAAACAAAGCACGGTCATGCAGCAGAGCACTTTTAAACATAAAGTTTCATGAGAATGCACTGGATTAGCAAAGTGGCTGCTAGATGGAAATGGGAGAGTCAAAGTCCACACACAACCTGGTTCTTATCGTCCTTTAGAAAGAAAGATCAGCTGCACTGCCTCAGCCTCCTCTCTACCTTCATTCTTGCAATGGCTTTTAATGTAGGTACATCCTCACAACAATGAAGAAAGCTTTACATTTGAACTAAGTCAGGCTTAGAGTACAGAGTAAGCCTAGAGAAGGGAGTGAGCCAATGAGCTACATAAAACCAGATATGCTTGGCATGAAGTCTAAGAGACTGGGAAGAAAAAAGGATATTCATAGTAGACTCAAATGATGTTCAGGGAAAAATTAAGATGAAGAGCTGGACAATTCAGGTGATGCATACTGATTGAAGCTATATAGAAAAAAACAAGAGAACATTTGTATTTAGTACCCGAGCAAGATTATTCTTTAATGGCTATGCCAGGTACTGGTAGAATCATGCATATGATTGATATATTGATATAAAATGGTATAACAAGTTCATAAAGACAACACTTTACACTGTCAGATTCACAATATATTGGGAAAACAGAATTGCTTGAAGTCTTTGAGCAATGACTAATTGAGAAAAGAAACTGACAATTATCAGAGTGGATTTTTCTTCTAGAGATTTCCAAACCATGAAATTCTTGGTTAAGTCTCTCTCAGCATAACCTAAGTGTTTTGTTACTACATTTTCTATTTTTAGTTTCTTTCTTTTTTTTTTTTTTAACTCCATGAGCTATTGCCTTTTAAAAAATATTTTAAAGTCTTCTATTTAATAACAAAGAGGTTTCAATTATCCTGTTTACAGTTCTAGTGAGAGGTATAGATGAGTGGCAATGCTGGTTTTTCAATTACACTTCAGTAATTTGATTTGTGACATTATATTGCATCTCTGCCTCATGACAGAGGAAAAACCAACTATTTTGCACACTAGATGGAAAAAGACCCTTTCATCAGCATGGATTAAAAGCAAATAAGTAAATAATCCTTCTTTTGCTACAATGAGGAAAACTCAACACTTGGCACCATGTCCCCCAGTAAGGCTGGCCCACAAATGTGTCTGAGAAGACTCTTTATTGCAGATGCCTATATTTTCTAAAGTTTTCACTTAAAATTTAAAAAAAAAAAAGACCCAAAAACATCTAAGTGTTCAGTTTTACCTACTCTCAATTGTATTCTTTACATTGTAACTATTTTTTTTTTTTTCCCTGTGGGAAAGCATGCATCGTATACAGGAGTTTATATCACCTCCAGCAGTTTTAGAGGAGCCTACAGATCCTTAATCTTATAAAGCGACCCTCAAAGCTTTTGTACAAATCAAAGGACAATTCCTCTGTTCAGGCATGGAGTGAGATGGCCAAATAGTTTGAAAGTATTTCCTTGGAAGGCCTGGCACAAGGTGCGCGCTTGCAGTCAGCACTGCAGACAAGGATGGCGGTTAAGGAAGTCAGTCAAATTAAATCCAGGGATCAGGCAAGGACTATTAGGTTCAAGTGGCTTAAAGTACCTAGAAGTATCATTCTCGAAAAACCTCTGAATTGCACCTCTGTCTCTCCACTGCTGCTACCTAAACTTACAGTGAGTTGCATCAGCTGGTATTTTCCACTGAATTTCTGTGGAATTTGGATACTGAATTCCCCATAGGTCCTGAGAAAAACACTTAAAATGATGCAAAATCAATCTGCATGTAAGTAAGGATATCTAACAGAGGTTACATCTGCATGGGCTCTCTCTTAATGCAGTTTTCATGATGATCAATTTTCAAATGTCTCAGGTTTGTAACACAAGGACTCTTACAAATAGGAAATTTTCAAAGTAAACTGGATAATTTCAATCATCAAGAAGAAAAGCATGTAGTTGCACTTTCTGTTAACAAATGGAAACAGCAGGTGAGCTCAGATAATTTAATCTCTGGCATTATGAATTCTAGATCCAATTTTTTTGAGAAAAAACACGTTGGATTTTTGGCAAGGACATGAGTAAAACCAATACCAACTCTCAAAAAAAACCAACCAGTCTAATGAACACATCACTAAGATTTTTTTTGCTAATTTTTGTTGTAATTTGGTACAGTGTCACCTTGACACAGAATGCTGTTATAGCAAAGCAAACCACACAAAGAGAGCCATCTGCATCTAATAGACATTAAATCGGCTGCACTGTGGTCAGCATTTCACCAGGCAATCATTCAGAAAGGCTGTTACGAAACTTTGCAGGCTCCTGCTGGGATTGGGTTTCTATAAATATGTAATTGTTTAAAATCATAGCTGTCTGATATGCTTTATTGAAGAGGAGTACAGCAACGGAATTAAATGGGCATTACATCCAAACTAATAAACAACCAAACCGAAGATCTTTGTTCTGTTTGGGGTCAGAAAGAAATACTGCCAGCAGTCTGGTAACCACTCCTTCCACTTCTTTCCCTTCTTTCATTCACAACAAGGATTTAAAGTCTCTTGTTTGAAGAAAGGCGTGTACGGTTCTAGTGAGAGATACAGACAAGTGGCAATGCTGTCTTTTTCCAGAGCTCTCTCCGAGCCATCCTCTCCAACTCTCATCTTTCAACATGTCTGTCCTCTCTCCCTGTAAAGGAAACATTCCTGCCCAACCAGCCTCCCTTCAGGCTGCTTCCCTTCTAATCCTATGGCAAGTACTTCCTCATCTGCTAAAACAAACAAATAAAAAACCCCAAACCAACCAAGCGAACAAAAAAACCCCACAGCATCAGCAAACCTGAATGACATACAGCGTGGCCACTTCCCAAGATACCACAAGACACTCACAGCAGTCATTCTGAACCATGAGGCGTCAAAGCCACGTCCTGGGTGACACACTCAATACTAGCATGCAAATGTTGGGAACGAATAAAGTGAACATGTTTACTCATCCCCCTTTGCTTCCCCTAAATTCCCCTGTGGTTTTGACCACTGTTGCTGTGCTCTGGTCTAACACAAAGCTGCCCAGGTTTTATGTACTTGCCATGGTCAGGTCCTGGGAGGTCTTTTACCCTGGCCAAGCCTGGGAATGCCACATGGAGGTGAGATGGAACCCTTCTTGCTTGGCTCAGGCGAGATTATTTCTGTCTTGCAAACATTTGAAGGCCGAGATGCTGTGGCACCTATGTAGTTTGGAAGGTTTTCTGTGGGCTGCTCTCTCAGATGTGGGTATCTCAGCCCTCTTTAGCCACTTGCCACATGCATAGATAGGGTGGGACATCCTGAACGATAATGAACCACTGCTGTTATGGTATGGCCATGGAGTAAATTATTACCAATTCAATATGAGCTACTCTCTCTGCCAAGCTGCTAAAAGAGGACAAAAATGGGACAGGCCTGATTCGACTCCCCTGTTGTGCCAGCAGCAGTGAAGCTAGGCCAGTGACTAAAATTAATCTAAGATTTTGGTAAGTAAAATGAAGCAGATGGTTGTCAAAGTTTTCCTAGCAGAGCAGCCTGAGATTTGCAAACTGCATGTTCAGACTTCGATCAAAACCACAGAGCATGTTGGAGTTCAGCTTGGATTTGAGCTTTTCCAGAAACAACAGAAACTTGATATCACTTCAGATCAGGGACAAAATAAAAGAAGTAAAATCTTCATTGCAGAGTTCAGCCTGTGGTCACATCATGTGAAAGAAGGTCACGTTACTGGCAACTGTTCTAAAAGCTTTACTTATAAATAAGATATCATGAGAAGTAAAAAAGACTTTCTATTTCCACTTTAATGTTTGCTACCAAGGCATTTGTTAGACATATAAAAACTTTCTTTATAATCCGTTCATTTTGACAATAAGCTGAAGGCCAGAAAATTGGCTAAAGGCTGCTGCATCAAAAATTATGGAGCATCCACCCTCAGAAGTGTGGCACATTTCTTCAAAAGCCTGCAGCCATTCCTGTGAAATTTGATTGAGGATATAAGATAAAATCTGACCAAATCATTATGGCCCAACCTCTGAGCTACTGACATTTTTATCTTGTACAGAATGGACAACCATATACCAATTTAAAACTCTCTATATTAGAAATTTAGCTATATCAGAATGTCTTTTACTATACATTATCCTTCCTTCCTCTCCTGTTAGGACCAAAGCTCTGGGTTTTGTGGATAGATCAAAAGTACCGGAAAACACAAAAGGGATAAAATAAAAATTATATTAATGTCCTTAGATTAAAAATAAACCCACATAAAGATTAAAAAAAAAACCCGACATAAATCTTCTGAACAATTTTTAACCCTTTGTATGGTGGCTTTGAATGAGATTGTTCTGCATATGTTTGAAGAAAGCATAACATATTAATCATGTTATTTCGTAGTTTTCATTCCATTTCCCAGAAACACCCCTTCCTCCCTTTTCCACCTCAAAGTTTGCTCTACAACCCTGTCCTTTCAGTGGCAGCCCTCTGTGAATGAGAAAGAATAACCTTAGCTAAGGAGGTCTACTGCTTACAACCTGGTACCTTCAGAAGATGGTTCTGGCAAATTTAAAAGTCAGTCATTGAAAGCCATGCTCGGTAAAAGTCTCCCACAGAGAAGACTGTCTTGAACCATGGAGGATCAGCAGATGTAGAGAAGGAATAAGACTGGACAGCTGAGGTGTGCACTCACTTCTCTGTTGCACCCCATTGCTTTACCACAGTACAGGGTAGTTGGAACATCCAACCCACAGGATGATTTGGGTGAGAGAGAAAATTAAACTAGTATCCCTTTATAATGCTAACAATTTGTTTAATTAAAACCAAGTAGTAGGATGTATATATGTGAAAACACAGACATAAAGAAAAGAGAACGCATCCTGCACATAATTATAGCTATCTCTGCTGAAGTTGTGAAATGCACTGATTTTTCTTCTAACAAAACCTCTTTCAAAGTGTGGTGTTTATTTTGAGAAAACTGCCCTTCCACTGTAACTCTCTGACATGTTGTAATATATTTTTGTTTCTACATAAAATTGCCTTAGCCATTTTAGAATAACAACATATGTCACACATATGCTGTATAATAAGAACTGTCAAACTGTAGCAAAGCAACATCTTTTCAGTTTAGCAAAAACTTTCAATTCCTGACCAGTTTCTTTGAAATTCCCCTTTATTCTTCACCGAAAATGATACAGTAAACAAAAATATTCCTATTTTCTCCTACTTTTTTTTAGATCCCCAGAGCAAAGCTGGCATAAATTATGTATCAGGTAAATTGAGATTGATTTGAGTACGTAAGCTTGTAGACTGCAGTAAAACTTTGGGTGGACATCAGTATTTCTCAAGACTCACAGCAGCATCAGTCTGGCAGTGATGAAGACCATACCTCTAACACCTAATTCATCTGGACATATACATATATATATATAGTAGTTGCATTTAGACAGACACAGATATAAGTAATTGCATGATTAAAGACAAGAGCTGGTATTTAACATGTTTGTTGATAACACTCTTGCCATATTCTTAAGATGCAAAAGGCTCGTATTCTGTTTTACAAACTGCAAGTCAACTTCGTATAAATATAGGTAATTATATTATTATTAACTTTACTTACACATTCTTCCTTATTCCAGAAGGGGAAAACAAGAATTCGCTAGATTTCCTAGAGGCGGGATTAGAAATATGTTGTACTAATTCTTATACAGGAGGAACAGTGTCTGCCAACCCTGGGGGAGATAAATGCCTACGCTATCTGGCAGGTATCTAAGAGTACCTATGGGACAATCACAAGGAAAAACACTGTCAGCTTGCTGTCAGCTTGAAATAATTTATTATACTCTGTCAATAATGACTATTATGAAATAATACCATTTAAATTAAATTCATAATAATCCATGAAAAGATCACATAAAAATGTACTCCCATGCACCAACATAAATAAATATATTTTTCTAACCATGGAATTCCTTGCTGTTAGCAGTTAGCAACTTCCACCACTTAGAAATATGCATTGACTAGAGAAAAACTGCTTTCTCCATGCACTCCACACTATCGGTCACTGAAGTCGGGCAGCAAGTATTGGGGAAGCCAAAGAGGATGCCTTAAGTGCCAGAGACAGTCTAACATAAATGCACTGTACACATATATGCTGACACAAAATGTGGTTCATCTCTTCTCTGGCAGCTGCTAAAAATGCTGACACAAGAGAGAAAGAGTGATTGAACACCAGAATCACACAGATTTGTCTCTTGCCTTTCCCTGTACTGTCCTCAATTACAAGTCTTTCCTGTGCCCATCCATTTTAATTACAGTAACAGGCTGCTAATGTGAAAGCTCACCATCTTTGTCCCCAACCCAATCTTCTCTCCCACCAACACTGGCACTTATGCTTGTTTGTCCAGCCAGACTGTCCAGACACCAGCTCCAGCTGCAGCTTCCAAAGGAACCTGATAAAGCAGTCATAACCTGGCCTGGGCTGGCCCAGCCGAAGGCTCAGCAGTCTGTGCGTGGACAGACTGCATCTTAGAGTTCCCACAGGCTGGGCTGAAGCACACACCACCCTTCTCTCCACCAGAACCACTCTGACTAGAGTGCTTTAACCACAGCGGAACTCAGGAAAGCCCCTGGCCACACTGGCAAAGACTCAGAAGAAAAACTACTTATATCTAATGCAGTTGAAGAGGAAAGCAGTTTGTGGGAAGACTTTGACCACAAGAGCCTTCTAAGACCCTGCCATTTCATTGCTGCTTGACATGTTTCCTCCAAACATCAAGAAAATCCCTCACATAGGACGCTGGCTGTGCCCTGGAGTTCCCAGGACTCAAGACAGCTAACTATGACAGCCAGACGCAGTGGCACACTTGGGAATTAACCCCTCAGTCAGTGGTGGAGATAAAGCTGGAAGCTTTACGGTTTGCTTGGACGTGTGGTCTTATCCCATGATAACGCACAAATTTGGAAAATGCATGCCTTTGGTCCTTTTTTTTTTTTTTTGGAATAGAGAAGCTATTTGGAAGCTGGAGAAGCTAGGAAACAGCACACAGGCCTCCATCAATACACAGGAGGATGAAAATATTAAGAGGAATATTGGTCACAGAGAATTGTGTGGGTGGCAGAGTTTGGACTGTCAAGGCAGCCAAGCCTGTGGGGCAGCAATTCACTTTTCCATGTGCATTTAATCTTCCATAGCTACAGACCACTCCTGAGAGACCACTGTGGAAATCAAGAGTACATTCGGCTTGGCTCAACCAGCATCTCCTCACCAAATGAGCTGCTGCAGACCATGATGGCAGCCACACAAAGGAAGGAGTTCCAGACAGACTTTAAAGGGAAGCTGAAACTGATTCACAAGAAGTATCTAGTCTGCCTTTCATGAGGTTTAAATAATTAGGCTTCCAACAGGTCCTACCAGCAGTGGGGCTTGGAAGCCTGGTTTCTCTCTCAGCAGAGACAGATGCTCCACAGGAAGCAATTAAAGCTTCTGGAGATTAAAAAACACCAAACAATTAAGGCCTATCAAGTAAGCTTCAATACAGGATTTCTTTTCAAGAGCAGAAATGAAGTCCTGTACAAACTAGTCGAGAGACCAGACTAATGGATGGGGCCGTAACTGTGCAAGCACAACTCTGGTGCCTGCACAGGGACTGCTGGGCTAAGGAAGAGGGGAGCTGGGAAAGCAAGGAGGAATCCAGAGCTGAAACATCAAAGGCTTATTTAAGTTTGGAGTGGGGTACAGATACCCCATCAGCATGTGGAAGCCATCCCAGCACATAAGGTATTTCACAGTCAATGAGGCCAGCAGGGCTGGGATTCCTGGGCTGTCTTGTCCTCCCTTTCCTACTCTGACAGGAATGGCTCCTCGCTGTCTCCAACAGCTTTGACTATACCAGTCACCACCTCTGGGGAGCCAGCACAAGAAGGGCCTGCTGGGCCACACAATCCCTCCTGCATATTTGGGTCTGATGAACCTCTACAGCAACAGTGATCTTGACCTTGTACCACCTGGCAGGATGTGACCTTCTCCACCCACCTGCCTTGCTCGAGGTATGGCAGGGGACAGATGGCTTTGCAAAACAGCACAGATTTGATGGCCACAACATAATTATTTGTCCCACTGTGTGTATGCACATCCCTGAATAATAGGACTGGAAGGAGGAGACTGTTGCTACACTGATGGCCGCAAAGACACATAACAATTGGCTTGCTTGCTGCTGCAGGCTGAGATGCTGAGTGCCAGAGGGTCACCTGAACAGGAAAGTCCAGAGGTCACATCCCACAGCCACCTTTGAGGTGCACAGAGGCAGTGGTGGTGTCAGAAGTCCAAGGTGAACCTCCTCGATGCTGGAGTCTGCTGGAATTCGGGGGTACCTCCTATTTATGAGTGAACTGGGCTCTACCACAGAGGGCCTTCAATGCCCTTACCCTGAACTTCTGATGTTCTATTAGTTTAAAGGAATAAGGATCACAGCAGCGTAACAATATAAAAAAATATAGTTTATACATATAATAATCTCATTTATGTCTATATCTTGATATGCAGGTACATATGAAGATAAAGGAATGGCCTGCCATCCAATGACACTGAGATACAAAAAGAGGCAGGAGCATTTTTCTGATTTTATCCCATTGTATCACCAACAGTAAGGAAATTGGGAAATATCCAATACAGGAGTGCAACTGGAAGGTAAGTGCACACCTACCCTAACGAACCAGCTTTGAAAAGTCAATATATAGAAGACAATCCCAGAGCAGCACATGAGAATTTTTGTCAGAATTTTTAATAATAAAAGTATGACACCGTTCTCTTTTCCTGCTTCACAAATTTGGCGATGTTTTTTTTCTAGCATTATGGAATGTTAGGACATAAACTATAAGACCAGAATAAAATTAATATTCAACAGCTAGCTGAATAAAAAAAGATAGACTACAAGGTGGCAGCGGCATTGCCCTGAGAAGCTGCCCTAGAAAGAGTTAAGGAGACATTATGTGGACTACAGAAAAGAGAGGAGGAGGTAAAAAAAAGAAGAGGACTTCTTAGGATACAGTGTAGAATTCAAAACATACTATACAAACAGCTTCAGAGGTGGCTGCATCAAGTTGTGAGTCTGCAGTGATACCATCTGCCAGTTTTTACTGTCCTGTCCCAGTCTTCCAACTGGAAGCCAACCTGCACAGGTGGTCTTGGCACTGGAAGTTACTGCTTCTGGTGTGAGGTCACAAAAAGGGTTGAGCAGGGCTCTTCAAATGGTTTGTAAACCTTCAAAAAAATTGTCTCTGCCTTTCAGCAAATCTGAGTATGCACAGAACTCGCCTCTCTGTATGCTCGCACCTAAATGGGTACAAACTCCCCATCAGCTCCTGCTTAAAACAGTGTTCTCCTGGAAAACAGCCACATGAGCTACTTTCCAAGTGTGTAACGCTGGATCCTTTTCAGCCAATGTTCAGCCCTGTGATGCTGTTGCATAAGGTGTGGAAAAAAAAGCACAACCATAAGGAGACATGGAGCTGTAGATTACAAACTAATTCATCATTCCTGGAAGACAGAATGCTTCCCTGGGCCAACGACAATATTTTTTTCCAACTTTCCTTGGTAAGCTTGCTTACCCTTTGAAATATCAACATGTAATTTGTGATTCCTAGTAAGAAGATTGTATTTTAGGTTATAAGAAAGAAAGATGTCCTGCCATTATTTCTAGGCAGATATGTCTGAATGTTGAAGCATACATAGCTTGCATACTTCACACTTTTCCAGAAAGTTCTTTAGGAAAATTAAAACCGTGAAAAAGCCTAAGCAGTTATAAGAAAAACAAGGGGTATTCAAACAAACGGAAGCTAGAAAGCTCTATGTACAAATCACAACTGCAAGTTTCAGAAGCGTGCATTTATAAAACATAAGGGTAATGCATTTTTTATGTATACCATTAAACTGTAACTTGCTTATTGCCTTTTGACTTTTTAATTAAAGATGGGTAGTCAGATTGTGTCCCTATTTAATCTAACTTCTGCTGGAATGTATCTGAAGGTACATTTTTCCATGGGTGTACTCTCAGGCTGAGAAAAATAAACTTCTCTGCTTTATAACAGCTGAGAGAGGGGCCAGCGTCTGCGGTGTCCTCGACATCCTGCACTTATTTGCACTGTGCTTGAAATCCTGATGGAGATCGACTTGACATTTCCACAGACTCTCTCAGCTCTGGCAATCTGTATTCTCATCCAGAAACTGCCGTGCAAGAAGCACCTCCCCGATTAGCACCTCGGAGTCCCCTCCCGACTCCAGAGGTACGTTTTGAAGCATCCTATCCACAGGGAAAGCATTCAGCCGGCCCCTTTGCACATTACTGCCTGCGCACCGCCCAATGCCACGTGTTCAGCTTTCCCATTCTAATGCAAATAGAACAAGATGCAAATGGCACTCTAGATATTGTAAGGAGTTTGTCCACATTTTTTTTTCTGAAATGCAACCTATCAGTAATACAGTGATACATTAGTACTTAGACATTGATAGATATTGCTTAGCAGCATTTTCTGAACCAGTTAAAAGTTCACAGAGCTCAAGAGCAGTTAATCACCACATGAATGTTTTCTATAGTCTGTGTTGT